>JAKOOJ010000002.1:195983253-196340753 GCA_022577455.1 Arizona elegans | reverse complement strand
ATACCCCATAGTTTCTTCTCTCCCCATATGTATGGCAACCAAGAAACAAAATAAAAAGAATATGGCTTCAGCTAAAGTCATTTTGAGATTTGACAATCACCTTCTGCAGACCTAATCTAGACCTGTCTCTGTTTTGGAGCAATGGCTGTGTGGTCTAGATTTGTAGAAAATCAGTTGAATCCTTTATTAAGGTCAGATTGCTTCTTCCGGCACCCGAAGGCCAGACAAGGAATAATGGATGGAAACTGACCAAGGAGTGATTCAACCTGGAAATAAGGAGAAATTTTCTGACAGTGAGAGCAATCAACCCATGGAACAGAAGTTGCCTTCAGAAGTTGTGGGGGCTTCATCACTGGAAGCTGTCAAGAAGAGACTGGACTGCCCTCTGTCAGAAATGGTATAGGGTCTCTTGCTTGGGTAGGCGGGGGTTGGAGTAGAGGACCTACAAGGTTCCTTCCAACTCTGTTAATCTGAATCTGAATCTCCAAGTACCTTCCAATTCTATTATTCTGTTCTTAAGGTGAAGTGGATGAGAGCCAGTTTGATGTAGTGATTAAAGCACCAGGTTAGAATTTAGGAAAATGTGCATTCTACTTCTGTCTTAGGCTCAAAGCCATCTGAGTGACCTGGGCCAGTTTCCCTCTCTCAATGCTAGAAAGAAGGCATTAGCAAACCATTTCCAGAATCTCACCAAGAAAACGGCAATGATTTGTCCAGCTGGTTGCCATGAGTCAACACTGACTTGAAGACACACATGGTATGAATAATAAAATATAAATCCAATTCATCCATACTCCTGAAGAACGGTGAATCATAAAGGGCTAATTAGTTCAACTACTTGCTTCTGGTGAAAATATCCTAACAACAGATAGCTGTCTAACTATGGCTTGAATACATCCTGTAAAAATGAGCTCAATTACCCTTCTGGATAATTGGTTCCCTTATCAAACTGTTCGTATTGTTAGGCTGTTTTTTTTTTTAATTGAATTTGTATACTGCCCTACTCCCGAAGGACTCAGGGTGGTGAACAGCCATAGAATAAAACATATAGATACAAAATTTAAAATAAACTAAAACAAATTAAATAATTTGGCTGAACAAATTTAAAACCTCAATAATTTAAAACCAAATTTAAAATTTCCATTTAAAAGGGGAAAGACTTAGGTCAGGCCAGCTTGATGAAATAGGAAAGTCTTGAGCGCACGATGGAAGGTACGCAGATCCGGGATCCTCCGTATCTCCAGGGGGAGCTCGTTCCAGATAGTAGGTGCCCCCACAGAAAAGGCTCTCCCCCTGGGGGCCACCAGTCGATATTGTTTGGCCGACGGCACCCGGAGGAGCCCCTCTCTATGGGAGCGTACTGGTCGGTGGGAGGCTATTGGTGGTAGCAGGCGGTCCCGTAAATATTGGGTCCCCCTTAAGATTGGGTTAGAATTTGCTTTCCTATACGAAGTCCATCTGTGGAATATAGTTGTCTCATCTGGGTTTTCCAAGAAGAATTCTGATGGGTATAGATAGATGGCCCATTGTAGAGCGGTGGCTAAATAAAACCCTGAAATGCCAGGTTCGAGCATCAAACATGTCCTCTATGAGCCACGGTGGCGCAGTGGTTAGAGTGCAGTACCGCAGGATATTTCTGCTGACTGCCAGCTGCCTGCAATTTGGCAGATTGAATCTCACCAGGCTCAAGGTGGACTCAGCCTTCCATCCTTCCAAGGTGGGTAAAATGAGGACCCAGATTGTTGGGAGCAATAGGCTGACTCTGTAAACTGTTTAGAGAGGGCTGTAAAAGCACTTTGAAGCGGTATAGAAGTCTAAGTGATATTGCTATTATTTTAAGGTTAAAAAGAGGAACAGTCTTTCGACCCCATAACCAACTTGCTAAGAATTATGGCCTAAGACCTTGAATTATACTACAATGAAGGGCTCTATTCTGCCTGCTTTGTTCAGTTGTAATAGTATTTTTTTATTGGTTGAAAAGCCAAAAGTGTGAGGGTTCTTTCTGTTAAATGCATGCTAGAAAAGAGAAGTACAAATCTCTTGTCTTACATCAGTTGTCCTTTTGTTTCTTGACATCTACAGAATGGATGGAAGGCTCTATAACCCTTGGTGGTGCACTAGAACTGAGACCTAGGCCCTTTCACACATGAGCAATAGAGAGAAGCTGTGTTTACCACTGGCCACTTCTCTTAGCCAAGTACTAACAATGCCTTTTTTAAAAAGGGAAAAAATAAGGACCTATGAAGTCCAATGATTTGTGGGACAGGAATTGGAGCATAGTGGCAATTAGAACACAGGGATGAAGACATTGGTCATTGTCAGATGGCTCTTTTTTGAAGCTTAAAGAATATCTTCATATTCTCTTCCCCTACCCTCACTTCCTCTGCTCTCCCTTCCCTTCCCTTCCCTTCCCTTCCCTTCCCTTCCATCCATCCCTACCCTACCCTACCCTACCCTACCCTACCCTACCCTACCCTACTCTATCCTACCCTTCCCTTCCCTTCCCTTCCCTTCCATCCATCCCTCCCTACCCTACCTTACCCTACCCTACTCTATCCTACCCTACCCTTCCCTTCCATCCCTCCTGCCCCTACCCTTCCCTTCCCTTCCTCTCTCTTCCCTTCCCCTCTTCCTCTCCTTTCTTCTCTTCTCCTCACCCCTCTCCTTCCCTTCAGAGGTGGGTTACACATAATTTTACCACCAGTTCGCCATGCACTGAAAATGTGAGCGTAGACGGTTTGAATGCATGCATGTGGCTTATAAAACGTTTCGCCCAAATGGGCCTGAAGCAGCTGAATACCACCTCTGCTTCCCTTCCCTTCCCAAAATGAGCTTAGTTTCTGGCACTTGGGGCCATATAACATACCAATTCCCCATCTTAATTAAATATTTCAGTGGAGGGAAATATAATAACCTTTCTACAAATTCAGCAAGACGAGCAAGAACAGCCCCTGGTTTAATGCTGTTCCTAGCAGTACAACACAACACAGTGAATACAAGCCATCTATTCTGGACCTGCAAAGTACAATGTTCACCTGTCCATACATATGAACTCGTAACCTTTTTATATATTACTTTTTAGGAATTTTGCTTGTTTTTTTTCTACAATAACACAGCCATTTTCTCCATAAAATAGTCAACTATTTAGGAGAAGCAGTTGGTGCTCTTATCAAGTTTATTGTCTAATACATTCTGAACACAGATTTTTGCAATGTTTTTTTTAAAATGTTCCTGTTCTCAGCAGGCATTTACTAACGTTGCTCCTGCATGTTACTAACACTGCTTCTCCTACATGTTCAAATAGAACAGTGATGATGGACCTTTTCGGCACCGAGTGTCCAAATGGGAACGGGTGTGCATGTACATGCATGTGTGACAGGGGTGGGTTCTAAATTTTTTTACTACCAGTTCTGTGGGTGTGGCTTATTTTGTGGGCGTGGTTTGATGGTCAGGTGACAATTCTTTAGGATTTAGCAGAGGTACTGGTCTACCAGGCTTTTAACTGCTTACCGAGCTGTACCCATTTGTTCTTGGAGTGTTCCGGTCTACCCATTTGTTTTTAGAGGCACCTGTCTACCACCACACTGCCTTTTAACACTGATCAGCTGTAGGGCGGCCCTTTGAAGCCCCATGGCAAGAGTTAAAACAGTTTTTTTCCTTCTAGCCGATCAGCTGGGACTCGGGAGGCAGCGAATAGATCGGGGGCGGGGCCAAATAAAAGGTAAGAATAACGTGGGGATGGGGGTGGGAGGGCCCAGCTCACGAACGAAGAGAACCAGTTCGGTGATGTCATATCGTCACCGCTAGTGGCTTGGCCAAACCGGGCCGAACCGGGAGGAACCCACCAGATGTGTGAGTGCCGGAGCACCGGAAACCCAAAGACTAGCTGGCTGGCGCAAGCATGCCTGTTTTTTGGACATTTTGGACATCTTTGGGGCTGTTTTCAGGCCATTTTTGGGCCCATTTTTCAGGGCGTTTTTCAGGGCATTCATGGCCCAAAAAATGGGCTGGAAAATGGCCCGTTTTTTGGCTGTTTTGGGGTGTTTTTCAGGGCATTTTTGGAGGGCATTTTCAGGGTGTTTTCAGAGCATTTTTGGCCCCAAAACGGCCTGAAAATGGCTTGAAAAACAGCCTGAAAATGGCCTGGAAAATGGCCCCAAAACAGCCACATGTGCGCTGGAAACCACACATTGCATAGGTTTGCCATCACAGAAACAGAGCTTAGAAATCCATGTACTTATAGAAAGTTGAAAATAGATACAGCAATAGAGAGAGATGAAAGAGGAGTAGAGGGATGGAAGGGAGGAAGAAGGAAAGGGGAATGGAAAGAAAGGAAAGAGGGGAGGAAGGGAGGGAGGGGAAATAAGAGTAGGAGAGAGGGTTAGAAAGAGAGAAAGAGAGGAGGAGAGGGCAAGGAAGGGGAAGTAGAGAAGGAGTAGGAGAAGAGGGAAGAAGAAAGTAGAAAGGAAAGAAGGAAGGGAGAGATTGAGAAGAAAGATTGCTGTACAATAAAAAAAGATAAAATGGAACAAAGGCAACCCCCGAAGATGCATCAATCAATTAGAATTTGAGGGTGAATTAAGATGTTGTTTATATAAATAAGCATAGAAATTTTAAGACATGATTAAAAAATGGAAAAAGGAAATTTTGGAAAAAATTGTAACTGAGTAAAATGTACTTGAGTACGTTATATTGTATAAGCTATGATATGGCCAATACTCTGTTCATAAAATATGCAGGTGAAAATGGGGGAAAATAAATAAATAAAACTTGATTAAAAAAAAAAGAAGAAAAGAAATCCATGTACTTAATTATTCAAATGACATTTGCAAAGTTTTTATATCTTACCAGTTTTAATGTCTGTAATGATTCAGGAGTATAGGTAGCCCTCAACTTACAACTATTTGTTTAGTGACCATTCGAAGTTACAACAGCACTGAAAAAAAGTGACTTATGACCGTTTTTCACACTTATGACCGTTGCAGCATCCCCATGTCAAGGGATCAAAATTTGGATTCTTGACAACTGATTCATGGTTATGATGGTTGAAGTGTCCTGTGGTCATGGGTTTTTTTTTTGCGATTTTCTGACAAGCAAAGTCAATGGGGAAGCCAGATTTGCTTAACAACCCACATTACTAATTTTACAATGCAGTGATTCACTTAACAACGGTAGCAAGAAAGATTGTAAAATGGAGCAAAGCTCACTCAATGTCTCATTTCACAACTTAAATTTTGGGCTCAGTTGCGGTCATAAGCCGAGGACTATCTATACTGGAAGATCACTCAGTTGAGAGTTCTTGCAATGTGCCAATAATTACACTGGGAATAACCAGAACAATTGGGATGTTCACCAAAAATATTATGTGCAAGCAAATATACCAGTATCACATTGTAGAATAATGGGATGGCCTGGTTTACACAACACATTGTGATTATTGAATTCTTACAAATACTGCAGCAATGCTAATCAATCATTGACATATGTAGAAAGGGGTGGACCTTTGTGTTGTTGGACCACCATATATATTTTTTAAATTTGATTTATATGCCGCCTTTCTCCGGAGACTCAGGGCGGCTTACAATGCGTTAAGCAATAGCCTTCATACTTTTGTATATTTATACAAAGTCAGTTTATTGCCCCCACAAACTGGGTCCTCAATTTACCTACCTTAGAAAGGATGGAAGGTTGAGTCAACCTTGAGCCTGGCGAGATTTGATGTCGCAGACAGCTGGTGTTAAATTACTGTGCTTCAGTCTGTTGAGCTAAACCAGGCTCTGGTTTATGATATTAAGTGTGTGACACACACACACACACACACACACACACGCACAAGAGAGAGAGAGAGAGAGAGAGAGAGAGAGAGAGAGAGAGAGAGAGAGAGAGAGAGAGAGAGAGAGAGAGAGAGAGAGAGAGAATGCCACTGACAGAATACCATCACAATCATCAAAAGCAGCAAAAGCTATTCAATTCCATGTTAACACAGTCTATCTTATAAATATAGATAGACTGAAGAGGGAGTCAAGCTATTCTCCAAACCACCTAAGGGTAGAACAAGAAGCAATGGGTGGAAACAAGGAGAGAAGCAACTTGGAGTTAAGTAGAAATTTCCTGACAGTGAGAACAATTAATCAGTGGAACAACTTGTCTCCAGAAGTTGTGAATGCTCCAACACTGGAAGTTTTTGAGAAGAGATTGGATAACCATTTGTCTGAAATGGTATAGGGCTTCCTGCGTAAGCAGGAGGTTGGACCAGAAGACCTTCAAGGTCCCTTCCAACTCTGTTGCTCTATTCTATTCTATTCTATTCTATTCTATTCTATTCTATTCTATTCTATTCTATTCTATTCTATTCTATTCTATTCTATTCTATTCCTACTCTACTCTACTCTACTCTACTCTACTCTACTCTACTCTACTCTTATCATTTAGATATATATGGGTGTCCATGCAGGTCAATGGAGGAATAAATGAAACCAGAGTGTGATAACAATCACGTGATTGTATACTTATATCAGACATCAGGATGCAAGTGGGAGTCAGGCTCACCATGCATGTGCCATCATTTTTGCATTTTCTCAGCCTGCTGGAGATGCTGCTATATAAGTATCTGGAATGATCCCATCTAGTGGATTTAATCAATTTTAAATAGCAAGCTATTCCAAATTATGCATCGGAAAGAATTTTAGTTCTGGGAACAAGAAGTTCCCAACTGCTATTGATATTTTGAAAATGAAAAGTAAACTACTACGCCTGGCAAATGTTTCATCCTCAACTAATTTTATGACAGTGATTGCATAACACAATTAATTCATGAATTCATTCTTTTTCTTTTCTAAATAGGTGAGTGGAGTCCCCGGTGTTCCATTCAGTTCATCATGTCACACACTTAGGTTATGTTTTAATGATGCATCATTGATTTTTTTGGGGGTGTGTGTGTTAATGTTTAATTTTTGTTGTACATCACCCAATTGATCAAATTGGGCACCCATGTAAATGCTTGAAATAAATGTATTTCGTACAATACATATTAGTATGGGATTTCCTGAAGTTTCACAAAACATAGAATTTTCTATGGCACGATGACTTGGGAGTCAAAGAAGTTCCAGCCTCTACTTTCATGTTTCATATCACAAATTGAATTTATGCCATAATCACACAACCATTGATCTGGAAGAGGCTGTTTTGATGCAGTTGAATCCGTCTATTCAGTTGTTGTTGTTAGTTGTGAAGTCATGTCTGACCAATCGCGACCCCATGGACAACTTTCCTCCAGGCCTTCCTGTCCCCTACCATCTCCCGGAGACAATTTAAGCTCACGCCTACTGCTTCAGCGACTCGATCCAGCCACCTTATTCTCTGCTGCCCCATTCTTCTTTTGCCCTCAATCATTCCCAGCATTAGGCTCTTCTCCAGCAAGTCCTTCCTTCTCATTAGGTAGCCAAAGTATTTGAGTTTCATCTTCAGGATCTGGCCTTCTAAAGATCAGTCAGGGTTGATCTCCTCTAGGACTGACCGGTTTGATCACCTTGCAGTCCAAGGGACTCCCAGGAGTCTTCTCCAGCACCAGAGTTCAAAGGCCTCAATTCTTTGGCACTCAGCTTTCCTTATGGTCCAAATCTACTCAGTATAAGAATCTAAAGTCACTGCTACTATGATGCCGAAGATGTTTTTTCTAACATAATTGAGAACCGTCATTCCATATGTGTTTCCTTTTTGTCTTTTGCTGGGACATTTTTGACAACCCAATCTAGCCTCCAGCTCTGGCAATTCCTGATAGTTAGATTTTTTTAAAAAAATTGTAATATTTAGCCAGCTTTCGCTACTCTGAACCTACCATCTGGTTGTCCCGCATTTTGCAATGATGGATAATAGGTCTTGTCCTTTCCCTTGTGCATTTGAAGAGTTTTCAGCATTTAGGAGTTGGGGCAAGATAGTAAATGCAAGAATATGATCAAGGTCCTGACCTTTATATATACAGCTGTCATTGTCATGTCCCAAAGGTGATTTCTTTTCTAAAAGGCAGCTGAACTTTCATTGTTTTTCCTTGAAGTCATCCAAGAAGTTTCAGTCAGAACAAGATGATCAAAAGAATGCAGATGACCAGCTTTCTGCAAGGAGTATAAATCCTTCCCTTCCCCACCATCCAGTTGGAGCTGAAGAAGCTTCTTGGATGAGAAGTGAAATGTCTTCAAAGAAAAAACAGAAATTTCAGTTGTCTCTTGAAAAAGCACCTTTGGGACAACCATGACCTGGATGTCCGAGAATCTCCATAGACAGTCATTGACATCTGTAGAAAACAGATGGGCCTTTGTGTTATTGGACTTCCATCTTGAATGTCACACACACACACACACACACACACACACACAGAATGCCACTGAGATACCATCACAATCATCTTCAGTCTTCTCTTCTTATGGCTAACTTTCCCAAGGCCTTTGTTTTCTCTTTGTAGTGGTGGAGTCCTTGGGGTAGGCAGAGGGGTGGGTGATGGGGGAAGAAAATCAGATTGACAAAAATGGCATTGGGGTGTGTAGTGCAAGCCCTGTCCTTTTCCTGCACACTCCTAGCCTACAGTTTACAGTCTACATTTTACAGTCTACATTTGCTAGACCAATTCTTGAATACAGCTCATCCATCTGGAATCCACACTTCATATTGGACATTAATACAATTGAGCGAGTCCAGAGGTATTTCATGAGTAGAGTCCTCCACTCCTCTACTCGCAACAGAATACCTTATGTCACCAGACTTGAAATTTTGGGCTTAGACAACTTAGAACTACGCCGCCTTCAGTCTGACCTAAGTGTAGTACATAAAATTATCTGCTACAACTCAACTCCTACCTGTCAATGACTACTTCAGCTTCAACTGCAACAATTCACGAGTACACAATAGATACAAACTTAAGGTAAACCGCTCCAAACTCAATTGCAGAAAATATGACTTCAGCAACAGAGTGGTCAATGCCTGAAATGCACTACCTGACTCTGTGGTTTCTTCCCCAAACCTCCAAAACTTTAACCTTAGACTGTCTACTGTTTAATTTAATTTAATTTCCAATTTATATACCGCCCTTCTCCCTGAGGACTCAGGGCGGTGTACAGCCAAGATAAAAAACATAGAATACAAATATTAAAACATTTAAAAATATATATAAATTTTGGCCCGAAAGTTAAAAATCACAGACTAATTAAAATAATTTAAAAATTTCTTCTTAAGCCAACTCGGCTTGCTGAAAAAGATGGGTTTTCAGGGAACGACGGAAGGCATTGAGGTCATGGATTCTCCTTATCTCCATGGGCAACTGATTCCAGAGGGTGGGAGCCCCCACAGAGAAGGCCCTCCCCCTGGGGGCCACCAGCCTACATTGTTTGGCTGATGGCACCCTGAGGAGGCCCTCTCTGTGGGAGCGCATGGGTCGATGGGAGGTCGTCGGTAGCAGCAGGCGGTCTCGCAGATAGCTAGGCCCTATGCCATGGAGCGCTTTAAAAGTGATAACCAACACCTTGAAGCGCACCCGGAAGATCACCGGGAGCCAGTGCAGCTCGCGCTGGAGCGGTGTTACATGGGAGCGCCATGTTGCTCCCATCACTACCCGCACTGCTGCATTCTGGACCAGCTGGAGCCTCCGGGTGCTCTTCAAGGGGAGCCCCATGTAGAGAGCGTTGCAGTAGTCAAGGCGAGAGGTGATGAGGGCATGAGTGACTGTGCACAAGGAATCCCGATCGAGAAAAGGCCGCAACTGGCGAATCAGGCGAACCTGATAAAAGGTCCCCCCTGTTGACCTCACCCCATTCCTAAAAGGTCTCTATGGGGCGTGCACAAGCTCACCAGCGTGCCTACCGTCCCTGTCCTACTGTCTCCATTTATTCGTATCCATTTCATATATTAATATGTTTATACCTATATCTGTTATCTAATACTTGCTTGACAAAATAAATAAAAAAATAACAGCTTTGAGATTTTCAGGCTCTTCCATTCAAATCTATCCAGCTCTGTTCCTGCTTGGATTTGCAAGATCAGCCAAATCCATTAGATATTATTATCTAACCAAACAACGGCTTTCCCTCCCCTCCCCTCTATTCCTCCTTCTCCTTCTCCTCTTCCTTCTGTAAGAAAAATAAGGCCTCTTCACCAAGCAACAAATGCATCTATGAAGCACTACGAAGCCATGAGGATGAACAAGTAGTATCCAGGGCAACTGTTTTTTTAGCCAGCCAGGAGATGAGAAGCCATCTCAACATGTTGTTTTGGAGACAAATCGCTACTGCAGGCAATTGGAGACTTCCTGCCCATTAGACTGCTTTAAGTGGCTGATGTATGGTTTCAGGCTGGATCGTTCAGCTTTAAAAAGCAAAAATCATCATGATAGAGAGAGATTTATTAAGACAAGGAGCCAGGACATGACAATTTCATGGAGGGGATCCTGGATTTTGCCACAATATATGAGGCAATTAGTATGTGTTCCTGGATAGAAGAAGATAACAAAGGCATTTTCTCCACAGACAGATTCTAAGCTTTGGCAGTGTATATGGATGTGCAACAATGTGTGTGTTCGTGTGTGTGTGTGTGTGTGTGTGTGTGTGTGTGTATGTGTGCATGTCTTATTAGCTGAGGTTCAAGCCTTCTGCCTGCCCTGCTTTAATGACCCATGTCATTAATCTGCAGCACTGACTTCCAACTCTGCACTCGTTTCTCTTGACAGCCTTTTCCCCACATAAATATCTCCACTTGCAAACCGCCACTGAACAGAACTCTGTAAATCATTTGCTTCTTCTGCCCACCCTGAAATCCAGCACTTGGGATTCCAAAGGACAAACAAGAGATGCACAGAAATGGAATAACTGAGAAATGGTGACATCTGAATGAGGACTCTCTAACCCCTGTGCCACCCCCCCCATGGCCCACCCTAAGTAGAAAAGTGGTAGGCTTGGGGAGGGGTGGGGTGGGGAAAGACATGTTCAAAGCTTCAAAATGTCACCACCAACAAATCACCTTTAGCTGCTCTTTCCTAGCTTCTTGCTCCTTGCTCGGTGCCAAAGAAACCACACTAGGAAACACTGGCATTGATTTAGCTTTGTTCCTTCACTACATTTATCGTGCTCGGCTTGATAAGGGGAGGGATCAGAACTTAGTGGCAAAACATCTGATTCTGTTGTGGCCCGTATGCGGCCTGTGCAGCTGGTGGCTGATTCGGACAGCGACGAGGCTAGTGTGGTGCTGTGCCAGCAGCCTGTGCATCTAGCACTCGAGTCAGACAATGAGGAGGCTGGAGAAGATGTGGTGCCAGAGGCCAGGGTCTTCAGAACCTCCAGAAGCTCCCTTAAGTGAAGAGGATGAAGAGGAGGAGCCTCTTCTCGATGCACCGGTGCACAGAGCTGCCAAAAGGCAGGAGTGGCTCCTCAGGAGGAGGTCTCCTTGAGAGTAAGGCTTGGGACTAACTGGCCACTCTCTTAGCCTGTTTAAGGAGGAATGCCGACTGAAGCAATTTGCAGGGAACAACTTGTTCACTCTACTTCGTGCCTTGATCTTAGTTCTTTGCAAATTGCTTCTGGGCTTTCTGCCAATCCTAGTAAGATTAAGATTATTTATTCTTTGGATTCTTGTAGGCTGTTAAGAAAGTTAATTAACAGCCTTTGTTTGGAAGAAAAACTTATTTAATTCAGTAAACTAAGGTTTGTACAAACTTTGTGTGTGCTGCGTTCTTTGGGGTCTGTAGCTGAGGCAGAACAGATTCTCATGCTGAAGAACCAGATAACAAATGTATTTAAACATCTGATTCTCATCCCAAAGGTGCTTTTTTTTCAGGAGGCAACTGGACTTCCTTGGTTTTTTTCCCCCTTTGAAGACGTTTCGCTTCTCATTGAAGAAGCTTCTTCAGCTCTGACAGGATAGTGGGGAAGCTGTCTGCAGGGAATCTAAATCCTTCCATTCTCCTCTACCTGTGCTCCTTGAATAAAGCTGGAATGTAAATACAATACATAAATCATTTTCATCACCACCATTATCAGTCTAAATCAGAGATCTCCAACCTTGGCAACTTTAAGCCTGGAGGACTTCAATTCCTAGAATTCCCCAGCCAGCTGACATCTCTAAAGCTTTGAGATGTTCCAGATAATTCCAATAATCTAATCTTCCACCAACTCTCTGATTCAAGCCTTGTGAACCTGTTGCCTCCTGCCAGCTTAGTTGTGGGAACGGTGATTATGATGATCGTTATAATGAATCTGATGGCTGCCCTCCATCTCGGCTGAGATCACAACTTCCAAAATCCCCAGCCCAACAACTCACTGGAAATTGTGGAATTTGTGATTGCAACAAACATGGAAAGCACTAGCTGCTTAAATCTCTACCTTTATATCTATTTTTATTCATTTATTTATTTTGTCAAGCAGGTATAAGATAACAGATATAAGTATAAACATGATTGTGAATACATGAAATGGAGAAGAATAAATGGGGACAGTAGGGCAAGGATGGTAGGCACGTTGGTGCGCTTATGCACGCCCCTTACAGACCTCTTAGAATATAAATATATATAGTCATATATATTTAAATAGCATGCCGAGATCAACATATGCTGAATACTGTTGCACTTTCTTGACGATTTGAATTGAAACTCATCCTGGGGGTGGGGATATGCATTTTTGCTGTCACCAACAGTGAAGGCTGATTCATTGTTTATGGAATATCTCCTGTCAAAGAAGTTGGTTGGTTTTGAAGGGCTGGTTCGAATATGAGGGAGACAAGGAAAACAGGGGTGTGTGGGGGGGAGTGTTCTCAGTTGTCACATGAGATACACACCTACAGATTTCAGGTGAATAGCAAGATTGGCGGCTGAAAAACCAGAAGAGTCAGCAGCTGCACTACTCTACTACCCACTGGGATTACTCTGGAGCAATGGCTGCGCTATGTAGGCGGCAGAGTGAAGTGACAGATTCGAAGAGTGACTAAGAATGGAAAAGCTCCTTTCAAAGTAAAGATGTTTCTCTCTCTCCTTCCCTTCTTCTCTCTCTTTCTCTCTCTCCTTCCCTCCTCTCTCTCTCCCTCCTTCCCTCCTTCTCTCTCTCTTCTTCCCTACTTCTCTCTCTCTCCTTCCCTCTTTCTCTCTCTCTCCTTCTCTCTCTCTCTCCTTCCCTCCTTCTCTCTCTCCTTCCCTCCTTCTCTCTCTCTCTCTCCTTCCCTCTTTCTCTCTCTCTCTCTCCTTCCCTCCTTCTCTCTCTCTCCCTCTCCTTCTCTCCCCCCCTCTCTTTCTCTCCCCCTCCCCGCAGGCTCCTCATATCTCAAACCTTCTGGTGAAGTGATAGCTGATGAGGAATTAAGCTTCTCATCTCTAGTAACTATGTTCAGACAAGAGGGTTAAATTTAATAAGCAGACATAGACTGTAAGTGAGGGAATCGATGGATTTTTTCCCCAAAAATGATATTTATTTTTTAATAGAAATCAAATAAATAAATAAATACTGAAAGGTGTGTGTGTGTAAAAATCAAGATGGCAGGTGTGACAGCAGAGTTTATACCCTGTACCTTTCTTTTTTACATGTAATGGTTTACTAAACATAAATTTAATAATTTGATATTTTATTGAATTATTTAAATTATTTCATTTAATAAAAATAAATTAATTTATTAAATAATAAATTTATCTCCCCCCTCCAGATGCTTTCATGATCAGTCCCATCTCCCTAACCAAAATCTCCAACGTTTTCAACAGAAGTGGCCCATTTTTTTGAAGGTGACTTTTTTTCTCCATGAAACTAAACAAGATCTCCATCATACTATTTAATTCAGGGGTGTCAAACTCGATTTCATCGAAGGTTGCATCAGGGTTGTGTTTGATCTTGGGGTGGGGGGGCATGGCCAGGGGGCATGGCCAGCTCGACATCACTTGTTGAGGCTCCGTTTTCAACTGCAACGGCTTCCTGCAGCCCTCTGCCAGTGAAAATGGAGTGCACGCCACACTCCCCCAGGCCTTCATTTTCACTGGCAGAGGGTTGCAGGAGGTTATTGTGGCCTAAAACAGAGCCTGGTGGGGGGGGGGACTTGCGTGGTCCCCCTGAGCTCCGTTTTCACTGGCAGAGGCACCACGAGGGCCTTAGCTGTTTCCAGAGCGGCCCCGCAGACTAGATCTAAGCACCCGGTGGGCCAGATCTGGCCTCCAGGCCTTGAGTTTGACACCCCTGATTTAATTGAATAAGATAATGTAAGCCAGGGTATTTTGGCACTGGTTCTATGTCACCCTGGTCCATTTGCTGCTTTTCTTATAGAACACTTATTTTTCCTTGCTGCATAGATAATATAGCACATTTTAAGTCCAAAGTTCATTTTGATGTCGCTGCTGAACAATTGAACTGTGTTGAGTATTGATTTAAGTTCAGTGGGGCTTTTTGCATACATTTTTAGGTCATCCATTTATAGTAGATGGTTTATCTTGCCATGTTGGCTTGAGATTTGGTATCCCAGTTTTGTGTTTTGCAGGATTATTGTCAATAGAATTAATGCGATGTTGAACAGTAGTGGTGAAAGTGAGTTCCCCCTGGAAGATTCCTTGTCTGATGTTGACTTCACCAATGTTCTCTCCATTTGCTGTTAGAACTGTTTTCTTTTTTGCATATTTGCTTTCAAAAATGTACAAATATTTTTACTGATTCCAAAGTTTTCCAGACAGGTGTTAATCCAGCTGTGGGATAATGAGTCAAATGCCTTCTTGTAATCAATCCATGCCATATTTAAATTTGTTTTTCTTTGTTTTGCATTTTAGTACCTATTATTATTATTATTATTATTATTATTATTATTATTATTATTATATAATCTTTAGTGAGATTCACAGCCTTTGAGGCTGGTTAATAGCTCAGCAGCTCGAGTCCTAACCAAGGACCTAGGAACTGTTAAGGTATCATCGGAGGATGTAAGCTGTTCCGAGTAAGGTGGTTTTTTTAGAGTCAAAATGTTCAAGTCTGGTAAATTTAGAATTTCTAAATAGCGGGGTAGCTCTTTGGGTATTGCTCCAAGGGCTCCAATTACAATTGGGACAACACACGATTTCTTTTTCCACAGTCGCTCAACTTCAATTTGCAAGTCCCGGTACTTTGTGATTTTTTCTTGCTGCTTATCTTCAATCCGTGCATCACCAGGTATTGCAATGTCAATGAACCATACTTTTTTCTTTTCAACTATTGTTATGTCAGGTGTGTTGTGGACCAAGTGCCTGTCAGTCTGAATCCTAAAGTCCCACAAGATCTTGAGTTTCTCATTCTCTAAAACTTTCTCAACCCGATGTTTCCAGTGGTTTTTGCTGTACTCAAATCCAAACTTCTGGCACAATTTCCAGTGAATGATCTTAGCAACACGGTCATGGCATTGTAGGTAGTCAGTTTGTGAAATTTTGCTGCACCCCCTGATCAGGTGGTTGACTGTCTCATCTTTCTCATTGCAGAGGCGGCATTTGCTGTTGGTGGTAACATGTTGAATTTTTGCTTTCATGCAGTTTGTGGCTAGGGCTTGTTGTTGAGCTGCCAAAATAAAGCTTTCTGTTTCTTTTTTCAGTACTCCTGATCTTAACCAGTTCCAAGTTAGTTTCTGGTCAGCTTTGCCTTCAAAAGCTTTGCATTATTATTGTTATTGTTGTTGTTGTTGTTGTTGTTGTTGTTGTTGTTGTTATTATTATTATTATTATTATTATTATTATTATTAAGTTGCACAGCTACAATAACTATCTTCACTTTTCTGGAAACTCTCCAAAAAGCATCTGCTCTACACACACACACACACACACACACACACACACACAATTTTAAAACTGTTCGTCTCCTTTATAGAGGGAGCAAGGGCTACACTTAAATATTAAGTAGAATGGCAGGAGATTGCATTTCAAGAAGAAAGAAGAGTCAGGGCCAGAGGTGGTATTCAGCCAGTTCGGACCAGTTTTGGCAAACTGGTAGCAGCGACTGCGGGTGGCCCATCCACCCACCCCGGCATAATGCCATCCTATTTAGCCATGTTTTGAAGGCCAGGCGCATGCATGGAAGGTGTGCGTGTGAGCAAAGTACATGCGCGGAAGGCTGGGCGCATGTGCAGAAAGCGCACGCATGCACGAAGCGAGTGTGCACGCACACAGTGAACCGGTGGTAAGAATATTGGAAACCCACCGCTGGTCAGGACCAAAAACCCCACCACCACATTTGATTTAATCTGGTTAACATCTCCATGTAATTAAAACATAATTAACTGCGGTTAATACGATGGCCAGGGCTGCTTGAAGATCGAGTCATCTTCTCTTCGAAAATGAATTGACTGGAACAAAATCTTTGAAATGAATTTTTGAATCACATTGACAGATCAAATCGAAGGCCTTGAAGTGAATTCGACTGTTGATGAAGTTAAGTGAAGTAGGTATATACACTTAACATAGATGTATCTGAAGATGGGATAAAAGAGGTCAAGATGTAGGCTATTACTATTTATTTATTTTTCATTCATTCATTCATTCATTCATTCATTTGGATTTTTTCCCCTCCTTTAAAAATAAAGGTAACCGTTTCCCCTGTCCAGTTGTGTCCAGCTCTAGGGAGCAGGGCTCAGTTCTGTTTCTCAGCCAAGCATGGCTATACATTGAAGGCACTCAGAACACTGTTACCTTCCCACCGAAGTGGTACTTATTTATCTACTTGCATTTGCGTGCTTTCAAACTGCTGGCTTGGCAGGAACTAGGGCAAGTAATGGGAGCTCACCCTGTTGCGCAGTGCTCAGGTCTTGAACCCAGATTGTCAGCTTTCCAGCTGACAAGCTAGCTGTTGTGGTCCACCAGCAGCCTGCAGAGCTGGCAGCAGAGTTGGACAGTGAGGAGGCTGGGGAGGAACATGGGCCAGTCCTGGAATCTGGGGAAGGCTTGGACAAGGGCTCTGCATCGGAGGCAGAGATGGGGCCAGGGCCATCTGGGAGTGATGCACGGACTCTGGAGCCCTCAGAGTCAGGCAATGGAGAGGCAGAGGAACAGGAGGAGCCTGTTCCTAGTGCATGCATGTGCAGAGCTGCCAGAAAGCAAAAGCAGCTAAAGCAAAAGGGATGACTCGGGAGTAAGGCCAGGAGATGATTGGTCCCTCCCATAAGGCTTAAAAGAGAAACAAAGGCACTTGGGCCTTTTGCAGGAAAGCAACATTGCTAACTCTGTTTCCAATCGACATCTCTTGTTTGTTTCTGAACTCCGTGGGGCTTTGCCAAGTAAGGCCTTTGGCAGGTTGTCAAAGAAAGTAAAGGTTGGTGATTATCCCGAAGGACTTCTTCCGAAGGACTTTTGTTTGCAACTAATTGGGACTCAGCTGGGAATGAAAGTAATTCTCAGCTGTTACAATAAAATAGGTGTTTTGGGGACTAATTTTATTTATTTATTTATTTATTTTATTGAATTTGTATACCGCCCTACTCCCGAAGGACTCAGGGCGGTGAACAGCCATAGAATAAAACATATAAATACAAAATTTAAAATAGAATAAAACAAATTAAATAATTTGGCTGAACAAATTTAAAACCCCAATAATTTAAAACCAAATTTAAAATTTCCATTTAAAAAGGGGAAACTTAAGTCAGGCCAGCTTGATGAAATAAGAAAGTCTTGAGTGCGCGACAGAAGGTATGCAGATCCGGGATCCTCCGTATCGCTGGGAGGAGCTCGTTCCAGATAGTAGGTGCCCCCACAGAGAAGGCTCTCCCCCTGGGGGCCGCCAGTCAACACTGTTTGGCCGACGGCACCCGGAGGAGCCCCTCTCTATGGGAGCGTACTGGTCAGTGGGAGGCTATTGATGATAGCAGGCGGTCCCGTAAATAACCAGGTCCTAAGCCATGGAACGCTCTAAAGGTGGTAACCAAAACCTTGAAGTGCACTCGGAAGACCACCGGGAGCCAGTGCAGCTCACGCAGGAGAGGCGTTACATGGGAGCGCCACATCGCTCCCGTCACCACCTGCCCGGCCGCACTCTGTGCCAGTTGGAGCCTCCGGGTGCTCCTCAAGGGGAGCCCCATGTAGAAAGCGTTACAATAATTGTGTATTGTAATGACTCAATAAGCCTAGGTTATAATACTAGCATCTTTAACTTATTATTTTACAAATAACTCAAGGCCATGAACATATCAAAGACATCTTCCTCCTCCTCTTTTCCCCACAACAACAACCCTGTGAGGTCAATTGGGCTGAGAGAGAATGATTGGCCCAAAGTCATCCATTGGCTTTCATGACTAAGGCAGGACTTGAACTCCCGGTCTCCTGTTTTCTGCCTAGTGCTTTAACCGCAAGACCAAAGTTCTCTCCTTTAGTGTGCATTGTGCAGTACATGTAAAAAAGGGGGGCAGAGCTTCAGTTGCACAGCTACAATAATTTCACTTTTTTGGAAACTCTCTAAAAAGCTTCTGCTCTACACACACACACACACAGAAGGGGGGATACTTTTTAAAAAACCAGTTGAATCAATGTAACCTCAGCTCACTGAATGCTTAATCTCAAGCAGATCCTATATGATTTGTTTTCCATGCATTGAATGTTTTTAGTCTCCTGTCATATTAAAATATACAATCTTTGGAAGGAGCTCTAGAAGCCAAGTCAAATCCCATTGTGGATTACATGTGGCCATGGGGCACTCAGGTTGTGCTATCTTAGTTTTATCCTCATTATAATTCTTGAATATGTTTTTTTTCTGTGCTAATCTACTTGTAGAGGTACTTTTGAAGACATAATTAAATTATTGGGTTGCTGCTGTAAGATGTGGTTCTAGGGCATGAGTTAAAATCTCATTGTAAATATATCAGTAGATGCAGTCTTGCAAACTCAGGGATCAGCTGTATCATTTTGTTAGAAATTAAAAACTAGAATAATTGGAAGGTATTATTTGTCTATCATCCTTGGAAATCTCCTTGAGTCATAAAATGGAGTTGCAAAGGTCTGTTAATGCCATTGAATTCAATCCCTATTCAGTGCAGAAATCCATAATAAAGCATCTCCATAAGATGTCTGCCCGGTTTCCATTTTAACTCATCCAATTAAAGAAAATCTGTTATGGAAATTTAAAACTAGACCGGAGTTTCACTCAACTCCTAAAACCAATCTGGTGAATTTATGGTGAGATATTACATTTTACTCAATTTGAAGTTGAAAGAAGAATTGGAGTTGAAAGGGCATATTTGTCATTGGCTCATATATTTACAGTTAAAAGGAAGATTTCACCTGGATAAGAAAAGCCATGATTTTGAGTACTCAAAAACTGAGTTTGAAATTGCATTTCGTGTCAGTGATGAACATGCTATGGCTAAGATTTAGAAATCGTTATTGAAACTGAATCTGGAAAATGAACATGTTAGATCGTATGACCCAAGGGGCAAAGCTTTTTTTGGTGATACTATAATAATTAATCAATGGGAAACATGAGAACTAATGAATGGAATTTTTCATTGAATTATAATTTGAGTTTTTTTCCATGGGAAAAACTCTAGAAATATTTTCCATCTCTTGTAGGGATATTACATTTAGTAGGTGGAACAGTAAAATATGCAATTGACACATAATTGTAGTTGACTAGTTAGAGACTGCTGACTCATGCATGAGGCAATCTACGCTATGATTGGTTGCTGTAAGTATAATGGGGGAGTTTCCCTTTTCGCCCCGCCTTTTTCTTCTGTGTGTTCTGCATACGATTTTAGATTTACCTCATGATGTTCCTGTATTGCTGACTATCTTATGTTCTTCTTTTTCTGGTTGAGTATTAAATATATTTAAACAGGTAGACCTCAACCACAGTTCATTTAGTGACCATTCAAAGCTACAACATCACTGAAAAAAGTGACTAATGACCATTTTTTCACACTTACGACCGTTGTAGCATCCCCATGGTCACGTCATCAAAATTCAGACAGTTGGCAACTGACTCACATTTATGATAGTTCCAGGGTGCCGGGATCATGTGGTCACCTTTTGCGATCTTCTGACAACGCAAACCAGATTCACTTACCAACTGCAATGATTCACATAACAACTGTGGCAAAGAAAGGTCATAAAATGGGGCAAAACTCACTTAACAAATGCCTCACTTAGCAACATAAATTTTGGGCTCAATTGTGGTCATGAGTCAAGGACTACCAGTATTTATTTTGCTTCTTGGATGTGGCTCAGTGGCTAAGACTCTGAGCTTGTCGATCTGAAAGGTAGGCAGTTCGGCGGTTCGAATCCCTAGTATAGGTCTCCTGCGTGAACAGGGGGTTGGACTAGATGACCTCCAAGGTCCCTTCCAATTCTGTTACTGTTATATTCACTCACCCAGAGATATGAATGATCCCAGACCTCCAAACTTTTTGTCGGGCCCTAAAAACTTACTTTTTCCAGTTAGCCAGGCTGGCCTGATTCTATGTTGGTTTTAACGTTTGATACTGATTTTAATTGAAATGTTTTAAATTATGGGCCAAATTTCATTTAATTATTTTTAAAAATTATTTTAACTTTTGTGTACAAATGTTTTTATTTTGGCTGTTCACCGCCCTGAGTCCGAAAGGAGAAGGGCGGTATACAAATCTAATAAAAGATAAAAGATAAAGATATAAAAACTGTTATTTTATCTTTCTTCCTCTATGTCTTCATTTCTTTCTTCTTCTTCTCTCCCCCCCCATTGTCCTCCCACCCCCCCCCAAAAAAAATCTGTTTTTTAGCTTTAACAAGCTTAACTTTGTACATTTCTCTGCAATTATTATCTACATATTTTAATTATATCTTTAATATTATACATTTCTATACTCTTGTTATCTATATTTTTATTCCACTCCATTAGAATTAGAAGATAGATATATATATATATGGATGGAGTGGAAGTCTGCACTACTATTAATCTTCTCATCATTCCCATCACTGATCTCCTCCCACTTATGACTGTTTGACTGTAACCTTGTTGCTGGTATCCTTACGATTTATATTGATATTGTTCCTGATTGCTTATTTGTACCCTATGCCTATCATTAAGTGTTGTACCTTATGATTCTTGATGAATGTATCTTTTCTTTTATGTACACTGAGAGCATATGCACCAAGACAAATTCCTTTTGTGTCCAATCACACTTGGCCAATAAAGAATTCTATTCTATTCTATTCTATTCTATTCTATTCTATTCTATTCTATTCTATTCTATTCTATTCTATTCTATTCTATTCTATTCTATTCTATTCTTTCCTTCTCTTCTTTTTCCTTCCCTCTTCATTCTTCTTTCTTTTTCCTTCCCTGCGGGGTGGGCCCGCAGGCCAGATCTAAGCATCCTGCTGTCCGGATCTGGCCCATGGGCTGGGAATTTGACACCCCTGGTCTAGTGGTTAAGGCACCAGGCTAGAAACCAGGAGATAGTGAGTTCTAGTTTCCCTTTAGCCATGAAAGCCAGCTGGGTGACCTTAGGATGGTCACTGTCTCTCAGTCCAATCCATCTCACGGGGTTGTTGTTGTGGGGAAAATAGAGGCGGATATGATAGGTGTGTTGGATAGGTTCACTGCCTTCAGTTATTTGTAAAAATAGGAAAAGCAGGAAATAAATAAACAAACAAACTGGAAATAAACTAGAAAGTAGAATGCAGGCAATCAAAGGCAGACACTCCCTTACCATGCGTGGAGCCCAGGGGTGGGTTCTACTTACCTTTACTACCGGTTTGCAGCGGGGTCGCATGCGTGCACTCGCTTTGCTCGCGCATATGCACGCTCTTCTGCACATGCGCAGAAGTGTTTTGATGATGTCGGGGTCAGTGGGCAGGGCCTCCCGCTGGTTTTACTACTGGTTCTATAGAACCGGTGCGAACCGGGGGCAACCCACCACTGGTGGAGCTATGAAGAACACCTCTCTTCCACTTTCTGTTTGGCTCTGTGCCCTCTAGAGCTGAGGGGAGGTCCCAAACCAAATATGACTTCATCTTCTGACCTCCATCTTCTGCTGTCTATAGCTATCCTGAAAGTCCACTGGTCATTTCAGCCTCAGGTGCTACTAGGCCCGTGATGGCAAACCTATGGTACGCATGCTGGAAGTGGCACACAGAGCCATCTCTCTGGGCACGCCAGCCGTTGCCTGTTGCTCTTCTGGTTTCCAGCGCACACATGCATACCAGCCAGCTGGTCTTCACACGTGCATGCCGCCAGAAACTGGAAGACCAGGTGATCGGCATACATGCGCATGCCGGAAGCTGGAAGGTCAGCTTCCTGGCGCACACATGCACGCCGGAGAACTGCCCTTCCGGTTTCCAGTGCTCCCCCGCACACGCTCCCGTTTCAGCACCTGGTGCCGAAAAGGTTCGCCAACACTGTACTAGGCTCTTCCTAAGGCTGGTATTTATCCTTGAGCACCTTCCTTCATATCAAACTCTCTTTGTCCGGAACTGGCCTTCACAGCATTCCCTGTCTCAGGTGGACCGTGAGAGACGCAATCAAAACACAGCAGCACCCCTTTCAGCTCTTTTTGGCACGCTGGTTTATTCGCGTCCGTGGACGGCTACACGCTGTGACTCGTAAAGACGAATGAAATTGGCGCTACAGTGTACTAGAAATGGGCGTTTATATAGCCCTCCCTTCTCATTAACCCTTTTAAACCGCGCCCCCATTTATCACCACACCCTTGTTAGCGCGGAAGCATCCCAGCTGGTTCTCGAAGGTGCTGGTTGCAGCATCATTTGGAGACATCCTAAGCCCGTCGCACCCGATACCACCTCCCCTCACCCCGCAGACGGCTGCCTGCACCCAGTGCCACCACCACCAAGTATTTATATGTCCCTCGATGCTTTCAACACGTGTTAGTGGTGTCGAGCAGGTTGCTAGGCTCAACATCCTGTTTGTTAGCCATAGATTTTCTAAAGTTTAATTGGAATTTGCCTCTCTGCAACTTTGTTCCATAATATTGATTCCTGAATTCTGTACTTTGAGTAACGGTTCTTGGTTTTCTTTTGCATGACATTATTTCCTACAGGGAAGGGGAAAAAAAGAACAATACTACGATAGTCTCTCCAACCTTACTTCTCAAGATTCCTAGTTCCTTCTATCTATGTTCAGAGGACTTAATTGTTAATTCCTCAAATCAACCTTGTTTTACTGCTCTGAATGTGTTCCAGTTTCTCTGAATCCTTCTCATAACGTTGCATCAAGAAAGGCAAACAGTACTTCAAGCAGGACGTACTGTTTGCAGAATAATGCTGAACGATTACTTCTCATGAACTGGAAATTTAACTTCTGTTGATGCACCCTAAATTGGATTTTTCTGGTTTGCAGCCACATCATATTGCTGACTCATTTCACTTTACAGTCAACGATTACTTCAGGATTTCTCTTGATAAAAGTGTGTAGAGATTCTCAGTCATCCAGGTCATGGTTGCCCCAAAGATGCTTTTTCAGGAGGCAACTGGATTTCCTTATTTTTTTTCTTTTGGAGGCAACTGGACTTTTTTGTTTTTTCTTTTGAAGACATTTTGCTTCTCATCCAAGAAGTTTCTTCAGCAGTGACAGGACAGTGGGGAATTGAAGGATTTATATTCCTTGCAGACAGCTGGTCATTTGCATCCTTTTAGAGGGTCGTTGAAGCACTTGGAGGTTTATCGGTGTCCTCAGGGTCACCTGAGTGGTGCTCCTGGTTCCTGTACTCTGCAATTTTCCCCCCTCTGGAAATCCATTCCTAACACCATTAAAAGGGTTTTCAACCCAAATTGTATAGCTAAAAGTCTGTAGAGATTCTCAGTCATCCAGGTCATGGTTGTCCCAAAGGTGCTTTTTCAGGAGGCAACTGGACTTTTGAAGATGTTTCGCTTCTCATCCAAGAAGCTTCTTCAGCTCTTACAGGAGAATGGGGAATGGAAGTGCTCCAAGTACTTCAACAAGCCTCTAAAAGGATGCAGATTACTAGCTGTGTGCAAGGAATATAAATCCTTCCATTCCTCACTATCCTGTCCGAGCTAAAGAAGCTTTTTGGATGAGAAGCGAAACATCTTCAAAAGAAAAAAAGAAGAAAGTCCAGTTACCTCCTGAAAAGCACCTTTGGGATTTCTCCCGATAAACCATAGCAAAGAACAGGAGGAAAAAAAGATGGGCTTTTGGTCAAATCTAACAGGATCCTCTTAGGTTCTACTTTCTGATCTGGGCATGTGAACTTTCTACATGAAAGAGTAGATCAGCATAAGAAATTCTGAACCATATGCAAAGCAGCTCACGAAATTGTAAGAGTGAATGTGTTAATTGAGCTCCTGCCAGAGGAAACAATTTTTTGGTGGCAACCACACCTCCTACCTAACATATGATATATGATATGCATATTAGTTACTGGTTTTAACTTCTAATGGAGAAGGGAATTTTTTGAAGGGCTCCATAGTTTAATTACTAGACTGAGCAACCAAAGCTTTACTTGATGAACCAGGGGGAATTAAATTTAAAATGAGGAATCTTTTCTTGATCTTTGAAGCTTCCCAGTGTAAGTGAGAATGAAATATTAATGCCTTCCCTTCTAATGAAGAACACTCATTTTAATTTATTAAATGATGTACATACACATTTAAGTATTCGTTTATTTATGGTTTTTTTTTTTTCAATAGCTATACAAAGTTTTCGTTAGAAATGGAAATTCTTTTAAGATCAAATCAACGATTGTAAGTTGACTGAAGGACAGCAAAAACATCTTTAAGTAGGTAATTATGCTAAATGAATCTAGTTTTTAATTTTTTTTTCCAGGAAGTTATTTGGCAGAATGCTGAGTGCAAGAGGTACAAATGTACAAGAGGTAACCATAAAAAGTGATTTATCAGCAGCCCATTTGGGAGTGTACAAACATGAGAAACATTATTATATGTTTGTTGATTTAGAGAAAGCATGTGATGAAATGAATCCACTTAAATTATTGAACATGCTGTGTGAATCTGGAGTTGATATTTGGTTGCTGAATGTAATAAGAATGGTATATGATGACAATAAAATATGAGAATGAATGGGATGCTTTGTGCATGATTTAGCACCAGGGAGTTAGATAAGGAGTTATAATGTTTTCTTGATTAAGTATTGATGGAAAAAATATTTAAAGAATACATATTCTATTGGCTGAAGTTGTGAATATCTCTGCAGTTTTGAATGCACACATTGACTGAGAACCCAAATAATTTTCAGTCAACATTAATATAGTGTATGATGCTATTCTGTATTGGGATAAAATATTGCACACATAACAGCAACTTATTCAACAATTATTCAGTAATAATAAACTGAAACTAGGCTGGTTTTCAACTGAAAATCATTTGTTTTTTAATAAAGTGAACTTCTCAGGAACACAACATATTATAGAAGTCTTCTATCAGAAAAAGTGATGTACAGTATTTATAGCTTAATATTTATTTGTTTCTACATCCTGATTTTCTGGTATTTTGAAGATGATTGGTAGGCCAAATAAATAAATAAATAAATACCCCTCCCCCAATATACATACATACATACATACATACATACATACATACATACATACATACATACATATATATATGCATATTCTTTCTAGCCAGGTTTTACCTACGTAAACTAAGTTGTTCTGCAGCTCTGGTTGTGTGAAATCTCATTCACAAGCTTCAGAGCTTTTTTTGAATGAGATTTCACACAACCAGAGCTGCAGAACAACTTAGTTTACATAGGTAAAACCTGGCTAGAAAGAATATGCACATAAAAGCCTACGAAAAAGAAAAAGACACACACACACACACACACACACACACACACACACACATATATATATATATGTATATATATAGTATGATGCAATAAGAGCATGGTTCTGAAATTGAATATATTAAAGACCAACATATTTGACAGGAAAAATGCAGTGAATAATTGCAAATCATATTAAATATGAAAAATTAAAGCAAATAGATTAATTTTTATATCTTGCAGATGAGAGTTAAGCTGAGCAGTGTTTGGAAATTTTTGCTAAGATCGGCAAATGGCAGCAAAGTTTATGAAAGATGAAGACTGGATGGATAATTATTAAGATATGCACAATCTGCAGAAAATCAGTGAGGAATAGTTGGCCTATTGTGAATAGTAAATGTTAAAAGTAACAAAAACCATGTAAAACTGTGTAAAAATGCCAATGGAGGAGAATTTCTGAAGCTCAGGTTTGAAGTGTGGAGTCCTTGGTGCTCTTTGAGCTTGGTTGTTGCCTGCAGACATTTTGTTACCCAACTAGGTAACATCATCAGTAAAAGTGCATATCCATTTAATTGTTACATGAAAGTAAGATTTGCCAATTTGGAAGCAACATCAAAGCAAGTTAAAAGCAATGGGAATGAGATGTTAAGAAGTCTGTGATAAAGTGAAAAGAGACAAGGTCAAGAATGAAGGATGAAGGAATGTGGATTGAATGCAAAAATAAATGACCAGCATTAAAGAAGGAACTTGAAGTCGTGTGTTCATGTAAAGATAATTTGGTCAATAAAAAGACTGATTGATTGATTATATGCTATCAAGCCAGAGTCAAGGAAGAGATATTTAGAGATAGATTTTTACAGAGTAACAGAACTTAAGGTATTATGCCCTCAAGTTACCCGGAATAAAATTTTTCACCAGGAATAAAAATAATTAAAAATTTAACAGCAATTTTTTAAAAAAAGTACAAAAGGGTGAGATGCTTGTAGAGAATAAGAGAAATGACCTTAACAGAAATATGCAAGAAACAATACCCAGACAAAAAGAGATAAAATATTTTTTAAGTCTGGGAAGCAAATTAATATTCCAAAATGACTCAGACAATCACTTTCCTGATTCACTAGGATATATGAAGAAGGAGAAATTAAAAAAAAAATAATAACACTTGCAAGGTTCAGTTATTATAGCTACCAGCCCTGGATGACATCTTCGAATCTCGCTGTTTGAGGAAGTTGCATAACATTCTCAGAGACTCTTCCCATCCTGCTTACAATCTTCTTGGACTGTTGCCTTCTGGCAGAAGATACAGAACAATTAAAACTTGGACCACACATTTTCTGAATAGTTTTCATCCTAGAACTATAATTGCACTCAACAATGAACTAAAGGGCCACCATCGGTGAGCTGTTGGACAGCATTACTTGGTCTGTTGTGTGGATATTTGATGGTTTTAGGGGTGGGAAATTGTGGTGGGTGGGAGTGTGTTTGGGGATTGTTATGTGTGTTGGACCTGGTCTTTGTGTGTTAAGTGAATTTCGTTGTATAGGTATACTGTGTATACACGTACAATGACAATAAAGTTATTATTATTATCTTTCCTTCATTAAATATGAAACTCAGTCAAATGAACATTCAAAAATGCATCACAAATACCATTGACGGTTTAGTTTTTTAGTTTTAGTTTTATTTGATTTATATACCGCCCTACTCCCGAAGGACTCAGGGCGGTGAACAGCCACAAGATAAAACACATAAATACAAAATTTAAAAGCAAAATAAAACCAAATTAAACAATTTGGCCCAAGACAGATTTAAAACACCCCAATACTTAAGAACAGATTAAAATTTACATTTTAAAAGGGAAAAAAGGGAAAATTAGGCCAGGCCAGCCTGATGGAATAAAAAGGTCTTGAGAGCGCAGCGGAAGGTGTGCAGATCCGGGATCCTCCGTATCTCTGGGGGGAGCTCATTCCAGATGGTAGGTGCCCCCACAGAGAAGGCTCTCTCCCTGGGGGCCACCGGTCGACATTGTTTGGCCGACGGCACCCGGAGGAGCCCCTCTCTATGGGAGCGTACCGGCCGGTGATAGGCTACTGGTGGCAGCAGGCGGTCCCGTAGATAACCAGGTCCTAAGCCATGGAGCGCTCTAAAGGTGGTAACCAAAACTTTGAAGCACACACGGAAGACTACCGGGCAGGAGAGGTGTTACATGGGAACGCTATGTCGCTTCCATAACCACCCGCGCAGCCGCACTCTGCGCCAGTTGGAACCTCCGGGTGCTCCTCAAGGGGAGCCCCATGTAGAGAGCTTTATAGTAGTCCAGGTGGGAAGTGATGAGGGCATGAGTGACCATGTGTACGGATTCCCAATCCAGAAAGGGATGCAACTGGCGAATCAGGCGAACCTGATGAAAAATCCTCCCGGTGATGGCACCAACTGACTATATGGGGACGTCGGAAACCACAGCCACTCGGTCTTGGATGGGTTGAGCCTGAGCCTGTTTCTCCCCATCCAGATCCGCATGGCCTCCAGGCACCGGGACATCACTTCAAGGGCATCGTTGGGGTGGTCTGGGGTGGAAATGTACAGCTGAGTGTTATCAGCGTAATGATGGTACTCCACCCCAAAACCACGGATGATCTCGCCCAATGGCTTTACATAAATGTTGAACAGAAGAGGCAAGAGGACCAACCCTTGTGGCACCCTACATATGAGGCGCCTCGGGGTTGTCCTCTGCCCCCCTGCCAACACAGACTGCAACCAGTCAGAGAGAAAGGAGGAGAACCACCGCAACATAGTGCCCCCCACCCCTGACTCTTCCAACTGGTGCAGCATGATACCATGGTCGATGGTATCAAAAGCCGCTGAGAGATCTAATAAGACCAGGACAGAGGAGCAACCTCTGTCCTGAGCCCTCCAGAGATCATCAACCAACATGACCAATGCCGTTTCCGTGCTGTACCCAGGCCTGTAGCCCAATTGGAATGGATCCAGATACACCGTTTCATCCAGGTGCTGGGGGAGCTGTCACGCAACCACACTCTCAACAAACTTTGCCTCAAAGCAAAGGTTGGAGACCGGACAATAATTTGACAACACTGCCGGGTCCAGGGAAGGCTTCTTGAGGAGAGGCCTCACCACCGCCTCTTTCAAGGCAGTGGGGAAGTCACCCTTATCCAATGAAGCATTTATAATCCCCTGGAGCCAGCCTCGCGTCACCTCCCGAGAAGCCAGCACTAACCAGGAGGGACACGGGTCCAACAAACATGTGGTCGCATTCAGTCTACCCAGAATCCTGTCCATGTCATCAGGAGTCACAGGATCAAACTCATCCCAGATAACATTCTCAAGACCTGCCTCAGTCATCCCCCCTGAAATTACCCAGTCGGAGTCCAGGTCTTCCCGAATCTGAGTGATTTTGTCATGCAGATACTGTAGAAAGTTCTCGGCTCTACCCTCCTGGTGCTAATGGTTGCTGCCGGCATCCTAGGTATCAACCAAATACCTTCTTAAGATGTACGATGTTCCAAGTAGCACAGTTTTTTGCAGTTCCGCTGGTGTTATTGCAAGAAGGTGCAATTTGCTGATGTATCTTATAAAATTCTTGGACATGGTACCAAGTGCCCCGATGACAATGGGTATCACTGTTACATGTTTAATCCATAGCCATGTAGTTTCTATGGCCAGGTTGCAATATTTCATGATTTTTTCCAGTTCTTTTTCTTCGACTCTGGCATCTCCTGGTACTGCGATGTCAATAAATTGTACATTATTATTATTATTATTATTATTATTATTATTTAATCTTTAGTGAGATTCACAGCCTTTGAGGCTGGTTAATAGCTCAGCAGCTCGAGTCCTATCCAAGGACCTAGGAACTGTTAAGGTATCGTTGGAGGATGTAAGCTGTTCCGAGTAAGGTGGTTTTGTGTAGAGTCAAAATGTTCAAGTCTGGCAAATTTAGAATTTCTAAATAGCGGGGTAGCCCTTTGGGTATTGCTCCAAGGGCTCCAATTACAATCAGGACAACACACAATTTCTTTTTCCACAGTCACTCAACTTCAATTTGCAAGTCCTGGTACTTTGTGATTTTTTCTTGCTGCTTATCTTCAATCCATGCATCACCAAGTATTGCAATGTCAATGAACCATACTTTTTAAAAAATTATTATTATTATCTCAATTATCTCAATAAAATATAATTTTGGAATTCCTGCAGAATTGATTTTTCTGGTTTGGTATGCCTAATGGGCCTGAAAATTCAGCCCAAGAATGAATGGGTTAAGACAATGGGTTAAGGGAAGAAGATTGGAATTGATAAGATCTTCAAACATTTCCAAGGCAACTTTTGAAGCTGTGAATTTAGCTGTATTGACCACCAGGATGCAAACACATTGTCAGTGGTGTCTTCCTACAACTCTGATTCTCACACATGCTGAATCGGATAAAACTAGTTATGTACTGTCTGTCTCCCAGTGGTCAATGTAACTGAAAACATCACATGGGTTATATACACTCTATGAAAATAGAAAAGTAGAAGTTGGGTAAAATCCAATGCACATGTCATATAAAACATTCTGTACCTTTTTGATCTGAGAACTTAAGGAAAGGTGGATGGTACATTACATTCTGACAAAAGTTGTGTTTGAACTTGATGAAAGCAACGGATGATTTACAAGGATGTTTAGAGACATAGTGAATGATGTTGATGTAAAGTAGAAGGGAGTGATATGATAGCAGTGTTACAATAGCTCAGGGGCTGCCACAAAGTAGAGGGAGTCAAGTTATTCTCCAAAGCACCTGAAGGCATGGGAAGAAACAATGACTGGAAACTAATCAAGGAGAGAAACAACCTAGAACGAAGGAGAAATTTCTTGACAGTTAGAACAATTAATCAGTGGAACAGCTTGCCTCCAAAAGTTGTAAATGCTCCAACACTGGAAGTTTTTGAGAAGACATTAGAGAACCACTTGTCTGAAATGGTTTAGGGTTTCCTGCTTGAGCAGGGGGTGGGCCTAGAACAGGGGTCACCAACCTTTCAGACCTCAGGGATCACTAAATTCATAATTTTAAATCCCATGGACCACTAATATGCTCTGCCTAATGACTGGCTGGGTGGGCATGGCTAGGTGGTCATGTGACTGGGTGGGCATTGCCAACTCAATGTCATTCATGTTGAGGGGCGCCTCACTGGCCTTTACTTGCCCCTCCCCTCCCAGCCACTCCTTGCCTGCCCGCCTGAGATCCTTAGAGCCCCAACAGGAAGCAGTTGTAGGAGCTAAGTTTTAGGTTCGGTGAAGTGGACACGGAGGCCAGACTGCTGAACAGGTAACTTTATTAACACAGACTCAACAAGAAACCGAACAGAACCTTTCCTCCTGACAGCTGCTTAAATAGCGAGCTGTCAGGCGGTCTAACCAATCCGGAACCAAGCAGCTTCCCGCTAAGTCAGTTGCTGTGCGTCTCCACCAATCCGAGCCCGCTGATGACGGAGCCGGCTCGGGGCGTGTCAACCCAGGAGGACGCAACACTAAGCAACCACCACGAGAAAGAGTTAGCAAAACAGCTCAGTTCAAATTGGATCTGACCAAGAAGGAAGCTTAGTAGAAGCACTTCACTAAGGACTACGAGCATAGGCTTTCCAAGCTGAGGGAAGACCTGTGGGAGTGCAAGGCCAGGTACTGGCACCTGGAGGCTCAGCGGGCTGAGATGGTCAGCCAGTTCCAGGCCATGATACAGTCCCACTGGAATAAGACCCTCCGGCTCTTCTCCTCCAGCGGCACTTCCCTCTAGCCTTCTCCCAAAGCCCTGCACCAGGAGGCTGAAGCAGACCCCAAGTCAGAATTTCTGTGCCCTTCCGACCCACACAAAAAGACTGCAAAGGGGGGAGACTCTCTGCAGCAACACAAACATTCATTGCTTGAGGAGTTTGAGGACCCTGATTTAGTGAAATATAAAAAATGCAAATATTTTTTCTGCGGACCACCAATATTTTTTCGCGGACCACCACTCAGGGGTGAAATGTCCAGTTCAGATCGGATCACCTGATCCAGTAGTGATGGAGGCGAGTGGTTCGGAGAACCGGTAGCAAAAATCCCTGCCTCCCCCCCATTGCCCAGCTGAGCTGTGCAATCCTCAGAGGCTTTTTTTAAAATTTTTAAAAGCATTTTTTTCTACAACCTCTTTGGCCGAAAAAATACTTTTAAAAGTAAAAAAAAAAAAGCCTCTGATGATCACGCGGCTCAGCTGGGATCATCAGAGGCTTTTAAAAGCATTTTTTCTACAAGCTCTTCAGCCGAAGAGGTTGTAGAAAAAATGTTTTTAAAAGGAAAAAAAAGCCTCTGCCGATCAGGCAAGTCAGCTGGAATCGTCAGAGGCTTTAAAAGCATTTTTTTAACAACCTCTTCAGCCGAAGAGGTTGTAGAAAAAATGGTTTTAAAAGTAAAAAAAAAAAAAAGTTGGCCACGCCCACTCAGTCATACTACCCCCCACCCCCACCAAGCCACCGGTAGTAACAAAATTTACATTTCACCACTGCCACCACTGGTCCACAGACCACCAGTTGGTGACTGCTGGACTAGAAGACCTCTAAAGTCCCTTCCGACTCTTGTTATTCTGTTAACCTATCATATCCTTTCTTCTCCATGCTTTTCATTTCATAGTACACTACTTATTCTTTATCTGTGTTTTGCATAATATTGCTCACTCGAAAGGGAATACGGTGTGATAGGTGCCACTGTATGTAACTGAGTAGGAATTTGAAAATAGAAGCACAATCTCTCTTACTCTTTGCTACACTTTAGAATAGAAGGGGGAAAAGAAAAAAAAAATGCAAAACATGTTGCTATGGTGATCGTGATCCATTTTTGGTACTGATAATTTCCTAGAAGTTCAGGAAGAGAAGTGAATAGTACTAAGAAATTTTCATGAGGATTTTCAAACAATGGAAAGAACTGGTTCAGGCTGTCAGTAATATTGCAAAATGCGAATAAAAGAATGCATGAAATATAGGTACTTGGTTTGCTTTCTGGGTCTTATCCACATTTTTTTTTTTTGGCAAGGGGAAGGAAACCTATCTATGTATCTCTAGGAGCTTTTCAGAAATCTAATCATGGAAGACAAGTTATTCCTTTTACTGCCAGGTTCCTCATAATGAACTGGAGGTTATGGGGGTGGGGAGAGCCATTCTTCTGAATATGCTGTTGCATGCAATAAAGAATCAAGATTGGATTGGATTCCTAAACATTTCCTAGAATGTATCTCCATCCGCTTGAACACAATTGCAATTTCCTTTTAAATATCCCAATTCAACATGGGAATATGATAGTTGGCTCTAGTTGATGTTCTGAGTGCTCAGGCTGAACATATAAGGAGTCATGAAAATTTATTTTGTTTGACAAGGAGTAACATTCTCCTGATCAAACTGATTCTCCTGATCTTAACTTGGGGGAGACGGGGAAAGGAACGAAGGGAGAAATAAGGAATGGGGAGGGATGGACCCATTCTGAAATATGGTTAAAGAGAGGAAAGTTCATTTTCCAAGCTCCCTGTTTCTAGATACTTACAGCATTTGTACCTTAATTCTTTCAAATTGGATATACCGTGTTTCCCCGAAAATAAGACAGGGTCTTATAATAATTTTTGCTCCAAAGGATGCATTAGGGCTTATTTTCTGGTTAGGTCTTATTTTGGGGAAATATGGTACTAAATGCAACCATCTGGCTGATAATCTTAACTGGGGCTTATTTTGGGAGTAGGGCTTATATTATGAGCATCCTGAAAAATCATGCTAGGACTTATTTTCCAGTTAGGTCTTATTTTTGGGAAAACAGGGTATAAGGACCTCTGGGGAAAGGAAGATGAATTAAAAAATATGGAAGAAGGGTTTCACTGTTGCATCAGATAAATATTCCTCTTAGTTTTCTGAACATGTCACATACTTTATTTTGGACATTGTTTTCAGTTTCAGCCAGGGCTACCAGGACTCCATGATCAAAACTTACAATGTCCATCATAGATAGGTTAAGAAAAAAAAGTAAAGTTGCTTTTGCACTACTTTGATTCCATATAATTGATACCTCTGCCATATACAGGTAGTCCTCAATTTACGACCGCAATGGAGCCCAAAATTTCTGTTGCTAGTAGAACATTTGTTAAGTGAGCTTTGCCCCATTTTACGACTTTTCTTGCCACCGTTGTTAAGCTGGTAACATGGTTGTTAAGTGAGTCTGGCTTCCCCATTCGCAGAAGCTGATTGCACATGACCCGGAGACACTGCAGCCGTCATAAATACGAGCCATTTGCAGAGCGTCTGAATTTTTATCACATGACCATGGAGATGCTGCAATGGTCATAAGTGTGATAGTTAACAGATTAACAGAGTTGGAAGGGACCTTATAGGTCATCTAATCCAACCCCCCACTCAAGCAGGAGACTGTACACCATTTCTGACAAATGGCAGTCCAATTTTTTCTTGACAGTCTCAAGTGATGAAGCTCCCACAACTTCTGAAGGCAACTTCTGTTCCATTGTTTGATTGTTCTCACTGTCAGAAAGTTCCTCCTCATTTTTAGGTTGAATGTCTCCTTGGTCAGTTTCCATCCATTATTCCTTGTCTGGCCTTCAGGTGCTTTGGAAAATAGCTTGACCCACTCCTCTCTGTGACAACCCCTCAAATATTGGAAGACATATTGCTATCATGTCTCCCCTGGTCTTCTCTTCACTAGACTAGCTAGGCCCATTTCCTGCAACCGTTCATTGTATGTTTTAGCCTCCAGTCCCCTAATCATCCCGGTTGCTCTTTTCTGCAGTCAACATCTTTTTTATAGTGTAGTGACCAAAACTGGGTGTGGTCTTACTAGGGCTGATGGTGTCATAATTCACTTTTTTCAGTGCCATTATAACTTTGAACCGTCACTAAATGAACTCTTGTAAGTGGCAGACAACCTGTAGTTTCCCAGCATTGGGGGATACACTGCTTCTGTTCTTATTTCTTCTCAGAGGGATGTCATAGCCATTATTAGGGAATGGTGATCACCGTTTAATCATGTATCTATCTTCATCCACTGTAAGGCCTTTAGGAGATTACATGATGTAGTCTAGTAATCAACAGTTGCAGGGGTGAAATATACTTACCTTCTCTACCGATTCAGAAGTGCATGCACAGACCATGGGGTTAAAACCGGGAAGTAACGATGACCAGGCGGGTGGATGGAGCCTCACGCTGCCATTGCTACCAGTTCTCCGAACCACCCGCCACCATCATTATCGGTTCACCCAAACCGGTCCAAACCGGTAGCATTTCACCCCTGAACTGTTGATCTTTTTTCCTGATATAAGGATGTTTTGCTGGAGAATCCTCACCTAGGGACCCAATGAGTATACACAGATCTAAATGTGTGGTTTCCATTCCTGTTCATGTTGGAAGCACCATGTAAGGTTGAAAGGATTAGCTGGCATCACCAACATTGCCCAGGGGATGCATGTGGGGGTTCTTTTCATGTCTCTGAAAGGAGCTGGAGCAACTGCTGGGAGCTCACCCTGACACGTAGCAGTTCTCGGGTTTTGAACACAGACTTGTTAACCTCCAACCTCACCAAGTGACCCACCATGCTCCAATGTGTGGTTATCTCCTAGGACACAATCCTGCAAATGGTACAGACTTGTGAAGCTAGCACATTCCCTATTTCCTCTACATCTTGATTGCAGAATAGGAGCTCTTAAGACTGGACTGTTAATTTGCTTTTGCTACATCTACATCTGGAATTGTGAAAAAAACCTCGATGATTAAAATATAAAGCAATGTGTAGGTTTCCTTTGCACAAGATGAGGCAGGAAAAAATGATGTGCTGAGATGCATACCTTCCCTGAAACTTTTATTAGAATATAAATACTGCAAGATCTTTTTTTTCCTTTTTAGTAATAGTTAATTTCTGTTTTGGTTGTAATACCTGGTTCTCTCTTTTTCCGTTCAGAAATAATTATTTCTCACATGGTACATTGTTTACACGCATGTAGCCCTATTTGTGTTCCTATGCTCCTAATGACTTCTCCCATGCATCCATGTTTTATTTTAATAAGTTCTTTGGATCTCTAAAGCTCTTATTTGTCATACTTTATAAACCAATTTAACAACCGGTTGGGCCAAAGTGGAATGAACCGGTTGAATCCCACCACTGGTATGTATATATGTATGTATGTATGTGTCAGCACTTCAAGCTGCATTTACTCTAGTGCTGACATAAGAAGGAGAAGCGGAGATGTCTGGAAAGGGACGTTTGACTTTTCACCTACTTATTTTCCTGGAGATAATATCCCCTAGGAGATGGGATGGGAGGGGGGAAATTCCTTTGAGCTGGAGCAGTAGATTAGGGGTAGAGTGACTTGGAAGATGGCCAATGAGTGCAGGGGAGTGGGGAACGGAAAGGGAGGGTTTTGGATCTGGAAGTCAGTGTTGGCTACGATGGAGTCAGATTTAGAATGTTGTGCTTAATAACTGGGAGTTTTTTTCATCAAAGACTTTGTTTGAAATGCAATTTATTTGAGACGACCTCGAAACCTGACAGTATGTATGTATATATGTATGTATGTATGTATGTATGTATGTATGTATGTATGTAGTTTAGATCCTAACTCATGAATCACAAGGTTATCTTCCAGAGATGCAATGCCCCCTTTAAAAGAATAGAAATGTACATGATAGTAGCAATTTAATCAAGGTTGCAGAGTTTTTAATTTGCTAATAAAACAAGATTATTGTAAATGCATGATTTATTCAGTGACCTATATCACTGATTGCAATGTTTCAACTGAGTTCCCAAATTGTATTTATTCATCACGATGTGATAAGCATCAAGGACTTTTCTTTTTCTTTTTTTTCCCTGTTTAATAATTCACATTTTCAGCTGCAGTCAGAAAGTTCCAGTTAGCTCCCAGGAGGAGGAGGAGGAGGAAAAGGAGAGGTTGTGTTCCACTCACAATCTGAAAGATAATAATAGGGACATTGTAGCAGTAACATAAAATGAAATCTTAAAATATATGAGCGTTTGCTTTGGAAAAAGAAGAGTCACCTATAGGAACCTATTTTGGAGGAGCAGGTTCCATAAATGAGGTGCTATTGAAAAAAAGTTTTACCCAGGAGAGATGACTGGTCTAGCCTAAGGGATGGAAGGATAAACATTAACTGGACAAGCATCCTGGGAAATGTTTCTGCCACTGGAGTTCCAGTGGGAGTGGAACACTGAAATTTACCCCCAAGATAATAACACAGTTATTATCACAGTTATTATCATGTGAAAATGTTTTGTGGTATTCTGAGTACATTGGCAAGGCTTTAAAACGTGAGGATGGACAACTTATGAACCTCTGGAGCAGGAGTCGGCAACCTTAAACACTCAAAGAGCCACAAAGGTCCTAACCGGAAGCCCCCCATTCAATTCTGGAGCTGACCAGAAGTCTGGTTCCCCCATCATAGTCTCCTCCTAGCACGGCATCCTTTTTCCTCTCCTGACCAGAAATCCGGTTCCCCCACCATAGAGTCTCCTCCTAGTGCAGGATCCTTTTTCCTCTACCTGTCCTAACCAAAAGCCTTATCAATTGTGGAGCCGACCAGCAACAGGGAGCCACAGCAGAAGGAGGAAAGAGCCACATGCTGCTCCAGAGCCACTGATTGCTGACCCCTGCTCTGGAGGTTTTAGTAATTCAATCCCCAGCTTCTCTGGTAAACGTAACTGTTGATAAAGGATGCAGGAAGCCTTCCTTAGGTGGCATCCAATAACTGCTTTAATGTGCACAAGCCTTATAGGAACAAAAGATAAGCCTTCTGAAACAGTAGATGCTTTTGGGAAGCTCACAAGCAGAACATTACGGAAACAATACTGCAAAACTACAACCCTACCTACTTTTGAGGCTTGAGAGCTGGATCACTGTACTGTGTACTATGCTTGCATTGTTGGAAAAGAACCGTATTATAGGCTGCATTCATGTTGTGTTAGCAGATGAAATGAGTAGTCCTGGTGTGCAGCATCTGTTCAATGGGTTGGAAGTTCTCCACTATTTAGTAGCTTCCACAGAGCACCCCTAGTTAAAAGTAATTGAATTATTCTACTTATTGTAAGAGTAACTGTACACTGCTTTGTTAGCATGGTTAGAACAAGTTCATAATGATCCTGCTCAAACTCATTTGTTTCTGGGTGCAGGAAAACCAACCAGAAATGGGGATGGCATGGGTCCAAATTACTGGAGGAACCATCTCATTCTGATGGGACTGGCCCACCCCACCCCACATCAGCGGGGGGGGGGGGGGGGCACACTGCAGATCCTGTCAGCCAAGGAATTTTGCTGGTGAGATCCAGAAGCATTTTCTCTGCTATGGCTCCTTGCCCTCTGGAACATCTTACCCAGGGGTGAAATTCAAATTTTTTCCCTACCGGTTCTGTGGGTGTGGCTTGGTAGGCGGGGCAGGGAAAGAATACTGCAAATTCCCCATTCCCTCCCCACTCCTGGGGGAAGGATATTGCAAAATCTCCATTCCCACCCCCACTCTGGGGCCAGCCAGAGGTGGTATTTGCCGACTCTCTGAACTACTCAAAATTTCTGCTACTGGTTTTCCAGAACATGTCAGAACCTGCTGGATTTCACCCTTGATCTTACCCCCGGAAGTGAGATTGGCTCTAATTCAGGCAAAGAATGAAGTCGAAGCTGGTTGGAATAACCAACTCTTTATTTGCTACATTCTAAGTAATAGACAAAGGCTGCAGGCTGGCAGTGCTGTTTTAACTAGAGAGCTGTCAGCCTTCAGCAAATAGGTTCAATGTATTTTCCCACGGTTCGCAAGGACGGCCCTTAGCCAATAGGTTTAAAGTATTTTCCCATAGTCAGTGTGGACCGGAGTGGAATCCTCCAGCTGCACCTGTGCATACACAACAATAAGAGCCTTAAGACCTGTCTCTTCTAGATGACTTGGGGACCCAATGAGGGAGCTTCATAATGGAAGTGGTTGATTAATTAAAACTTACCCCCATCTCCTTCCTCTCCCACCCCCACATGTGTCCAGCTCGTCCTTTGCCATCTGGTGTTAAGGATTTTATCTGCTAATGACTTTATCTGAGGGGGTCCTTGGTGCTCTCTGAGCTTCTTGTTTTCTTGAAGATGTTTCATTACCCAAACTAGGTAACATCATCAGTGCTATTGATGATTTTTATCTACTGTGTTATCTACATGCTTGATGATTTTAATGGTTTCTTAATGCCCTTATGTTGTAAGCCACCCAGAGTCATTGGATATGAGCAGTGCTGGGATTCAAATAATTTAACAACCGGTTCTCTGCCCTAATGACCGGCTATGGTGGGCATAGCCAGGGGGTGTAACAGGCATCACTTGACCTCCTACACCCTCCTGGGAGCAAAAACAGGCCATGGGGGGCCACACCGCACCCCTGGCAATCCATTTTGGGCCTAGAAGGCCTCCCTGTTGCCTCCTGGAAGCAAAAATGGGCTGGGGGGGGGGGCACTGCACTCCATGCACCCCATTTTGGGCCTAGCAGGCCTCCTTGCAGCCTCCTAGGAGCAAAAACAGGGGACTTGGGGACTCCTGGAAGGGACGGGGCGGCGCAAGCCAGCAATTTAACAACAGGTTCGCCCGAACTGGCTGAATTCCGCCACTGGATATGAGATGGGCAGCAAATTAATAAACAAATAAACAAACTTGGGCAGAAGCAATTCGTCTAGACACCACCTCCCTCCAAAAAGACACAAGTGCTCTCTTCTCAGAAAGGAGAAGGGAGTCAAGGAACAGAAGGGAATCCAAGCAGGGTAGCCCCCACCAGTTATTTTAAATATGTGAAATCTAAACATGCAGACAAAACATACTCCAAAAAGGAGATGCAGGCAGCTAGAGCTGTTATGTATTGATACTTTTAAGCGGGAGTTTCAAACCTGCCTACATTTCTGATTGGCTGACAGTCCCTTCAGGATTGTATATAAGGAGGGCTGCAGCCTCTGAGTTTTTGCTGAAGTCTCACTGTATATTAAAGAGCTGTTGTCACTTGCTTGCTTGTGCCTCTCATTATTCCCGAACCACTTAATTGGTGACGAAGGTGGGATAGAGGCCACAAGAAGCGAACCAGTGAGACCATGAGCTTCAGCTAGGCGACGAGGCGAACTACAGGAGGCATACCGAACATGTCTGCCTACGTTCCGCCCAAGCCTTTTGATCCGACCCGTGAAAAATGGGTCTCGTACCTAACAAGGTTCGAATGCTCGCTTGAAGCCAGCGATATGTAGGGCCTCTCCGCTAATCGAAAGAGAGCCCTCTTCCTAAGCCATTGCGGACTGGACGTGTTCAAAATGGCCGAGTCACTGTGTGAGCCAACGTCGGTTCAAACCATATCTTGGGACACCCTGATGGCGACTCTCTGGGCTCACTACGCTCCCGTTCCCTCCAAGTTCGTGCAATGATACCAACTCAGACAGCGCGTTCAACGAGAGGGAGAACCGGTCAGCGCGTACATGGCCAGCCTGAGAAAAGCCGCAACCCATTGCGACTATAGAGACTTAGACGATGCGTTGCTTGAGCAACTTATCTGTGGTGTTCGGGACATTAGGCTGCAACAGCGCCTGCTCGCCAAGCCTGATTTGACGCTTGCGGGAGCCCTAGACGAGGCCAGGGCTCATGAAGCCTCCACAAAAGCCGCAGAAACGCTGCAGCGTCCGCTGTCCAGCAAAGACAGCCCCAAGTCTGCCCTGGTTCACAGAGAAGACGCCGGATCCAGCTCGGAGTCCGAGTCGGATGAGGACGTCTTCCGAACAGAGCACCAGAGAAAAGACACTGGCAGCCCCCGGCGAAGCTGTCCCAGCTGTGGCGGGCACCATGATAGACTGTCCTGCAAATACAGAGAGGCCATTTGCAGGCGTTGCGAGAAAAAATGGCACTTGGCGCGAGTCTGTAGAGCCATTCTGCCCAGAAAACACCAACCACGTGAGCGCCGCAGCCAACCAGAATCAACGCGCCAGAAGCAGCCAATGAGAGAAGGCAGCGTGAAAAAACGGCGCGAATTTGAACCGCAAGATGGCCACAGCATACACATAGACCAGGCCAGCACGGCGGTCGAGGACAAAGTCAGCACGGTGGTCGAAATCAACGGCAAGCCATGCTCGATGGAGATCGACACCGGATCAGCTCTCTCCATAATGTCATGGGCGACTCTAAAGACCCTCCTGCCGTCGTTCCGGAAGGACCAGCTCTCCAAGCAGAGACTGCGCATCCTAGACTACCAGGGGAACCGAGTCCCCCTCGAAGGCGTGGGCACGTTCCGAGTCACCTACGGAGACTACGAAAGAGACCTGCCGTTGACCATCGTCACGAAGCAGCTCCCTAGCCTTCTGGGCATGGGGTGGTTCCGAGCCCTCGGCATGGGCTTCACCGGCGTCCACCTGATGTCCAAGTCAACACTAAAGGACAGTCTCCTGATCGAGTTCCAGGACGTCTTCGGGGACACGTTGGGCAAGTATGTGGGGACCCCTATTTCACTAAACTTAGACCCCAACGTAGCCCAAATAAGACTTAAAGCCAGACGGGTGCCGTTCGCATTGAAACTGAAGATCGATGCGGAACTGGACAAATTAATTAAACAGGGGGTGTTAGTCCCCGTCGATCATGCGAAATGGGAGACACCCATAGTGACCCCAGTAAAATCTGACGGCTCAATTAGGATTTGTGCCGACTACAAGTGCACGATCAACAGAGCTTTGCAGCCGAGCGCCTATCCGGTGCCGATCGTGCATCATCTACTACACTCCCTGGGGCCCGGAAAAATTTTCGCCAAATTGGACCTAGCTCAGGCCTATCAACAATTACCAGTTGACGACACCACGGCAGAAGCGCAAACAATTGTAACTCATAGGGGTGCATTCAAATGCACCAGGCTCCAGTTTGGGGTGAGCGTCGCACCCGGCCTATTTCAAAGCACCATGGAGCGCCTGTTGCAAGGGCTCACGGGGGTGGTGCCTTATTTTGATGACATTCTGGTTAGTGCTCAGGACGAACGTCAGCTAGGGGACCGAGTAAGGAACTTCCTTTCCCATTTTAGAGAAGCGGGACTTAGACTTAAAAAGAACAAGTGCATGATTGTTGTTCCCTCTGTGGAGTTTCTGGGGTACAGGGTGGATGGCACTGGCATCCACCCTACCAAAAGCAAGGTGAGAGCTATTAAGAGCGCACCTACCCCCAAGACCAAAGTGGAGCTCCAAGCCTTCCTTGGACTCCTCAATTTTTACTCAATGTTTCTGAAGGACAAGGCCACCGTTGCAGATCCCCTGCACAAACTTTTGGGGAAGAATGTACCATGGGTGTGGGGGAAACCACAAGCTGCCGCTTTTGAGGCAGTAAAAAGACTTCTATCTGAAGACAGTTTCCTAATCCAATACAACGCAGCGCTACCGCTTGTATTGGTTTGCGACGCCTCCCCCGTAGGAGTTGGTGCCGTCCTAGGCCATAGACTGCCGAACGGCCTAGAGGCGCCCATTGCGTTCTACTCTCGCACCCTGTCAAGCGCAGAGTGGAACTATAGCCAATTGGACAGAGAGGCTCTGGCTGCAATTGCGGGGGTTAAAAAGTTCCACGAATACCTCTATGGCCGACAATTCGAACTTGTGACTGACCACCGGCCCTTGCTAGGACTTTTGGCAGGTGATAGGCCCACCCCCGCTGCTCTTTCCCCGCGTTTGACCAGATGGGCCATTTTTCTATCGGCCTATTCGTATCAGCTTGTCCATCGACCCGGACGGACTTTGGGTCACGCGGATGCCCTCAGCCGCTGCCCCCTACCTGACCTACTTGCCAACCCAAAGCCAGAAGCCTCCATTCTTTTACTCTACACTTTGACTTTGGGGCCTATCTCCTCGTGCGAGGTGGCAAAAGCCTCGGCTAGAGACCCAATCATTCGCACTGTAATGGGTTGGGTGCTAAAGGGGTGGCCGGTCAAAGTGGACGGGGGGGAATACCAAGGTTATGTTAACAAACGTAACGAACTGTTTATGCAAGGGGGTTGCTTGTTGTGGGGTGACAGGGTGGTAGTACCAACGAAACTAAGAACAAGGGTCTTAGAATTGCTGCACGAAGGGCATCCGGGCATTGTCAGAATGAAAAGCTTAGCCCGCAGTTATGTTTGGTGGCCCAACATGGACCAAGTCATCTCCGAGTGGGTGGGGAAGTGCAGACCCTGCCAGGAGTCTCGTCCCGATCCCCAGTAGCGCCCATCCGAGAGTAGGAGAAACTAAAGGGGCCATGGGGAAAGATCCATATTGATTTTGCCGGTCCCTTCCACGGGCAAACATTTTTAATCGTAGTCGATGCCTTTTCGAAATGGCTCGAAATAATCCTAATGCCCTCTACCACAGCCAAGGCAGTCATTAGAGTCCTTCGCAAGCTATTTGCCACACATGGCCTACCGGATACTCTAGTATCTGACAACGGCCCTCAATTCACAGCGACCCTGTTCGAGGGCTGCTTGGCCGGACTGGGCATCCGCCATGCCCTATCGGCCCCGTTCCACCCGGCTTCTAACGGATTGGCCGAACGTTTTGTAAGAACGGCCAAAGAGGCACTGTCCAGACTAGATAACGGGGACTGGCAGGCCAGGATAGACCAATTCTTAGCTGTCCAGCATGCCACACCATGCACAGCCACAGGGAGAAGCCCAGCAGAGCTCTTCATGGGCAGGAAGCTTCGGTGCATGTTAGACAGGCTTCACCCTAACTACTCGCACGAAAATTTCAAGGGAGAAACCTCGGGACTAAGACAGTTTCAGGTTGGGTCCCCGGTGTTCGCTCGCAATTATGCCAGCGGACCTCTATGGGTTGCAGGAACCATAGTGGGCATAACAGGCCCAAAATCTTATACGGTAGACGTAGGGGTAGACAGACTCTGGAAGCGCCACATAGACCAACTTAGAAAAAGGGTAGTCGGCGAAGCAAACATTAATTTAGACATCTCCGAACCTAACTACAACAACTTTCCCAAAACAGCTAACTCAAGCCCGGGTTCGCGAGAATACTTAGCTGACAAGCCCTGGTTCCAGTGCTGCCCCAGCGAGTCGCCACTCCCAGCCAGGGATAACCACGCCCCAGACAAAATCCAGGAGGTTCCATTGGCGGAGCCAGGAGAGACTGAACGTCCCTCTGACCAGCTCGACGCCCCACCAGACACTGAACTGCGCAGGTCAACTAGAGCGAGAACTCGTCCTAGGCACCTGCGAGATTTTGTGTGTACATATGTAAATTTCTGAATGTTAGTGCTTTCCGGGAAGGGAGGGGTGTTATGTATTGATACTTTTAAGCGGGAGTTTCAAACCTGCCTACATTTCTGATTGGCTGACAGTCCCTCCAGGATTGTATATAAGGAGGGCTGCAGCCCCTGAGTTTTCGCTGAAGTCTCACTGTATATTAAAGAGCTGTTGTCACTTGCTTGCTTGTGCCTCTCATTATTCCCGAACCACTTCAAGAGCCCTGGTGGCACAATTGTTAGAATGCAGTATTGCAGGCTAATTCTGCTGACTGCCAGGAGTTCAATTCTCACCAGCTCAAGGTTGACTCAGCCTTCCATCCTTCCAAGTTCGTAAAATGAGGACCCAGATTGTGGAGGCAATGTGCTGACTGTGTAAACTGCGTAGAGAAATGTTGTGGTCCATCAGCAGCCTGCAGATCTGGCAGCAGAGTCAAACAGTGAGGAGGCTGGGGAGGAATATGGGCCAGTCCTGGAGTCTGGGAAAGGCTCGGATGATGGCTTTGCGTCGGAGGCAGAGAAAGGGCCATCTGGGAGGTATGTGCTGCCTCCAGAGCCTCCAAAGTTGGACCTCAGCGAGGCAGAGGAACAGGGGGAGCCTGTTCCCAGTCCACGCATGTGCAGAGCTGCCAGAAGGCAAGGACAGTTAAAACAAAAGGGATGACTCGGGAGTAGGGCTTGGAGATGATTGGCCCCTCCCATAAGACTTAAAAGAGGAGCAAAGGCATGTGGGCCTTTGCAGGGAAGCAACATTGTTAATTCTGTTCAGTTTAAAGTCTGAAGCTCTGTTTGATTCTGGACTCTGTGTGGTTTTGCCAATTAGGACTTTGGCAGTATGTCAAGGGAGATAAAGCTGGGTGATTATCCCTAAGGACTATTTGGGACTCATCTGTGAATGAACAGAATTCACAGCTGTTAAAATAAAACAGGTTTTTGGGCCTACTCTTGTGTTTTACTGACTCAGGAAGCCTAGGTCAGAGCAAGAAAGCTGCAAAGCACTGTGAAGCAATATATAAGTCTAAGTGTTATTGTTATTGCTAGTTTTGCAATGCCTCAGGAAACTGTACAGTCCAGGAGTATGTTCTCCACTAGGTTCAAAGTCCCCACCATACAGTTAGCCACTCAGTTGACTCAGTTAGCCACATGTCTCTGTGAACTTCAACTCCCAGAATTCCTGAGATAGCCAAGCTGTCTCAGGAATTCTGGGAGTTGAAGTCCATAGGTTGTAAAAGGGCCACATTTGCCCACTCCTGCCTTAGGGGAATATTTGTCCTTTACGAAAAATAACAACAACAACCATTAGAAGCATCTTTGGTGGTCAGAAGGAACCTGTAGATGGAGGGCAAGAAAATCACTGTTATGTTCAGGATGGTCAAGGGACTCCCACATGGTTGGGTGAGTTCTGGATGACATGCAAGCTGCCTCTCTGGGTGGCTCAGGCAAGCCCCCACCCCAATCCTATTGTTATTGTCAGGGTTCCAAGTAATACACTCATAGCAAACAGAACTCCGAGGCAAGCAGTTTCCTCAAAGAACAAGTTTATTGGATATATCATATTGGCAAAGACTGGGGAAAACTGACTCTAAAGGTTCCCACAGCTTTCACCTAATTAAAAGTAAAAGTTTTTCCCCTTTTCCCAAACAGTCACATGGTCCAATCAAGGTGCTGTCCGGTTGCTTGGAAACTTCACTCCTCCTCTTTTCAGCCACCTGTGGGAATGTCCTTGGTTCTCAGGGGAAACTATTTTGTTTTGGCAACGAGACCCCAGCTATCTCTATTCCCCCCGCTCCCAGTCCCTCAGCACTTTTGTGGCAACACTGAAGCCTCCAAGATGGCCTCAGTCAGGCCAGCTTCAGAGTTATTTTAGTTGGTCACAAGCAGAAGTGAAACGTTACCGGTTTGCACCAGTTCGAGTGAACTGGTAGTGATAAAAACTACCAGTTTGGGCAAACTGATAGCAAAAAATACTTTAAAAAGGTTAAAAAAAGGTTCCGATGATTGCACAGCACAGCTATGCTGTGCGATCCTCGGAACCTTTTTTTTACTTTTTAAAAGCATTTTTTTACTACTGGTTCCGGGGAATAGGTAGTAAAAAATACTTTAAAAAAGTAAAAAAGGTTCCGACAATTGCGTGGCACAGCTGTGATCGTCAGAACCTTCCCCCCCACCACCACTTTTTAAGACATTTTTTTACTACCTATTCGCTGGAACCCGTTGTAAAAAAATACTTCAATTTTTTTAAAAAAAAAGTTGGCCATGCCCACTCAATCTCATGATCCCCTACCAAGCCACGCCCACCAAAGCCACGTCCACCAAGCCACGCCCACAGAACTGTTAGCAACAAATTTTACGTTTCACCACTGGTCACAAGGAGAAGAAAGGCAGCTGAGGAAGACTCACAAACCTGAGGGTGAAGGAACTCTCGAATGTTGAGGATTGGAAGGAAGACACGTCTGCTCAAGGAGCTGATCAGAAGGACTTGGATTTTTTCTCCCTTATTAATGCAGTTCCCAGGAAAAAAAAAAATCTGTGATTTTATTTTTTTAAAAAAATAACTCAACAAGGTGATTTCAAGGGATGTAATTAGCATCACATGTGATTAACACTTTCCTCATGTCTACTTCCCACTCTGCATATTGCAGCTCCCCAAAATGACCAATTAATTCCATTATCACAGTGAACGGATTACAAATCCTTTGCAAATCTGCTTTGACATGTATTTAGTTTTCATGTGATTATCAATAATTGCAATTTTCCAGAAAGCCCTTGAAAAATGTTTCTCCCATGCGATGCAATAAACCCTTTTTCTGAGTAAAAGTGGTAGAGTAGAACCCAGAGACCAGTTGACCAAATGCCTTTGGTATATTTTCTCTGCTATAAATTTCTAAACAATTTCCAGTTATGATTTTTTTTTTATTGCCAAGGGGTACATATAACTTTCAGATTTGATTTTACTGTGGTAACAGATGCAAAAATAATTATGGGAAATTGCAGCAGGATCGTGGCTCATAACCATTTGGATTTGCGGTACAATCTCTGGTAAAATAATCTAAATTTATTAAAACTATCATGGGGCAAATGCAGACCAGACAAAGTGGTGGTTTCATGGGCATTTTTATTTATTCAATACTTTTATTCAATGTACTTGACCAGTATATGGACCAGCATCAGGAGTCTTGGAAGTGAATCACAGTACCAACATTAGATGCCACCATGATGTACCTGCATCCAAGTGGTGCGGTGGCCTAGAGGTGGAGCTCTCACCTCACAATCAGGAGGCTGTGAGTTTGATTCTAGGTAGAGGCAGATATTTCTTTCTCTAGGCACATGAGAATATATCTGCTGAACAAAACTCCGCATTGGCGACAGGAAAGGCATCTGGCTACTAAACACTTTGCTAGCTCCATTCAGTTGCCCAGATTCTACCCCGCAAGGGATTATGGGGTCGTTAAAAGATGAGGATGTACCTGCATCCTAGTATCTAATGCAAGTCATGGCATTGCATTTGAATGATGAAGTGATTGTGTTTTGTCATCACACACACACACACACACACACACATCAGCACTGCCACTGGACACCAATATCTGACATGAAATTTATATAGAGCATTTCCATTGTTTCTTAAACAAATCTGCCTGAGGCTGAGTGATTCAAACTAACTGGACAATCTTTTTTTTTTTTTGCTAAGGATCCTGAATATCTGCAAGAAAAGGAATTTATATCATCTAAGAATCTACATAATTTGAGACATGGATTGGTATGAAACATCTTGATGTCATTTAATTAGACAGAAGGACCTCTGAGGGTCAAGTATATGTACCAGCTATACCAGATGAATCCCTTCCTTCCTTCCTTCCCCTTCCTCTTCCCCTTCCCATATAGACACTCATATAGGCACCTTTTTGAGAGTCTATATGGATGTTTTCAGGTATGTGAAGATCCAAGGAAAAGCTCTGGATAAAAGTGGTCTCACATAGGAGAAGGAAAGGCAGTGTCTGGAGGTGGAGTCAAGAGAGGAATCAGCCTGGAGTCGTTACTTTCCCAGAAGTGATCCAAGTCCAACCTCCCTTGAATTCTGTTAATTCTTATCTTGACTCACTCTAGTTGACCAAATTCTTGTCTATAGGCATGAGCAATAAATCAGCTTAAGTAGAATTTAACATGTGGTCCTGATTCTTCATTCCTGACAATTCATCACAGTGACTGATGATCTTTCATCGGTAAACTGTGATTCTGATTTTGCAGATGGTCTTTTTCCTCTCCATCATATATATCTCTTTTGACCTGGGAATCATTATTTTCTTCCTCTTTGTCATCTGCACCTGAAGGCTGGCTTTTGTCAATGCTTGTGTTCTTTAGATGAAATGAAACTAGATTGTAGTGTTTTTTGTGAAACTGTGCATGCAGAGATTTTTCAACCAGGATGTACCTTATCTGCCAGCATTGGCTATTACTATGCTCTGATGAAATTTCATTGTATAGGAATAACCTAATTGTCTGGATGGGACCAAATCATGTTTGGCTGCTGTTGCTTGACCATAATGCAACATGCTAAATGAATTGACTCCCACTTCAAGTAAGTACATCTAATTTGCTAATTGCATTAATTATGTCAATAGAATGCTGCTTTAATTAATAGGAAAAAACTTGGGGTATCCTGAGAATAGTTAGGAAACTTTGTAATGGGTAAAATCTGAGGCCATTGCTTCTCATTCTTCGAATAATCATTTTGGGGGCCGGCTGCTAAATACCATGGTGTCCATGGTGGACTAGATGAAGGAGTGGATGTTCTAAAATAGCAGGTGAGAGATGTACCAAAAAAAAGACATTGCCCCTCACACATATGTGCTAGTTGTTCTTGACTCTAGGGGGTGGTGCTCATCTCCGTTTCAAAGCTGAAGAGCCAGCGCTGTCCAAAGATGTCTCCATGGTCATGTGGCCAGCATGACTAAGCGCCAAAGGCACATGGAACACTGCTACCTTTCCACCAAAGGTGGTCCCTATTTTTCTATTTGCATTTTTTACATGCTTTTGAACTGCTAGGTTGGCAGAAGCCGTGACAAGTAACGGGAGCTCACCTTGTTACGTGGTACTAGGGTTTCGAACTACTGAACTGCCAACCTTTCAATCGACAAGCTCAGTGTCTTAGCCACTGAGTCACCACATCCCTTCTATCTATCATTAGGATTGTTCTATAAGTGTCCAGTGCAAAAGACCAGGTCCACATGTGAATTTAATTTAATTTAATTGAACATGTGAAGGTTCAATTAAACTGATTTATTGCTAAAGGACTATGCATGGGGATGTTCTCAACTAAGTAGTTGGTACCTACTTTGAGCAAGACAAGGGATAATGGCACTCAAGGGGGGTTGGATTTAGTCAGTGGTTGGATTCAAGTAATTTAACAACCAGTTCTCTGCCCTAATGATTTCTTCCAACAACCAGTTTGCCAAACTGCTCAGAAAGTTAACAACCGGATCTCCCGAAGTGGTGCGAACTGGTTGAATCTCCCCACTGGATTTAGTTCTCTTGTGACTATGTAGGGATTCTAGGTAGATCTCCCTTTTCACTCAATTCCCAGGTTCTGCCATCCCTTCTTCTCAGTAAGTCACTTACATTATGTTTTCTTGTTCAGCAGGGGCTCCTGTCAATGTGTAACATTTCATGTGCTACTTCATATAACATTTTGTTCCTCTGGCTTAGTTTTCTTTCTTGTTCAGTGGCTACAAGTTTCATCAAAGTGCTGCAGGACCCAATATTATTAACTCCAATTGATATACATAGAAGGTGACATTATAAATGCCACTGCTATGCAGTCATCATGGAAATACTGTTGCTATGAACAGTTGAGCAAATAAAAGCAACTAATAAGTGAAGAACAGTAAAAGGTCTTGGCTAAACTCATCTCAAAGGTGGATAAAGGAGGGGAGGGGGGGAAATAGGAAAAAAGAGAACCCAACAACTCTGCTTTTAATAAAGAAGATGCAAATCTGGACTCGACTCATTTTTTTTTCCAAAGGTGTGATTTTTATAGACTCTATTACAATAATCGCTAAATTTCTGCTAGCTGAGTCTCAGTTCCCCCACTGTTCTTTCTTCTCAAAGAAATTCCCAAAATATCTTAAATAACTACTCCAAAAATACACAGATAAGCCACAGGAATAAATGTAGGCCTAGATACTTAAGACATGCAGTACAAATTGTCTGGTTTTACACCTGGGCTAGGCAGTAAATCATCAGTCTCCTGATACTTAACCCTTAATTCATTTTCTCTGTAAGAGTTGGCAGAAGGCGTCCCAGACATAACTTGTCTAGATTAGAATCTTTATTGCAAACAAGAAGGAAGCCTTAAACACCACACTGGATTGCCTGAAGAAGTCAAAGTTTAAATTCTAGGTTTGTTTTTGTTTTTCCTTCTCTTCTACCTTTTCAAATTCAGGAACAGTTGGCAAATCACTGGTGGTCGAGATACATTTACATAAAGACCTTCTCAAGCCTGAAAAATCAGCTCCTTTCTTGCCTGTCTCAGCTCCTATACCAACAACAAAGCAGAACTGTTCTGATACTACTATGTACTTTGTAAGATTTCAGTGATGCCAATGTGAATTCTGGTGAAATTGCATTAAACATTAAATTGTGTGATTCTTTGCTGGACAGAATGTCAAAACTCAGGAGATTTGGCTATCTTGTGAGAACTGACCATTTTGTTTCATATACCTTACTTTTTGGAGTATGAGATGAATCCCCCCACCCCTAAAAGTGGATGAAAATTGTGGTGCTTCTTATACACAAAAAGACCCCAAAGGGGGAGACTCTCTGCGGCAACAAAACATTCATTGCATGTATCTGTCCCAGGGGCTGCAGTTTGAGGAACCCTGATTTAGTGCAATACAAAAAATGCAAATAATTTTTCTGCAGACCTCCAAAATTTTCTCGCTGGCCACCAGTGGTCCACGGACCACCAGTTGGTGACCACTGGACTAGAAAACCTCCAAGGTCCCTTCCAACTCCAATTCTATATCCACCCATCTCAAGGCACTCCCTGCTAACTGTTCAGCAGCTCTTTCTGTTAGGAAATTCTTCACATTGAAAACATTACTTCCTTGTAACTTAAACCCATGGTATTTTTTTCCTATCTTCTGGAGAAACTGCCTCATCTTCGAAACTGAATTTTTTATTATTATTTTTGATACATGAACCAGACAATTTTTTTTCCCATTTTTCTTTTTAAAGGTTCATCAGAAATTCTGCTCTTAACCTGCACTTTAGTGCAATACCTCTCCAAAAGCAGAACATTCTGGCTTGACTAGTCATTTATGGGAACTCCAGACCATGGTTTCATTTGGGGCCTGTTACATGTTGCGAATGGTTGAATCTCATCTCAATGCCTTTTATATTCATCCATTCAACTGGTTTCTTTGTTGTTAATCACTGAACAATGCAATAAGAACCACCGAGACTATTGCTAACCCGACCCAGATATTTATTGTTATCCCCAGCACACTTCATTGATTCTAGTGATTTAATTGATATGACAGTTGCCTCCTTTTGTGCAGCTTTCATCCCAGTATGAATAGCCACACTTTCTTTTTTTTTCATTGTTTAGCACAATAACCATTCATATAACAAAAGTTGGTAGGTCATTGGAATTTACCCAGAACTTTGATTGCAAAGGTTGAGTTATGGTACTGGTGGTAAAAATGTACTCCAGATTCGATCTAATTTATCTTCAAAAGGTTACCTGTAGCCTTTGGAAGACATGTGCTAAGAAATCCATAATGGGCTTTCTTTGCATGACTCCTTTACTTCACGAGTTAAGCACTGATCAACTTGGTGGGTTGTCCATAGGTACACCGGCTCCTGTGCACTTTGAACCAAGATCTGTGCAGTAAAGAATGCAACAGGAGTAGTAGGTCTATCATTTGAGTAAGAAAAGGGCAACTGATGATGATTGATAGTAGAAATTGCCATTTAGGTTGTTCCTCCTGAACTCCCCTAATCCAGAGGTGGGCTGCTATGGGTTCACCCGGGTCCGGGAGAACCCATAGCTAATGTTATGGCCAGTTACGAGAACCTCCAAATCCCACCCCAGGCTCGCCCCCCCACTCTGTCCCTCCCTGTCCCTCCCAGGAGTCTCCATGCAGCCTGTTTTTGATGTGAGTTAAGTGCAGGGCCCACACAGAGGCTTGGAGAGGGGGAAAAACAGGCCTCCCAGAAGCTCCGAGGGCTTCCGGAGCATGGGGGATTTAGTTTTTACCCTCCCAGAGGTTCAAGGAAAGCCTTTGGAGCCTGGGGAAAGCAAAAATGCCTCCCCCCCTCAACATGGTGCATGAGGCTGACTAGGTCACACCCACCATGGCCATGCCCATCCAGCAACCGGGCAGAGAACCCATTGGTGAAGTTTTTGAAGCCCACCCCTGCCCTAATCATCTTCTCCACTGGAAAGAAGAATAATCAATGCATAGCCGTCTATCTTAAACTCACCCATCCCCACCAGTCTCATCATAACGCCTTTGGTCTCAGGTAGGCCCAACATCTGAGATGAAGTCCGTGTAATGCAAAGAATTATAGAAGATTCCAGCATGGGATGTTCTCCTCAAAATGGTTCCACTTTGCCCCCACAATTCATGATACATCAAGTTGAGATTGGCAATGTTCTGATGAACCAAGGTCATCCTTGACATATTGGGGTTGCCCATTGCCAGCAGCAATGGGGAAAGTGGTGACATGAAATTGTACGGTGCCAGAATTTTCTGATATTTTTGGTGGTGAGCATGTCTTGGAAGTTATACTAGAACCTATTTTCAGGCTAACCCTCAGGGAAAATGAGTCTGGCAATTTGTGGCAGTTGTGGTAGCCAATATGGGGTTGAGGGATTCAGTTTCAGCCACTAAGATGTCCAGAAGGTAACTTTGTTTCTCAAGCTCTTTTAATCTTGATCCAGGTAACGATCATTAAAATATCCATAGTAAAAGTCAAATTAATATCTGTAATGTAGGTAAGGATGCCAAACTTTATCTTGTAACAAATACCTCTTTGATTAAGTGTCTTTTCAACCCTCACAGGATACGCAGTATCCTGGAACATCAATGAAGCCAAATATAGACCTAACAACATTTGTTAGTGTTGTACTTGTGTGTCTTGTCTCTTACACACAGAAGTTCCCATTTCCAGAAAGGGGTCATTATTTTAAAATAGATCATCATCATTATTTTTCTTTTTCAGTCTTTCTAGTCCATCAGAGCCTCAGAGTGTCCCAATACAAGGAAAGTTGTTCAGCTTAGTATTTCTTACATATAAGGATAATTGCCTGAAAATATAATATGCTGCAGGGAGAAAAAAGAAAAACACTAAAAAAACCACACACCATATGCTGCAGAAAAAGGGATTGTCAGTATGTTGTCTCTATAGAAACAGGTCTCGAGGTCTCCTGAATTCCGTCTACAAAGATTGTTAAGCCAGATTTCTTTTCGATGTCTGCACAAGAAACACTTCTGTTTGAAGTAGAGCACAGAGACCCTTGCACCGTACCAAGGTTGACATAAGGAAACCTTTTGCTGGACCTTAAATCCTTTTATGGGAAGCAAATAGCTTAATTTTACCGCACAGCAACATTTGCCTTGCCACATTTTTTGCATACACAGGCTTCGCACTGGACATGGCACGACCTCGCAGGATTAAAATCAGTTTAACTCAGATCTTTCTTCTTTTCATAGCGCAGTGATAAGCTCCTCGAGCAACTCCATTGATTCCAGCTTTATTTCTTTCCGTGCTTCGAAAAAGCAGCAAGCACAGTGATTATGCAGGATCAGCAATATGCCTGACGAAGTACTAAGAAAATAATGTAGCAAACACACTCTTGGTGCCAGAATTTCAAATGACCTTTCTTTTATTCATTAATTAAAAAGGAAGCCGTCGTTTTCAATAGCTAAGGCAGTTTACCAAATTGCCAAACTCTCAATTGGTGGAAGAAACATTAGGTTCCACTGAGGTTTATCCCAGGTTCATGTACTCTATGTTGAACCTTACTCCTGGCCAGTAGTCGGTTGCTCCCGGTTCACCCCGGTTCAGATGAACTGGTAGTGGCAGGAGGCTCCGCCCATCCTTCCAGACATAATCAAAAATGTTCTGCACATGTGCAGAAGTGCCATGCGCTCCCAAAGTGGTAGCCCTGGAACTGGAAACCTGAAAGCTGTCAGTTTTGTATCTCACTTGGATGACATCATTTTTCAGGAACTTTAATAAGAACAAATATGATTTACGACCACGATTCATTCCAAAATTTCTGTCGCTGAGACATTTGTTAAGTGAGGATTTTTAAAAGACCTTTCTTACTACAGTTCTTACTACAGTTTTACTATGTTTACTTACTACATTTTACGACCTTTCTTGCTACAGTTGCTAAGTGAATCACTGCAGTTGTTAAGTTAGTAACCCAGTTGTTAAGTGAATCTGGTTTCCCCATGGACTTTTCTGGTCAGAAGGCTGCAAAAGGGGGAAATCACATGACTTTGGGACGCTGCAACCATCAAAAATATGAATCAGTTGCCAAGCAATTTTGATCACGTGACCATGGGGATCCTGCAACAGTCATGAGTCACTTTTTTTCAGTGCCACTGAAACTGCAAATGGTCACTAAACAAACGGTTGTAAGTTCAGGATTACCTGTAAAGTGACATTTTACTGCTGCTTACCTGTAAGAATCAGGTGGTAATATTCTCTCTCCAGACAATGTTTGAAGTTTGTAGAGGAACTTTGCTGAAAATCAGAGATACCAATGGAAAACCAATGGAGCTGTCAATGGGGAGAATGAAGCCAAGCCAAAGGAGAGAGATTACATTAAATAGATGGTTGAATGAAAGAGAACAGTTGTAGCTCAGGGTAGAACTGTAGGGTCCTTGGTGCTCTCTGAGCTTGGTTGTTTTCTTGAGAAGTTTCATTAACCAAACTAGATGTTAGGAAATGGTAGATCCGGAACATTGATCCTCTCTGCTTTCTATCCCATTGACCACTAAAAGCATTAGCAACAGAGATAGTTCCTTTAGTTCCTCTCCTTGATTAAGCTGTGCTTTCTCCTGATTGGAAAACCAATAATTGCAGGCTCTCCCTTTCCCTCTGCTTGCAACAGGAAGAAGAGAGCGTCACAACAAGGGTGAAAATCTCAGAGATGCAAGCTTTCTCTAGATGTGTGTTGTTCAGGGGTGAAATGCTACTGGTTTGGCCGAATCAGTAGCGGCGGCAGTGCGTGGTTCAGAGAACCGGTAGCGGTGGCAGCACGAGGCTCCACCCACCTGCCTGGACATCATAACTTCCTGGTTTTAACCAGGAAGTAACCTGTTTTTGATCTTCTGTGCATGTGCCAGAGGCTTTGCGCATGCACAGAGGATCCAAGTGCACATGCAGAGCATGCACTTCTGAACCGGTAGGAAAGGTAAATAGATTTCACCTCTGGTGGTGTTTCATAAAAGCTTTACTTGTCTTTCTGGGTGTTAAGCACAGGTACCATTACTGGCTTGATATGATTAGATAGTAAGACCACACCTAGAATACTGCATCCAGTTTTGGTCACCATACTATTAAAAAAAATGTTAAAGATTCTAGAAAAAGTGTGGAGAAGAGCAACCAGGATGATTACGGGACTGGAGACTAAAATATATGAAGAATGGTTACAGGAACTGGGCATGGCTAGTCTAGTGAAGAGAAGAGAAGGACCAGAGGAGATATGATAACAGTCTTCCAATATTTGAGGGGCTGCCACAGAAAAGAGAGGCACAACCTATTTCCCAAGACACCTGAAGGCCAGAGAAGGAACAATGGATGGAAACTGAACAAGGAGAGATTCAACCTAGAAATAAGGAGAAATTTTCTGACAGTGAGAACACTCAACCAATGGAACAGAAGTTGCCTTTGGAAGTTGTGGGAGCTTCATCCCTGGAGGCTTTCAAGAAGAGACTGGACTGCCGTTTGTCAGAGATGGTGTAGGGTCTCCTACTTGGGCAGGGGTTGGACTAGATAACCTACAAGGTCCCTTCCAACTCTGTTAATCTGTAATCTGATTCACAGGAACAAGGAGTGTGGATGCATTTCAAGACAGTCATGAGTCCAGTGACTAGTTGGAGAAGTCTTGACAACATTTTTAGATGGTTTAACTTTTTTTTTAGGGCTGGGAGAGGAAAGAACTGACCAAAGTCTCCCAGTTGCTTTTGTGCTTAAAGCAAGACTAGAACTCATCATCTCCCAGTAGGAGATTGTGAATTCTAGTTCTGCTTTTGTTATGAAAGCTGGCTGGGTTACTTTGGGCCAATCACTAGAACATTGTGAATGCTAGTCCCGACTTAGGTATGAAAACCAGCTGGATGACTTGGGCCAATCACCAGGAGATTGTGAATTCTAGTCCTGCTTTAGGTATAAAAACCAGCAGACAAATTTGGACTGGTCACTCTCTCAGTTCAACCCACTCCACAGGGTTAATGTTATGGGGAAATAAGAAGAGGAAAGAGGGGTATTAGGTATGTTTTCCTCCTTGAGTTATTTATAAAAAGAATAAAGTATATAAACACATAAACAAACTCTGTGAGGTACTCAACTGAACCAGTGGTGGTATTCAGCCAGTTCTATCCGGTTCAGGCGAACTGGTAGCAGCGGCTGCGGGAGGCTCCACCCACTCACCGGCCCGGACGTTATCATGTCCCATTTTTGATGCTCTACACACGTGCAGAAGGTCCTGATCATGTGCGGAGGTGTTGTGTGCGAGCGAGCGAACATTTGCAAACTGGTAGCGAAGGTAAGTGAATACCATATCCGAACTGAAGTCAAAGCATGTGTGTGATGAGAGATTTCCTATTCTAACTCCTTACTTACTCCATGCCCAGTTATGGAAGGAAGAAAAATCCCCAAGATTAATTTTATCATCTGGACCCTTTGATAGACGAGATAGAGAAAATGGACATTCTGATCATTTTTCTCTGTGTTGTTTTCTCTGCTTATTACCACCTTCCTGTTTGCCTTTGCTTTGGGGAGCAAGCATTGCATTAAATGCAGGGTCATCATCTTTTTTGACAAAGAATGTATATATTTTTTTTTACAAATGCCTTAACTTTATTTCTCCTTCCTTGCTCTCTCTCTCTCTCCCTTCCCCAGCATTTTAATTTGTTTCCTTGGACCTTCCATTCCAGTGTGGTTTGCGAGAAAAACAACTACTACTGTGTCCTAATTTATCATTATCGAAAACAGTCCCCCCTCCCTCTCTCCCTCTCTCTCTCTCTCTCTCTCTCTCTCTCTCTCTCTCTCTCTCTCTCTCTCTCTCTCCAAGCACACACACACTCTCTCGCTCTCTCACACACACACACACACACACATTTAAACCTGTAATGGGGTAATTAAACATTCTCTTCAGGAAACGTATTCGGCACACAGGACTAAATTAAGCTGCTGTAGCGCTTACAAAACAGGTGGCTGATCTATATTTCACCCTCTATTACCTGTTGCTGCAATGAGAAAAAGTTACAGCGAAAGGAACCACTGTGACAGGCAAAGGGAGATCATTCTACATCTCCATGTAATAAGCCATTGGCGCTCACGCTGGGATTCAGCTTTCTTTGCAGCAATTCAGTAAACATTAATTATGCAACCATCAAAATAATGTTTCCTCCGCATAATGCTGACCTCATTCACTAGAGGGCAACCAAACCTTAGCTTTAAAAGCCTCCCAATTTGTCTTTGGACTTCTCCATACAGTGACAAAGCACATTTAATCAGACTCTGCCTGAAAGTTATAATGAATAATACCCTATTAATTTTGCATCAGCGCAAAGTTACTTCTCCGAAAGCCAGTTAGGCTGTTGAATATACATGATCCTGGCTCCAACAGGTACCAAGGAGACAATTATTCCAGTCTGATCCCCCTCTGTAACCTAGGCGAATGGTGAACGCATTCATGTGTCTAAAGCTGTACAGGCTGAACTGAAGCTCACTTTTCGATGCTTTGTTCCAAATGTTAAACCGTTCTCCTAGCTCAAAAGAGGTGGATTCGTCTGCCAGGATGCAAAGCAGGAAGGTTTTTTTTTTTCTCCTTTTCCCCGTTAAGCTTTTTCAGTTACCCTGGAAGAGAAAAACAGATTTAGGAGGAGAAATGATATTAATTAAACGCGATGAACTGGGTATGTCCAGTTTAATGAAGAGAAAGTCTAGGGCTGACATGATAGCAGTCTTCCAATATTTGAGGGGCTGCCACAGAAAAGAGAGGGACAACCTATTCTCCAAAGCAGCTGAAGGCAGGATAAGAAGCAATGGATGGAAACGAATCAAGGAGAGATTCAATCTAGAAATAAGGAGAAATTTCCTGATGGTGAGAACAATTAATCAGTGGGACGACTTGCCTTCAGAAGTTATGGGTGTTTCAACATTGGAGGTTTTCAAGAAGAGATTGGTCAGCCATTTGTCCAGAATGATAAAAGGTCTCTTGTTTGTGTAGGGGATTGGACTAGAAGACCTCCAAGGTCCCTTCTAACCATATTATTCTATATATGTTCTAACTCTTGATTCTACTGGTACTGCATTACATTTGGTGAAAATAAAAAAGGGAACCTCTGATCACTTAGATTACATTTTTCCCTTCTTGAATGGAATTTTTCCAAACGTCTCTTAACCATCTATGATATGAATCAGCAGTGTGCAGCGGCAGCCAAAAAAAACAATACAATCCTAAATTGCATTAACAGAGGGATACAATCAAGATCAAGTGAGGTACTAATTCCACTCTATAAAGCCTTAGTAAGACCACACCTAGAGTGCTGCATCCAGTTTTGGTCACCACACTATAAAAAAGATGTTGAGACTCTAGAAAAAGTGCAGAGGAGAGCAACCAGGATGATTAGGGGACTGGAGACTAAAACATATGAAGAACTGTTACAAGAACTGGGCATGGCTAGTCTAGTGAAGAGAAGGACCAGCGGAGACATGGTAGCAGTGTGACAATATTTGAGGGGCTGCCACAGAGAGGAAAGGGTCAAGCTATTTTCCAAAGCACCTGAAGGCCAGACAAGGAATAATGGATGGAAACTGACCAAGGAGAGATTCAACCTAGAAATGAGGAGGAACTTTCTGACAGTGAGAACAATCAACCAATGGAACAGAAGTTGCCTTCGGAAGTTGTGGGAGCTTCATCACTTGAGACTTTGAAGAAAAGATTGGATTGCCATTTGTCAGAGATGGTGTAAGGTTTCCTGCTTAGGCGGGGGGTTGGACCAGATGACCTATAAGGTCCCTTCCAACTCTCTTAATCTGTTTTCTCCATCTCTCTGTTTTCTTACCTTATCTGTTTTTTCCAGGACTAGTCAAGGGGTTGCATGGGGGCAACACTTGATCTTTTCCCCAAATTCTCACAATCAAGCTCTTTTTCCTTTCACCTTTCTCCAAAATTCTCTACATTACAACAAGACAAGCTCTTGCCAAGAGTTTGACAAGAGTAATTAATTTATATCCAACCACTGTGATCAGCGCTGTTGATTTTTTTTTTTAAAAAAAGTTCATCCCGTAAGATAAAAATATTTTTAAAAAACCTGAACTAAAAGATTGCTGGAACTTCATGAGCAGTAAATATGATGGCATGATTAACGGCAATGTTATATTGAAAAAGGACTCTCAGTGATGTGACAGGGAAGAAATGATTACACAGGCATAAGGCAAACCAACTGGAAAATAATTACAGGAATTTATCTTTTGGTCTTAGATGCAATAATGGGCAATACAAATACACGGTGAATTAGTTTACCTTGCTAGTCATCACCAAGTGTAGGTCTATATTTTCCTTGCCTTTTTTTAAAAAAATCAAGATACCATCTCTCTTTTTTGCCAACCTTTATCTCTTCAGAAAGGAAAATCATCAAGAACTGTTGGAAAAAGGGATGGGGTGAAGGAATATCTTTGGTGCAGATTGTTGGCACTTTTCAAAAGCTTCCTTCTTAAGGATCAACTTCACTTTTTTTATTTCCTCAACTTACCCTCACAACCGAGCCCCAAATTTTCACTGCTCAGCAAGACAGTTGTTAAGTGAGTTTGGCCTCATTTTATGGCTTTTCTTTGCCACAGCTGATAAGTGAATCACTACAGTTATTAAGTGACACATGTCAACTCACAAAGTATCCCTGGCCTGCCTTCGAGTTGCCATAGGCAAGGGGGATGGGAAAACTGATGAAGCAGCACGGCAGCCAAAAACAAAACACATTCCAGACATATCTCTCTCAAGGCTGTCTCCCAGGATTACCCACAGTGGCTGGAGGGAAGTGATCTCTACAACCTGTGAAATTGCTCCATTGAAAAATGTGACTGATGACCCACCCTGGGCAGGGGTGGGTTCCACTTACCTTTACTACCAGTTCGCAACAGGGCCGTGTGTGCATGCACAAAATCATTTTGATGATGTTGGGGTTGGTGGGTGGAGCCTCCTGCCGGTTTTATTACCGGTTCTATAGAACCGGTGTGAACCGGGGGCAACCCACCACTGACCCTGGGGGGAGGGGTGAAACAGGGTCATGCCTGGGTTGTGAATTACATGAGGTCAGAGTTGGCTTCACCTGGAACGTGCCGACATGAAGCTCCTAATAAATAACTGGATTTCTTTTGAAGCTTGACTCAAGGCTGATGATTTAATTAGGGTATCCGTCGGAACCCTGACAACATAGTTGTTAAGTGAATGTGGCTTCCCCATTGACTTTGCTTGTCAGAAGGTCACAAAAACATGACCCTGGGACACTGTGACCGTCATAAATATAAGCCAGTTGCTAATCAGCCAAATTTTGATCACATGACCATAGAGATGCTGCAGCGGTTGTAAGTGTGAAAAATAGTCGTAAATCACTTTTTTCAGTGCCCTTATAACTTAGAATGGTCACTAAACAACTGATTGTAAGTTGAAGAAAGAATGTAAGACTGTAACACTGCAACAAGACTGTGGCAGTGGTGAAATCCAAATTGTTTTACTACCAGTTCTGTGGGTGTGGATTGGTGGATATGATGTGGCTTGGTGGGCGTGGCAGGGGAAAGATACTGCAAAATCTCCATTCCCACCACATTCCAGGGGAAGGTTACTGCAACATCCTAATTCCTACCCTACTCTGGGGCCAGCCAGAGGTAGCATTTGCTGGTTCTCCGAACTACTCAAAATTTCCGTTACCGGTTCTCCAGAACCTGCTGGATTTCACCCCTGGAATATGGAATAGGAGAGGAATATGTGTGAATAAGTTGATGAGTTGAGTGGCACATACATTTAATAAATATTAAATTTTCCTATATGCAGTTGATCATGCTTAGGGAAAAGCAGCCTCAGGAAGCTGCAACTTGGAAAGTTATATACGTGCTGCCACGAATATGGATGCCTGAACTTTTAGATTCAATATTCTAAATTTTCTGGCATCTAGTGTTTTTTAACAAGTGGTGGACATCTGACAGTGTCTTATGTTCAGTATTTCATTGTAGCCAATAGCAGTTAGCAATTGACCATATCTGTCTTGGAAGGGCATTTCATAAAAGTTGATTCAGCCCCTTTCATTATTTTAATAATATCCCTCTCTTATCAAGTAGCAATCTTCATTCATGGTATTCCAATATTATTTCAAGTAAATGTCTGATCTCTATCTTGCATTTACGAAATGCACCATGTGCTGGAGTAGCAAGGACACTTTGCCATAATTATTTGTATCACAGCTTTTGGAATTCAAAAGCATTATTACTGAGTGATCATAAATATATTAATCACACACACACACAAAAGGCAGACCTCCAAAGATCTCAGCCAAAGGGTTGTTGTTTCCTATTCATGCATTACACTATTCTGTTTGTGGACGTTTGGCATTCTGATTGTATGTCAGTACACAGCATGTTGAGAATCAATGAGTTTCCCTGTGGTAGTCTATAGTAGTGAAAGTTGGGCTTGAAAAAACAGGACAGAAAGAGTATTGATGTTTTTGAAATCTGGAGAAGACCTTGGGATTATCGTGGACAGCCGAGAAAAGAAATACATAGAATTACCAAACAAATCAAGCCAGAATTTTCGTTCAAGGCACACATGATCAGTTTCAAACAATCATGGAACATAGAATAACAAAGTTGGAAGGGATCTTGCAGGTCTTCTAGTCCAACCTGCTGCTCAAGCAGGAAATCCTATACCATTTCAGACAAATGTGTTCTGTCCCCGTCCCACACACACACCTCCACAGACGGCCCGGAGTTAATAAGCCACACAACAAAGTCTTTGAAGATAAAGCTGGCAGCAACCCAGTGGCTAGCTGCCAATTCAGACTTTACTCACACAAAACAAAGATTAGACTGCAAGCATTCCGATAAAGCAGGCAAAGTTTCAGCAATACAAGGATTAGTCCAAATGCAGTCCGACAAGGCAGGCAGAAGTCCAGTAATGCAGAGATCATGGATTATTTCTAGTTTTTGCTTGTCACAAACTGAACCGGCCACCACACCCACATTTATACCCTGTGGGGTGTGGTCCAGTGACTCAGCTAATCTCTGGCACGCCTTCCCCTCTGTTGCGCATGCTTCTCCCTGCGCCGCTGTCGAGGATCCAGCCAGCACTTATCTCCTTCGTCGCTGTTCACCTGTGACTGCAGGGACGTACTTGGCTCTGGGCCTATTTCTTGGCCTTCGGTGTCCTCCAGAGGCATTGCCAGAGAGGAGGGTCCTGGAGAGGGAGGCCTTGCCAACTCCTCTCCCTCACTCTCGGAGTCTGCATCTGTTGATAGCCCAGGCTCAGGCAACGGAGCCACAACAAAATGGTTGTCCAATCTCTTCTTTAAAATCTCCAGAGTTGGGAGTACCCACAACTTCTGGAGGAAAGTTGTTCCACTGATTAATTCTTTTAATTGTCAGGAAATTTCTCCTTAATTCTAGGTTGGTTTTCTCCTTAACTAGTTTCCCATCTTCCTTCCTTCTGAGTAACCACCTCACAACCTGAGATTCAAAGGTAAAGAAATTCCTGGTAAACATGATGTCAACCCTGAAGCTGACCTGAACGAAGCCATTTTGAGGCTTCAGTGTTGCCACACTGGAGCTGAGGGATAGGGAGCGGAGAATTGAGATAGCTGGGGTTTTGTAGCCAAAACAAAATACTTTCTTTTGGGAACCAAGGACATTTCTACAGGTGGCCGGATGGAGGAGGAGTGAAGTTACCAGGCAACTGGATGGTACCCTGATTGGACCATGTGACTGATTGTTTGGGAAAGGGGGGAAAACTTTTACTGTTAAGTAGGTGAAAACCGCAGGAATCTTCAGAGTCGGTTTTCACCTGATCGTGCCAATATGATATGTCCAATAAAACTTTTCTACCTGCATCAGAGTTCTGTTTGCTATGGGCGTATTACTTGGAACCCTGACACAGGAAGCTTGCCAGGAACAACTAAAATGGAAGAGGAGTTGCAGAAACTGTGGAGTGTGCTCACTGCATGAAAGCAACAAATCATAAATCTGGTTCCTGCCCTTGTGTTAGCTTGATTCCCTCAGCTCTTTGAATTTTTGACTGTTTTTCAATGCTCCATTATTGTTTTGCCCCTTCAAGCTTGAACAGCTGCCTTGATTTATGTCTTTGGCTCTTGAGTTTCACCTGCCATGTTCATAAGACCTTTTCATCAGTGAGGGATCATAGGTCACCATGTGTGCACTGCAAACTCCAGCAGCCACTCTGGGCCTCCATGAGGGGAAAACCCATCTCCGTTTCATTCTCTTCAGATTTAGTCTTCTGCCACAGCACAAGAGTGACTGAAGCTTCTTAATATTGCCTTCTGTCTCTTTGTCTTTTGTCTCTTCTTTGGTAAACAGAATCATCTGCACTTATCTTCACAGGAGATAATATCTGACCACGTGCCTTCATCCACTCTTAAACACGGGTGTCAAACTCATGGCGTCACGTTGCCATCATGTGACATTTCATGACGTTTTCCAACTTCACAGAGCTGGGGTAGGCTTGGCCTGCATATGACGCATGACGCATCCAGCCCATGGGCCACCAGTTTGACACCCCTGCTATAAAACATGTCAGAAGCCATCACAGCGTCGGTAGGAAGGTGAAGCCATGGTAGCTACTTTCCTATACAATGCTGTGTGGGAAGAATTTATAAATTTATATAACTGTTAGAAATATTATACAGGGAATCTCATGTTAGCTAATGCAGATCTCCACAAAGTTACTGATCAACACCCCTTCTGAAATCCTTTAGAGTTACACAAACATAAGAATTAATTAAACGCTTATTTCAAATTGTAAACACACCCAGGCAAACACAAAGCTCAATTAACACAATATAAATATAATTATAATGCTCAAAATTCAAACAGATTCAATCCACATCACTTGATTTAATCAACTCCTTCTCTCTGGAGTCAATGTATAGCCCCTGACATTCCTCAAGTGTCACCCTAAAATCACCACATACAACTTCCACACCCAGGACAAGCTCCCCTATCAAACAATCTTTCTGTACCCCATTTCTTGCAGCTGCCCCCATAGGCAAGCCTCTTTGCTTTCTTCTTCTTCTTCTTCTTCTTCTTCTTCTTCTTCTTCTTCTTCTTCTTCTTCTTCTTCTTCTTCTTCTTCTTCTTCTTCTTCTTCTTCTCCTTCTCCTTCTCCTTCTCCTTCTCCTTCTCCTTCTTCTTCTTCTTCCATATCTGTCATCGGACGTCAGCAATCATGTTGATGATTCCATTTTTATCAGCACCAGTGGGCCTGGTGGCTCAGCAGACTAAAAGCATTGTGATTAACACCAGCTGTCTGCAATTACTGTAAGTTCGAATCTCACCAGGCTCAAGGTTGACTCAGCCTTCCATCCTTTCTAAGGTAGGTTAAATGAGGACCCAGATTGTGGGGGCAATAAGCTGACTTTGTATAAATATACAAAAGAATGAAGGCTATTGCTTAACGCATTGTAAGCCGCCCTGAGTCTCCGGAGAAGGGCGGCATATAAATCAAATTAAAAAAAAAAAAGGGGGGGGGCTGCTGAGTTTTGTCCAAAGTCCCTTAGATTTTGAAGGCATGATATTCTTCTTCTGCCTGGACCTCGTTTGCCTTCAATCTTTCCTTGGAGGATTAAAGTATGCCATATTTTTCTGGTTCTTTGGCAAGTTGAGAAGCGACAATGGTTGCAACAACATAAGCACACTTCGAACTTGACACAGATAGTGTAATGCTCAGTCTTTGCAATAGTGGCAAATATCTGTTCAGTCAATGCTCAGTCTGGCAAGATTTTGTCTAATAATAAAGAACTCAGGAGTCTTTGGTGCTCTCTGAGTTTGGTTGTGCTCTAATAGTTGTTTCATTACCCAAATTAGGGTACTAAATCATCATAATAACTCAGCTTGAAAGAATCACCACAATAATGTCATTCTTGGTTCTGTGGGCCTGCTAGAAATCCGAATATACTTATTTATAATCCTGGTTAATATCCATTGCATTTCCCCATTGTGTGCACCAGTGGTGGGTTTCAAATTTTTTTACACCAGTTCTGTGGGTGTGGCTTGGTGGGCGTGGCAGGGGAAGGATACTGTAAAATCTCCATTCCCTCCCCAATCCAGGGGAAGGTTACTGCAAAATCCCCATTTCCTCCCAATCAGCTGGGATTCGGGAGGCAGAGAATAGATGGGGACGGGGCGAGTCAGAGGTGGTATTTACCGGTTCTCTGAACTACTCAAAATTTCCACTACTGGTTCTCCAGAACTGGTCAGAACCTGCTGAAACCCACCTCTGGTGTGCACCATATTCTTACTGCACATTATTAGAAGGAAGCTGCACTGCTTAATAATCCTAGTGAAATCCAATCCAATTCATGCTGAATCAGAAACCCCCTAAATTGCTAATGCAATAATGCGCTTATAGAGAATACTGATACATGTGATATGTCCAGATACAGAGCATTGTAGCTTCCTCAGCAAATTCCTGGGCAAATGCCTTTTCATTTTTCTCCAATGCACACCACAGAAGTGGTTTAATTCATTATTGCATGCCAGTGCAGCAACTTTGCCCATCTTTATCGATGCATCAATACAGGAGACACAGCTCACAGGGGAGGCAGGACTCTGAACTATTTCCTTCTGTGTTCCCTGGCACAATCTTTGACATCTATATGTCTGCAAAGGAATGCTTCACTGCTGCTTTCACTCTAACTTTTGAAACCTCGATGGCCAGAAATACCACCAAGCAGTTGTCTAATAGCATTCTTGCATTTGGAGATCCAAGATTCCACCAACGCTTTGAATCTTATCTGGGAATATTCAGATGCCCCAAAAATTGAATATATGTGCTAAAGTTTGCATTGCTGTGACGCAGTAATCTAATCATTCTCCTTCCTGCAGATTTCTTTTAAAGAATTTATATCACGATACTGTCTGATTGCACTGTGGGGAACACTAGACTGCTCACATTGCTGGTAGAGCTGACAGTCTTGAAGAACTGTTAAGCTTTAGGCTACTGCATGTCTTTCTACACTATTTCCCAATAAGATCAAATGAAAGTTATATATTATTCTGGCTTTTCTGTCCTCTTCCTCCACCTCTTCTTCCTCCTCCTCCCCCTGGTTCCACTCGCACAGGTTTCCCTTCTGCTTCTAATAAGCCTCTATTCCCAAATCAGACTTGCAAATTGCTGTTATTATGGCCAATCTCAATAACAGAAGTGGCAAAGCTTCCTTTGGACTTTCTTTTCTTGTTTGGTCTACCTAACGGGACTGATATTGATCTTGCAAGCTTGATTGTGTTGTATATCCCCCTGCATCTTATACTGCTGTGAACTAAAGAGGTGCCTGCCTGAGCTATATTATCTCATTCTTCTGAACTTAAATGTCTCAGCCCCTTTTGTTATAAGGTGGTTCCTGCATATTTCCATCAATATCATCTTTATTAGTCCATACATGGCCACAGGGGTAGGCTGCAAAAATTTTAGCAAGAGGTTCTCTGCCCAGTTCCTGAGTGGGTGTGGCCATGGTGGGCGTGGCCTAGTTGCCCTCCTCCTGCACCACAGGGGGGGCATTTTTTCCCCCCGCCTGGCTCTGGAGGCTTTCCTTGAGCCTCTGGGATGGTGAAAACAGCCTCCCCAGACTCCAGAGGCCTCTGGAGGCTGGGAACGGGCCCTGCTCTTACCTGCATCCAAAATAGGCCATGTGGGGACTCCTGGGAGGGGCGGGGCGGGGCGGGGCGGGGCGGGAGGGGCCAGCCAGGAGTGGGATTTCGGAGTTCTCTGAACTGCACAGAATCTTAGCTAAAGGTTCTCCTGAACCCCTGCAAACCCCTAGCAGTCCACCCCTGCATGGCCATCTTGCCCATTGATGGATTACAGAAAACATCTTTATTCCATTGAGTTCCTTTATTTATTTATTAGAGCATTCCTTTATTATTTTGTAAATAATTCAAGGTAGCGAACATACCTAACATTCCTTTCTTTTCCTATTTCCCCCACAACAAACTCTATGGGAGATAAGTTGAGCTGAGATTGGCCCAAAGACACCCACCCAGCTTTCTTGTCAAGGCAGGACTAGAATTCCCAGTCTCCTAGTGATCGGCGCAAAGTCACCCACCTGGCTCTCAGGCCTAAAGTGGGACTACAACTCACTAGTTCCAACATCTCCTAGGCCAGCACTTCACCACTACAAATATATCACTGTAATCAGGGGTGGTATTCATTTACCTTCGCTACCAGTTCGCAAATGTGAGTGTGTACGCTCGCTTCACTCACTCGCACCACCTCTGTGCATGCACAGGGCCTTCTGCACATGCACAGAGTGTCAAAAATGGGATGTGATGACATCCGGGTGGGTGGGCGGAACCTCCCGCCGCCGCTGCCACCGGTTTGCCCGAACCGGATAGAACCGGCTGAATGCCACCACTGCCTGTAATATTATTCTCCATGCTAGCATAGTATTATTCTTTTATTTTTTATTATTATTATGGCCTGTGGTGTATTCCTCCTTTCACCCAAGTAGTTACAATTTCCTTTGCAAAGCAAGTCTATGAACACGGAACCAATTAAAAGAAAAAACAATAACTCTAGAGAGGGGACAGATTGTTAGATATAGATTAGATGTGCAGTTCAATCCTTCATAAGCATTAAATATTTAAAGTGATCACTCCACAGGTGACAATAAGATGTCTGCATTGTTTAATTAGACTTAATTAAAAATAAACAAGTAATATTTATTCAGGTCTAGTTTCTGATTTTTATTTTTTATTTTTTCTAAAGGAGGAAATCTCTTCCCCCACAGCTTTATTGAAAACTATATGAAATATGCACAGTACCTTCGGCCACTATTGAAAAGCTTTGCATTCAAGATCATACAAAGAAGAGAGTCCCTTGCGTATTAAAACAAAACAAAATAAGTATTCTGCACACGAAGTCTCATGGAAGTATCTTAACAATGATGTTCAGTGCAGTGGCGAAATCCAATTTTTTTTACTACCGGTTCTGTGGGCGTGCCTTGGTGGACGTGGCAAGGGAAGGATACTGCAGAATCCCCATTCCCTCCCCACTTCTGGGGGAAAGATATTGCAAAATCTTCATTCCCACCCCACTCTGGGGCCAGACAGAGGTGGCATTTGCCGGTTCTCCGAACTGCTCAAAATTTCTGCTTCCATTAAGCATTGGTGGAGGACAACAGGAGGGAACATTCATTGTGATATTATAATGTTATTGTTTTTCAGGTTGGGAAGTTTCGGTAGCCACGCTGTCAGGCCTGCCACTACCTAAAACTCTAATTTGTTGAGAAAGGTATAGTTTTATTAGAAGTGTGTTGCAGTAATTCACAGCCAGAACTGAGAATTGCACACCAAAATCCCTATGTTCAACTTCCCCTTCCCTCAGCTACCTCCCATTTCCCACCCCGGCAACCAGTCAGGTGCAGGCAGAATGCTTTTGTAAAGGTCAATCCCAAGCACGGGGTGGTATGCAGCTGGTATGCCGAGTGATGTTGCAGCAGTGCATTGAAGAGACAGCACTTACTTTCATTTTCCCCCTTACCTTCCCCCTTCCCTACCATCCAAGACAGCCTGTCACCATATTGCAGTGAAGCACAAGAAAGCATAACATGGTAGCTGACATTCTGCCCAGTGGTTGTTGTGGTCCGCCAGCAGCCTGTGGAGCTGGCAGCGGAATCGGACAGCGATGAGGCTGAGGAAGAACATGGGCCAGTCCTGGAGGCTGGGGAAGGCCCGGATGAGGGCTTTGCGTCGGAGGCAGAGATGGGGCCAGGGCCATCGGGGTGTGATGTGCGGACTCCGGAGCCTCCAGAGGCTGACAGCAGAGAGGCAGAGGAACAAGAGGAGCCTGTTCCTAGTGCACACATGAGAAGAGCTGCCAAAAGGCAAGAGCAGCTAAAGCAAAGAGGACGACTCAGGAGTAGGGCCAAGAGATGATTGGCCCCTCCCATAAGGCTTAAAAGACCAGCAACGGCTCTTGGCCTCTTTGTTGGAAAACAACGTTGATGGACTTGATCTTGTCTTGCTGCACTTATCTCTTTTGGGGTCTTCTGCTTCTGAACTTTTGTCAAGAGAAGCCTTTGCCTAATTATACCAAGGTTGGTGATTAGACTGAAGAATTTGTATTATGAAGAGTTTGTTTTGATTTAGCTTGGACTACTCTGAGAATGAGTTAATTCTCAGCTGTTCTAATAAAGTCTGTTTCTTTTGGAACTGTTTGTTTCTAATACTTGGGCCTGGGTCACAACAGTGGTAGTATTCAGCTGGTTCTATCTGGTTCGGGCGAACCAGTAGTGGCGGCTGTGGGAGGCTCCACCTACCCGCCCGGATGTCATCACGTCCCATTTTTTATGCTCTGCGCATGCACCGAAGGCCCTCACACATGCAAATCTGCCCAGGAAGGACAGAATCACAGGTGGTATTTGCTTACCTTCACTACTGGTTCTCAAATGTGACTGCTCATGCTCAAATTTGTGAACCGGTAGCGAAGGTAAGTGAATACCACCCCTGATTCTGCCCTTCCTGGAAAAAGGCTTTAGTCCTAGAAATGAAAAGAGAAAGAGAAAGGTTAATGCATCAGTGTGGTTTATCAGGATATCAGGCATGGAATTTATGTAAAAGTCTCAAAGGATCAAAATGATGGAAAGTTTGTAGTAGAACTATCATGAAAGAACTAGCAATCAAGAGCTGTCAATCCATGGAACAGATTATGTCATGTAATCTACAACTCATACAATGCAAAAACATTTGGACCTCTCAACTCGACCAGGGCAAAGCCATAGACGCAATTTACATAGACTTCTGTAAAGCCTTTGATTCAGTAGTACACGACAAACTACTTATGGCATTTCTGGACCCCTGCATAATTGGATAGCTGCGTTCCTGTCAAACAGACAACAAGTGGTCAAAATAGAAAGTGTCCTATCAAATCCTGCACCCGTTAACAGCTGTGTTCCCCAAGGCAGTGTTCTAGGTCCAACATTCTTTCTGCTTTATATCAACAACCTTTGTGATCAAATTATAAGCAGCTGCGTCCTCTTTGCCGATGATGTTAAACTATTCAAAACCACAAACAAATCTATTACCCTTCAATATGACCGAGATTATGTATTTGAATGGTCAAATAATTGGCAACTCCAAATCTCTGCTAAGAAATGTTCAGTCCTGCACATTGACAATAGAAATAAGAACATCAAATATATGCTGACCGGAAACAATCTAAAAATTGACCCACTCTCTGTCAAGGTCCTAGGAGTACTTATTTCAAAATTCTCCACTTGGGGAATTCTGGGAGTTAAAGTCCGCCCATCTTAAAGTGGCCAAGGCTGAAAACAAATGGTGTATCCTGTAATGTGCAGGAGATTGGACCTGATGACCGCTTAGGTCCCTTCCAACTACCGGTATATGATTCTGTGAATCTTTACCAGTTCTAATAAGAAACACCAACAAGGGAAATAGGAAGGGAATTCTCTAAACCCCTGTGAGTATCATACTAAATGGAAGCCTCTTTGGGGGAATAAATCTTCTGAGAAACTGCGAGAAATATTTCAACATACATTAATGTCAGCGCTGTGAATGGTATCCTAGAAGCATGAGTAATGTCTTTGAGGAGTTCCCTGAGTCTGCTGGGGTTATGATCAACAGCATAATACCCACATGCCCATAACTTAAATATTTTTACTTAATATTTGGGGAATTCTCACTTCTTGCAAACTTAAAGCAGGAAATGTCTATGGAGATTCTCAGTCATCCAGGTCGTGGTTGTCCCAAAAGTGTTTTTTTCAAGAAGCAACTGGACTTTCTGGTTTTTCTTTGAAGACATTTTGCTTCTGATCCAAGAAGCTTCTTCAGCTCTGACTGGATGGTGGGGAATGGAAGGATCTCCAATCTACAACAGAGTCCTTTCAACAGTTCCAAGAAGGGTCCACACCCATTTGCACCACCCAGATGGTCCTGATGACATAGATAACTGCATTCAGTTTTGGTTGCCTTGATGTAAAAAAAGATGTTGAGACTCTAGAAAGAGTGCAGAGAAGAGCAACAAAGATGATTAGAGGACTGGAGGCTAAAACATATGAAGAACGGTTGCAGGAACTGGGTATGTCTAGTTTAAGGAAAAGAAGGACTAGGGGAGACATGATAGCAGTGTTCCACAAAGAAGAGGGAGTCAGGCTATTCTCCAAAGCATCTGAGGGTAAGACAAGAAGCAATGGGTGGAAACTAATCAAGGAGAGAAGCAACTTAGAACTAAGGAGAAATTTCCTGACAGTTAGAACAATTAATCAGTGAAACAACTTGCCTCCAGAAGTTGTAAAGTGAATCTGGCTTCCTCATTAACTTACGGGACCGCCTTCTGCCGCCGATAGCCTCCCACCGGCCAGTTCGCTCCCACAGAGAGGGACTCCTCAGGGTGCCGTCAGCCAGGCAATGTCGGCTGGCGATCCCCAGGGGGAGGGCCTTCTCTGTGGCAGCACCTGCCCTCTGGAACGACGTGCCCCCGGAGATATGTAGGATACCAGATCTCCGTGCTTTTCGCTGTGCCCTTAAAACTTTTCTATTTCGTCAAGCTGGGCTGGCGTAACCCCCTCCCCCCTTAGATATTTTTAATTGTAAATGGATTTTAGTCGGGAGGTTTTAAATTTTGGGGCAAAATTTATTTAATTCTTTTAAAATTTAAAATTTTGTATTGGGATGTTTTTTATTCTAGGCTGTGCACCGCCCTGAGTCCAGTAGGAGAAGGGCGGTATAAAAATTTAATAAAATAAAATAAAAATAAAATAAACTTTGCTTGTCAGAAGGTCCCCAAGGGGGAAATCACATGACCTTGGGACATTGCAACTGTCATAACTATGAGTCATTTGCCAAGCATCCAAATTTTGATCAGGTGACTGTGGGGATGCCGGGAGTTGGGGACCCCTGTGTTAGGGAATAGATCATCATGGAGAAAGTCTATCTATGTGGTTTGCTAGGAATTGAAAACAACTTGATGGCATATAATCAATCATCAATCAATTAATCAATCAATCAATCAATCAATCAATTTCTTTAGTACGTTGTATCAATGCAGACATAATAATATAATTTGAATTCTTCATAGCATTTGACACAATGCTCCACAGCATTTTGATTAGCAATCTAGTTAAGTAGGTTCTAAATGGGCATGGCAACAAAATGCATACCTAGCTGGATTGAAAATCACGTTCAAGAATTCCTCATTAAAATAGAGGCATTCATTAAAACGAGTCGCTGTAAGGATGAGGCCACCGTTCTGTACTCTTCGACCTTTTATTAATACTCGCATACAGGAGTGAATGCCTATCATGCCTGCAGATGACATAAATCTGAGTTGGATAGCTAGCACTTTAGAAGGCAGTCATAAAATTAAAAATGATCTTGAGCGATTAAAGAGACGGATAAAAATCACACAGGGAAATTTAGCACGAACACATCAAAAGTTCTTCATTCAGGAAACAGAAACCAAACACAATTAAAAGGATGAAAGGTACTTGGTTTGGCAATAATATCTGTATAAAAAACATGGGATAGCAATAGCACTATATTCCACTTCAAAGTGCTTTACAGCCCTCTCTAAATTGTTTACAGAGTCAGCATATCGCCCTCAACAATCTGGGCCTTCATTTTACTGACTTCGGAAGGATGGAAGGCTGGGTCAACCTTAAGCTGGTCAGGATCGAACTCCTGGCTTTGGGCACAGTTAGCCTGCAATACTGCATTCTAACCAATGTGCCTCTCTAAATAGTTTACAGAGTCAGCATATCACTCTCAACAATCTGGGTCTTCATTTTAGTTACCTCGGAAGGATGGAAGGATGAGTCAACCTTAAGCTGGTCACGATTGAACTCCTGGCTCTGTACAGAGTTAGCCTGTAATATTGCACTTTAACCACTGCACCACCATGGCTCTTAATATATATGGGTGAGTAATATGATGTGGTTGCAAAAAAAGGCAACTGCGTTGTAGGTTGCATAAACAGGAATATAATTTTCAAAACCCAGAAATGGTTTACAAACTCTAGTTTATTTTGCAAAGGTCTGATCTCAAGAGCTCTGTCTAATTTGGGACACTACGCACCAAGACAAACTCCTTATTGGCCAATCATACTTGGCCAATAAAAAAAATCTTTTCTATTCTATTAAAATACAGCTAGTGGGCAAATTGCATTTTGCAGGATCCAACCTGGGTCAGTCACCAGAATCAAAGGTTTGTCTTCCAAACTTTTGGACTTGTGCTGAAGCCTATTTTCAGGGAACTTCTCTGCTAGAAGATGGGATCCAGGATGAGTCTGAAAGCTTGGAAGACAAACCTCTGGTTCGACTGACTGACCCAGATTGGATCCAGCAATATTATCCTGGGACATGTATATTCGCTTTCATTTATTTATTTATTTTATTTATTTATTAAATTTATATACCGCCCTATTCCTAAGGGACTCAGGGCGGTGAACAGCGAATGATAAAAATACATGTAATACAAACGTTAATAAAAAACCAATTAAAATATACTAAACACTCTGGTTCTAGATAATTCAAGACATCCCAGTTTAAAATAAAATGAAAAAGCAATATAAAGGGAAAATTAGGCCAGGCCAGCCTGCTGAAACAGGAATGTTTTGAGGGCACGGCGGAAAGTGCGCAGATCCGGAATCTTCTGTATCTCTGGGGGGAGCTCGTTCCAGATGGTGGGTGCCCTCACAGAAAAGGCTCTCCCCCTGGGGGCCGCCAGTCGACACTGTTTGGCTGACGGCACCCTGAGAAGCCACTCTCTATGGGAGCGTACTGGGCGGTGAGAGGCTATTGGTGGCAGAAGGCGGTCTCATAAGTACCCCGGTCCTAAGCCATGGAGTGCTCTAAAGGTGGTAACTAAGAACTTGAAGCGCACCCGGAAGACCACAGGGAGCCAGTGCAGCTCGCGCAGGAAAGGAGCCACATGGGAGCGCCATGCTGCTCCCATAACTACCCGCGCGGCCGCATTCTGGACCAGCTGGAGCCTCCGGGTGCTCCTCAAGGGGAGCCCCATGTAGAGAGCATTACAGTAGTCCAGGCGTGAAGTGACGAGGGCATGAGTGACCGTATTTAACGAGTCCCGATCCAGAAAGGGGCGCAACTGGCGAATCAGGCGAACCTGCTAAAAAGACCTCCCGGCCACAGCCGTCAAGTGTTCTTCTAAAGACGGCCGTGAGTCCAAGAGGACGCCTAAATTGCGAACCCTCTCCGTGGGGGGCAATGACTCATCCCCAATAGTCAGTGATGGCACCAATTGACTATATCGGGACATCGGAAACCACAGCCACTCAGTCTTGGATGGGTTGAGCCTGAGTCTGTTCCTCCCCATCCAGATCTGTACAGCCTTCAGGCACTGGGACATTACTTTAAGGGCATCATTGGGGTGGTCTGGGGTGGAGATGTAAAGCTGAGTATCATCAGCATACTGATGATACTTCACCCCAAAACCACGGATGATCTCACCCAGCAGCTTCACATAAATGTTGAACAGAAGGGGTGAGAGAACCGACCCCTGTGGCACCCCACATATAAGGGGTCTCGGGGTCGACCTCTGCCCCCCTGTCAACACAGACTGCGACCGATCAGAGAGAAAGGAGGAGAACCACTGCAACACGGTGCCCCCCACCCCTAACTCTTCCAACCGGTGCAGCATGATACCATGGTCGATGGTATCAAAAGCTGCTGAGAGATCTAATAGGACCAGGATAGAGGAGCAACCCCTGTCCCGAGCCCTCCAGAGATCATCTACCAATGCGACCAATGCCGTTTCCGTGCTGTATCCAGGCCTGAAGCCCGACTGGAACGGATCTAGATAAGCCGATTCATCCAAGTACTGAGGAAGCTGTCGCGCTACCACACTCTCAACAACCTTCGCAACGAAGCAAAGGTTGGAGACTGGATGGTAATTAGCCAACACTGCTGGGTCCAAGGAAGGCTTCTTGAGGAGAGGCCTCACCACCGCCTCCTTCAAGGCGGCAGGGAAGACACCCTCTCTCAAGGAAGCATTTATAATCCCCTGGAGCCAACCTCGTGTAACCTCCCGAGAGGCCAGCACCAGCCAGGAGGGACACGGGTCCAATAAACATGTGGCCGCGCTCAGTCTGCCCAGTATCTTGTCCACGTTTTCCGGAGTCACAGAATCAAACTCTTCTCAGGTAATATTCTCAAGACTTGCCTCCATCCTCCCTCCCGAATCTACCCAGTCAGAGTCCAAATTTTCCCGAATCTGAGCGATTTTGTCATACAGATATTGTACAAAGTCCTCGGCTCTACCCTCCATTTGTGAAGGGCATTTTGTAACATTTTTCATACTTGTTCCCTTCTCCTGATGTTGTTTTTTTTAAAAAAAATAAAGTTGATTCTTTTGATAATTATCCTATCACTTCAGTTATATTTGCACAGGAAAGCTATAATTTCCCCCTATGATATTTTGTATTTGCATTGTTTACAAGAAAATAAAGCATTTAGTAATGAAATAGACCTAATCTCCCATAAGAATCAATTGCAATTAAGTCATTAACGCTAGAATTCTGTCCACAATTCATGCTAATACTGCAAGTTGGAGTAAAAAAAAAATCAATTTAAAAATGCTGGTATACAAAGTTATGAATCATTTGCTGATAGTATTCTGACATCTCTCTTGGAAAAGTTATATATTAGGACTTGATCGAACTGCAGATAGCATATTTCCAGTGTTGTTTTACAGAAAGCTTCAACAGTTAGTGCTTATCCTGTAATAACTCTCATATTTAATGTCAGTAATTGGAAAAGCTGGCATTATCTAATGAATTAACTTCTAGCCTGGGAAGAAAAGCTTCTGTAGGCCAGGGAGCTGTTTTGACACAACACATTTGGGCATGTATCTCAATTAGCAAACAAGGGGGTAGAACTACCATTACTTTAATGGTAATGCACAACAAAGCACAACAAAGAATGTTCTTTCTGCGCCAACTCAGAAAGCTCAAACTGCCCAAGGAGCTGCTGATTCAGTTCTACAGAGGAATTGTTGAGTCTGTCATCTGCATCTCTATAACTGTCTCGTTTGCTTCTACAACCCAACAAGACAGACACAGACTTCAGAGGATAATTAGAACTGCAGAAAAAAACAATTACTACCAATCTGCCTTCCATTGAGAACCTGTATACTGCACGAGTCAAAAAGAGGGCTGTGAAAATATTTACAGACCCCTCGCATCCTGGTCATAAACTGTTTCAACGCCTACCCTCAAAATGACACTATAGAGCACTGCACACCAGAACAACTAGACACAAGAGCAGGTTTTTCCTGAATGCCATTACTCTGCTAAACAAATAATTCCCTCAACACTGTCAAACTAGTTACTAAGTCTGCATTACTATTAATTTTCTCATTGTTCCTATCACCCATCTCCTCCCGCTTATGACTGTATGACTGTAACCTTGTTGCTGGTATCCTTACGATTTATATTGACTGTTTCCTAGTATGATTTGATTGCTTATTTGTTCGCTATGACTATCATTAAGTGTTGTACCTTATGATTCTTGACGAATGTATCTTTTCTTTTATGTACACTGAGAGCATATGCACCAAGACAAATTCCTTGTGTGTCCAATCACACCTGGCCAATAAAGAATTCTATTCTACTCCATTCTACTTTATAGGTAGTCTTTGACTTATGACTACAATTGGGATCAGAATTTCTGTTGCTAAATTTGTTAAAGGGAGTCACACCTGATTTTACGACCTTTTTTTTGCCATGGTTGTTAAGTGAGTCACTGCAATTGCTAAGTGAATCACACAGTTGTTAAGTTGTTAAGCTTCCCCTGTTGGCTGCTTGTCAGAAGCCAACTGAGAAAGGCACAAATGGAGATCACATGATCCCAAGGTGCTGCAGCCATTATAGATACATGCTGGTTGCCAAACACCTGAATTTTGATCATGTGACTATTAAGATGCTGTGATGGTCATAAATGCAGGGACTGGTTATAAATCACTTTTTTTTCAGTGGTGTTGTAGCTTCAAACAGTCATTAAATGAATGCTGGTAAGTCGAGGACTACCTATAGCCCTACCATCAATGTCCTTTAATTGAAATTTCAATCTTGCAACATTACTCAGATTCAAATTTTACCATACTAGTTAAAATGGCTTAAAATGTTAAGCGTTTTGGATTTAAACAATGCAATAAAGTTGAAATCTGAAGAATAGAAGGCTTGAATAAGATGGTGCAGATCAGTGGTAGATTTTAATATTTTTTACTACCAGTTCTGTAGGTGTGGCTTGGTGGGCATGGCTTGGGCATGGCAGGGGAAGGATACGTAAAATCTCCATTCCCACCCCACTCCAGGGGAAGGATACTGTAAAATCTCCATTTCCTCCCGATCAGCTGGGACTCGGGAGGCAGAGAACAGATGGGGGTGGGGCCAGTCAGAAGTGGTATTTACCGGTTCTCCGAACTCCTCAAAGTTTCTGCTATCTGTTCTGGTCAGAATCTGCTAAAACCCACCTCTGGTGTAGAATGGGAGTGCTCTGCTGCTGATCCTAAAGCTAGTGTCATCCCTGAAGCGTACCTTACTGAGGCCATCTTGGAGGCTTCAGGGTTGCCACAAGGCAGAAGAGGAGACAGAGAGGGGGGAAATTAGATAGCTGGGCTTTACAAAAAGTTTTCCTGTGGGAACCAAGGTCAGTCCAACAGGTGGCTGGGAAGAGGAGGAGTGGAGTAACCAAGCAACTTGCCAGCACTCCTATTGGACAATGTGACTGATGACTTGGGGAAAGGGGGAAGTTTCACTTTTTAATTAGATGAAAACTGTGGGAAATTTCAGAGTCGGTTTTCATTGGTTGTGCCAATATGATATGTCCAATAAAACTGTTCTTTGAGGAATCTACCTGCCTGAGTTCTGCTTTCAATGGATGCATTACTTGGAACACTTACACCTAGCTGTTGAGATGGAGCAGCGTTTCTCATCCCCAGCAGTATTAAGATAGATGAACACAACTCTTAGAATCCCCAGTCAGCATGGTGAGCAAAATGGAATTTATTATCAGGCGCAAATAACCAGGAGCATTTTTTGAGTTCAAAACACAGAGGAGTTTATGGTTGCTCTTTGTACATAAGAATCTAGTCAACTAGTGGTCAGAGCTAAATTGGTGCTAGATAAGAATTAATGGGATTCACAGAGAGGTCTCTTGTGGAAATGTAATGACTCCAAACTGATGACACATTTAACTCTGCCTTCCAGCGCAGCCCGCTCTTCTCCTACATCTATTAGGGATTTCCTGACCACGAGAGCTATTATGCAGTGGAACAGCCTGCTTTCTGGAGCTGTGGATGCTCTATCTTCAAGCCAATGTTGGACAGTCATTTGATCAGAATGGTCTATGTATTCCTGCTCTTAAGAGGGGGTTGGATTGGAGGACCTCAAGGATCCTTTCCAACCCTATGATTATTGTTGTTGTTGTTGTTGTTGTTGTTGTTATTATTATTATTATTATTATTATTATTATTATTATTATTATTTAATCTTTAGTGAGATTCACAGCCTTTGAGGCTGGTTAATAGCTCAGCAGCTCGAGTCCTAACCAAGGACCTAGGAACTGTTAAGGTATCGGCGGAGGATGTAAGCTGTTCCGAGTAAGGTGGTTTTTTGTAGAGTCAAAATGTTCAAGTCCGGCAAATTTAGAATTTCTAAATAGCGGGGTAGCCCTTTGGGTATTGCTCCAAGGGCTCCAATTACAATCGGGACAACACATGATTTCTTTTTCCACAGTCGCTCAACTTCAATTTGCAAGTCCCGGTAATTTGTGATTTTTTCTTGCTGCTTATCTTCAATCCGTGCATCACCAGGTATTGCAATGTCAATGAACCATACTTTTTTCTTTTCAACTATTGTTATGTCAGGTGTGTTGTGGACCAAGTGCCTGTCAGTCTGATTATTATTATCTGCTGAACTAGCAGTCAGCTGAAGTAGCTGCAGTACTGCACCCTAACCACTGCACCACCTCGGCTCTCTGATTCAGTTTCGGTGCGCCCATATCCAACATCTAGAGTTGTCAGGAACACATCTGCACATCTATCAAAATCTACTGGCAAACTCTTGATATATGGTGGTATAATCATTTCCGTCTTTCTTCTTTTTGATGAATTAAGCTGTCAGTTAAGCTTCTGGAAAACCTGACACACTTATTTTATATAAACCTCTTCAACCTCCCACCTCAGATGGGGAAAAAAAGGACAAAATCTAGGCCTGTCCAGATCAGTGATATTAATACATCGCCATCATTCTTCCAGCATCTTTCAATGGCTGAAAATGATAGCTAACAGCCATATATAAATACTTATTGTGGTATTTCCTTTGAGAATGAAACAACATTAGGAAAGCACAGATAAAGAGTAAGAAGTAGTAGAGCAAGGAAATTAAAGGCATGAATGAAGAAAAAGAAAAGCAACTACAGACTAATCTAATTCATAGCAGCTCCAATCGGTAGATCTGTCTATGCTTTTTAACCTTTCAAGCCATTTTTGGAACACAACACACCAGATACATGTAACAGTGATATCCATTGTCATCAGGACACTTGGTACCATGTCCAAGAATTTTATTAGATACATCAACAAATTGCAGTTTCCTGCAATAACACCAGTGGAACTGCAAAAAAAAGTGCTACTCGGAACATCATATATTTTAAGCAGATACTCAGTTGATACCTAGGATACTGGCAGCAACCTGTATCAACCATTAGCACCAGTCAATGGTATTTGTGATGCATTTTTAAATGTTCAGTTGACTGAGTTTCATGTTTAATGAATAAAGGAGATGATGATGATGATGATGATGATGATGTTGTTGATGTTGATGATAATAATGTTCACTAGTAGTGCTCATATAATAACAGTATTTTCTCAACATAATATTAATACTTCATTGTTAATACTAAATCATATTGATAATAAACATCATAATAAACCCTCATGGTAAAATTAATCCTTTGCTTATAATTTTGAATGTCATAACTTCTGTTTCTGTTATTTAACCATAGATAAAACCACGTTTCAAAATATTCTGTATCTTCTTTCTCTTTAATTTCAAGTATTAATCTATCCATTTCTGCACATTCTAATTTTTTTTTATTTTTTATTTTTTTTTTACTATCTCCACACTTTTACAACTGGAAAACCTGACCTACGTATCTTTCGCCGTGCCCTTAAGACTTTACTGTTTCAACAGGCTGGGCTGGCTTAAGAACGAATTTTAATGGGTGTTTTAGTTTTTAATCTGGGCCAAATTATTTAATATATTTTAAATTGTTTTTAAATTTTATGGATATACGTATTTATTGTGGCTGTGCACCGCCCTGAGTCCCTCAGGAGAAGGGCGGTATAAAAATTCAAATAATAAATAAATAAATAAATAAATAAATAAATAAATAAATAAATTAATTAATTAATCCCTTCCCCTGGAGAAACTGACTCAAGTTGGTCATCTGATTTTTTTCTGTCCTGGAAATTCACTGAAATTTTTCAGGAGGAATCTTCTCTTTTGCCTTTTTGCCTTTAATATCATGCTTATACATGTTGCAAAAAAAGCAAAATAAATGGCTGTGTGGGTATGGGTGTGAACGAGAGAAGCAAAAAATGAACAAAAGGCTAAAACATATGAAGAACGGCTGCAGGAACTGGGTATGTCTAGTTTAATGAAAAGAAGGACTAGGGGAGACATGATAGCTGTATTCCAATATCTCAGGGGCTGCCACAAAGAAGAGGGAGTCAAGCTATTCTCCAAAGCACCTGAGGGCAGGACAAGAAGCAATGGGTGAAAACTAATCAAGGAGAGAAGCAACGTAGAAATAAGGAGAAATTTCCTGCCAGAACAATTAATTAGTGGAATGACTTGTCTCCAGAAGTTGTGAATGCTCCAACACTGGAAGTTTTTAAGAAGAGATTGGACAGCCATTTGTCTGAAATGGTATAGGGTTTCCTGCTTAAGCAGAGGAAACTTCCAAGGTCCCTTCCAACTCTGTTATTCTGTTATTCCAGGGGTGTCAATCTGGCGGCCCATGGGCTGGATGCATCATGCGTAGGCCACGCCCACTCCAGCTCCACAAAGGCAAAAAAGTTGCAATACGTCACAATACGTCATGTGACGCGATCGAGTTTGACACCTGTTTTTTATTCTGAGCCAAGCTTAGTATATTGAAGAGGAAGCATTTAATAGAGTGTTCTCCTAGAACAGAGTTTCTGAAATTTGGCAACTTTAAAATGTGTGGACCAATTCCCAATATTCTACAGAATTCTTCCCTGAATCACTCCTAAAAGGGAGAAGGGTGGCATATAAATTTAGATAGATAGATAGATAGATAGATAGATAGATAGATAGATAGATACAGAGGTGGTATTCAGCAGGTTCTGACCAGTTCTGGAGAACTGGTAGTGGAAATTTTGAGTTCAGAGAACCGGCAAATACCACCTCTGACTGGCCCCACCCCCATCTATTCTCCTGAAGAAAATAGATGGGGTTCTCCTGAGTCCCAGTTGATTGGGAGGAAATTGGGATTTTGCAGTAACCTTCCCCTGGAGTGGGGAGGGAATGGAGATTTTACAGTATCCTTCCCCTGCCATGCCCACCAAGCCACACCCACAGAACTGGTAATAAAATAATTTGAATCCCACCATTGGATAGATAGATAGATAGATAGATAGATAGATAGATAGATAGATAGATAGATAGATAGATAGCCCTCTGTTCCCCTTTAGGTACTGGCTAGTACCTTAAATGTTCTAGCTTTAAAGCTATTTGGGTCAGGGGACAGGGGTCTGCACTACAGTTTCTGTAGATAACCAAATTAAATACAAATTCTATTTATTTGATTTAATTATTTGTTGGAAGGCTCAGTGGCTGCAGAGCATTGCTGAAGAGCCAGATTGAAAGGAAATCAGGCAAAGCTTTGAAAAGAAGCCTGAAAATGGGACGAGACAATCATTGATTTATTGATGTTCAGCACAATATCCCTGGCTGTCAATGCAAAATAAGGAGCTAGAATTGCATTTCTTCCTAATTGGGCACCAGGTTGCAGTTTAGGACTTGCAAACCTACCCAATGGAGCAATCCTATCATTTCTCCCAGAGCTGAAGCTGAGGCAGAAAATCATTACTTCTGAAACCCAGTCTGGAAAGAAGTGAAGGAAGAGTGGTCTTATTTCCATGGATTGATCGTTTTTCTCCCTTAACACCTTCCTATTGAAATCAACTAGGGAGAATCAATCAATGCACCTGGCAGAGAACGTCTCCAACTGTCTGGTGGACGTGTCTTCCTTTCTCGACTCTCTGAGGTCAGAGTTAGCCCACCCAGAAAGACAGATGAGATCTGACACCCTCCATGACACCAGGTAATAATTTTTTTAAACATGCAATAAGCATAATATTTTTGGAAAGTAAGTAGAACATAAGAGCTAAGTGTCCTTAGCTTATTTGAAGCTGTAGGAGTTCCAAATCTAGACACAGACACACAAACACAGATACATGACACACATATTCACACAGAGAGAGAGAGACAGAGAGAGAGAGAGACACACAGAGAGAGAGAGAGAGAGAGAGAGAGAGAGAGAGAGAGAGAGAGAGAGAGGGAGAGGGAGGGAGAGAGAGAGGGAGGGAGTGAGTGAGTGAGGGAGAGAGAGAGAGAGAGAGAGAGAGAGGGAGAGAGGGAGAGAGGGAGAGAGAGAGAGACTAGAGACCTGAAGGCTAAAACAAGAAGAATGGTTGCAGGAATTGGGTATGACTAGTCTAGTGAAAAGAAGAACTAGGGGTGACATGATAGCAGTGTTCCAATATCTAAGGGCTGACCTAAAGAAGAGGGAGGGGGGGTCAACCTATTTTCCAAAGCACCAGAAGGCAAGGCAAGAAATAATGGATGGAAACTAATCAAGGAGAGAAGCAACCTAGGAACTAAGGAAAAATTTCCTGATAGTAAGAACAATCAACCAGTGGAACAGCTTGCCTTCAGAAGTTATGAGTGCTCCAACACGAAAGGTTTTTAAGAAGAGATTGGACAACCATTTATCTGGAGTGGTATAAGGTCTCCTGGTTGAGCAGGGGTTGGACTAAAAGACCTCCAAGGTCCCTTACAACTCTGATATTTGGTGATTCGGTGACACACGCACACTGACACAGATACATGCCTACACACAGAGAGAAACACACAAGCCACACATGCACACACAAATAGCAATAGTTTGCATAGATGTGCAAACTGTAGATCTATTTTCGGTGAGAGAACACAACCCAATTAAAATCCAAAGATCATATCATTCCAGAATCAGAAGGTTTCTGAATCTTGCTTCATTTGACCTTGTTTTTCCACTCTAGATCCTGACAGCTTTCAGGACAGGAATTCTACCACATTCCCAATTGGCCTGGATTGGAAATACATTAACTAGGTTACAGAATAACAGAGTTAGAAAGGACCTTGGCGGTCTTCTAGTCCAATTCCCTTAGCACATCCTCCATGCCATTGATGATGTTACATAATCTGGCAACAAAACATGCACTTGGGAGGAGAAAGAGAGGGAGAGAAGAGAAAAAAGGAAGGCAGAGGGAGGGAGGGAGAAGGGGGAAGGGGAAGGGGAAGGAGAAAGAGAAAGAGGAGGAGGAGGAGGGAGGAGGAGGAGGAGGAGGAGGAGGAGGAGAAGAAGAAGAAGAAGAAGAAGAAGAAGAAGAAGAAGAAGAAGAAGAAGAAGAAGAAGAAGAAGAAGAAGAAGAAGAAGAAGAAGAAGAAGAGGAGGAGGAGGAGGAGGAGAGGAGGGAGGAGGAGGAGGAAGAGGAAGGAGGAGGAGGAGGAGGAGGAGGAGGAGGAGGAGAAGAAGAAGAAAAAGAAGAAGAAGAAGAAGAAGAAGAAGAAGAAGAGGAGGAGGAGGAGGAGGAGGAGGAGGAGGAGGAGGAAGAAGAAGAAGAAGAAGAAGAAGAAGAAGAAGAAGAAGAAGAAGAAGAAGAAGAAGAAGAAGAAGAAGAAGAAGAAGAAGAAGAGGAAGAAGAAGAAGAAGCCTAGTTTGTTAATGAAACATCTGCAAGAAAACTACCAAGCACAGACCAAGCAGCAAGGACCACACAATTTAACTCTGAGCTACAAATATTTTTTCCTATCAAGTATCTCATCTTTTGGGAATGTGCCACAGTTTCAGAAGTGTTTTTTAGACATGGCATGGAGCAGAATCAGGATAGGGGAATGATAATCTGATAATCTCAGCCAAAATCTATCGCCGACCAGAATAAATTCCTTCTTCTGCCAGAGAAAGATGCTAGGTTTCATCCAGATTTCATACTCAAAGCAAACAAAGGAGGCAGCAGAGAAAAGAAAAGAAAAACTAAATGTCAGGAAAACAATTGTGTGTAGTCCTCCCCCACCCTCTCTTTTCTTTCTTTCTTTTTTTCTTTTTGCAAAGGGTTGTTATGTGTACCAGCTTTGGTATTCTTGAAATGTGTAATCTTGATGTCTGGAAAGGAAAGATTTTTTTTCTCGGTGTGTGAATGTGGTTTCCAGCACTTTATTTCAAGTTCATTCTGCCCTTACATTTGCTATAGAAAACTGGGTCAGAAAAGTCACTCCGTTCTAGGTAGTTGCCAGCCTCATTTTTATGCTTTTTTCTCTTTGGGAAAGAACTGGCTGTTGTGCATAGGAGTGAATTTCATTCCCCCCCCACACACACAAACACATCCACCGCTGCAGTTTACAGAAGGAATTGACTGTGCACTAAATCAATATCTTACATTAGACAATAAAAAGAAATGCTGATGTCAACACGCCTGCTCTCCATGCAAAAGGAGCTTAAACAGATTCTGCCAAGAGGAAAAAACCCTGCTGAAACAAACAAAATTTGGGAATGGTGTCTCTGCGTGGCCATTCAAATTCCTCTAAAAGCACCTGAAGATTGGACATCAAGACGAGTATCCTTACCTGATATTCATTTGCAGCCATATCAATTTTTTTTAAAAGAAAAAAATACTTCTCCCCACATTGAATGGTATGTGATGTCCTGCAGTTTGGAGGTTAGGGGGATTTGCACAGAATCTTAGCTGTTCCTAGCACAACACTCTTCTGAACAGAGACCACTGGTGCAGGGGTGAAATCCAGCAGGTTCTGACAGGTTCTGGAGAACCGGTAGTGGAAATTTTGAGCTGTTCAGAGAACTGGCAAATACACCCCTGGCTGGCCCCAGAGTGGGGTGGGAATGGGGATTTTGCAGTATCCTTCCCCCAGGAGTGGGGTGGGAATGGGGATTTTGCAGAATCATTCCCCCAGGAGTGGGGTGGGAATGGGGATTTTGCAGTATCCTTCCCCTGCCACGCCCACCAAACCACATCACACCCACCAAGAACCCACAGAACCGGTAGTAAAAAAAAATGGATTTCACCACTGCTCTGGTGTAATTCCTGGGATCTGTTGGAGCCCCTGTCCCAGCTTAGGAGTCATAGCCCCAAGAACTTCTACTGCTGCTGGGACCACTTTGGCCTTGACTTCCCACATCCTCATCAGTTCCTTCTTCAGGACCTGGTACCTCTCCAGCTTCTGTTGCTGATACCTGGCAGTGGTACTTCTATCACCACTGCTGTCTTCTGATCCTTGTCTTCTACCATGATGTATACCTGATTCGCTATCTGAAGATGATGGACTACAGGAACATATCATGAATGTACAAGATATTATTTATATATGTCTATATCTATATCTTCAGCTATACCTATAGATAAGATATAGATATAAATAAGATATATCTATATCTATATCTACATCTACAGCTGTAGTTATAGATATAGATACACATATAGATACTGTATAGTGTAGCTATACCATGTTTTCCCCAAAATAAGACCCTGTCTTATATTTTTTGAACTCTGAGATAAGCGAAAACATAAGGGAAAACAGGGTAGATATAGATAAGATATATAGATATGCATGTATTGTGGCACAGTGGTTAGAATAAAGTACTGGAGGTTACTTCTGTTGACTGCCGGCTGCCTGCATTTTGGCAGATTGAATCTCACCAGGCTCAAGGTTGACTCAGCCTTCCATCCTTTTGAGGTCAGTAAAATGAGGACCTAGATTGTTGTGGGCAATATGCTGACTCTGTAAACTGCTTAGAGAGTGTTGTAAACCACTGTGGAGCAGTGTATACATCTTGGTGCCATTGCTATTTCAGATGGTTGTCCAGTCTCTTCTTAAAAATCTCCAATAATGCAGGATCTACAACTTCTGGAGGCAAGTCGTTCCACTGATTAATTGTTCTGTCAGAAAATTTCTCCTTAGTTCTAGGTTGGTTCTCTCCTTGATCCATTTCTTCTTGTCCTGCCTTCAGGCTTTCTGGAGAATAGGTTGACCTCCTCTTCTTTGTGGCAGCCCCTTAGATATTGGAACACTACTATCATGTCACACCTAGTCCTTCTTTTCGTTGGACTAGACATACCTAATCCCTGCAACTATTTAGCCTCTAGTCTCCTATTAATCTTTTCAGAGGAAAAAAAAAGATATTACTCTGATAACTATGTGACAGATCTCATTAACATCACTCTATTGCCTTACCCTATAGCATTTGCTTTTTCCACAACATATGAGTATGACCCACGGTCATTGATCCTATTCTAATCCTCTGATCTTTTGGCATCCCTGTTTGAACTTGCTGTCTGCTTTATTGTTTACAGAGCTGAGTTCCTTCCGACATTCGTTTTTCTCATATGCATACTAGTTCTAATTATAAATACAGAGATGAATGACTAAGTTGAACATCTCACATTTTGAGAGCACGATTGAATGTCAGTTGTCATGTTGTGGTAGTGACAATGGTGGAGGGAATGACCTCAATTACTAATCTAGGAAAAAAAATATTGAATCCCTAGATCCTCAAATTTAACCCAGTAACATTTATTTCTATGGCTTAATTAATGTGAAGCATTCTTGCTTCACTCTCTCTCTCTCTCTCTCTCCCTCTCTCTCTCCCTCCCTCCCTCCCTCTCTCTCTGTATATATGTGCACATGAGTGGGTATGACTACCAGAATATAAATAGAAAGCAGTTGAAATATCCATGGTAGATTTTTTTTTTTTAAATAAAAGCCTTGATGTTTTTCCAAGTAATTAATGAACCTGGTTACTCAAGAAAAGAAAACAGAATAATGACTGTAATTAGAAGTATTCAGTGACTTTGCTTCCCACTATTTAGATGTAGTTACAGTAGGGTATCTAATTAAAACCCTTTTGATATTTAGGTACATCTCTGTTCGGTTTTTATTAAAACAGAGGTATTGATAGAGTTTCTCAATACTAGAAGTGATTTATCATTACACTATTTATGCCACTTGAAGTGAAAAGGAATAGGCAACAGGTGAGAAGGTGTGCTACAGCATCTAATACCCAATTTGTTGGTTTGAATGATGTCCCCCCCCCCCCTTGGCAAAAAGCTGTGATCTTAGGATGTTTGAATAACACAGCATCAATCCCAAGGTGAGGATTAGTATCTCAAAGGTTCAAAATTAGGTTTCAATAAATAAAGTTTTTTATTTTTTTCCCAAACCACTTAATCCTTTTAGGAAGTTAAAAAAAAATAACTGAGTTGTAGGAAGAGGAATATCTATCCTAGATAAAGTAAATTTAAAAACATACAAAAGCAACCAAGAACTATCTTGTACTGTTATATGTAGTGACTCTAGAGGTGGGGTGCCCCCCGGTTCGCACCGGTTCTATAGAACCGGTAGTAAAACCAGTGGGAGGCTCTGCCCATTGACCCCGACGTCATGAAAATGCTTCTGCGCGTGCCCCGCTGTGAACCGGTAGTAAAGGTAAGTAGAACCCACCCCTGAGTGACTCCCTACAATTCAATATAGTCATAGGGTGGTTTGATTCCCTGCTCTAGGCTCAAACATTCCAAATTTGAAAGAAGGAAATCTAACTTTAATTTCCCCTAGTCCCCGATTGCTATTCTCCAAACCATGTTGTGGCATGACGGCAGAGTTGAAAGACCAAAGTTGGAATTTAGATAGTCATTAATTTCTCCATTGTGTGTAAACGGGGGGGGGGGGGGGGGAATACGTGCACCCATAAGAATGTTGATCATCATCTTCTTTTAACGACTCCATTATCTCTTGTGGGGTGGAGTCTGGACAATCGAATGGAGCTAGCAGAGTGTTTTAATAGCCGGATGCCTTTCCTGTTGCCCATGCAGAGTTTTGTTCAGCAGATATATTCTCAGTGTGCCCAGAGAGAGAAATATCTACCTCTACCTAGAATTGAACTCACAGCTTCCTGATTGTGAGGCGAGAGCTCCACCTCTCCTACCCATAAGAATGTTGATCAGGATGAAATATTATAACCTCTGGCAAAAGAAACCAAGCACATGGTTTTGCCAATTTGGTTCATGAATTACGCTGAAGTAAATGAAGTTTGGAAGAGCTGTATCAGGATATGCATTTATGGATGGATGCAGTGGTGGGATTCAACCGGTTTGCATCACTTCGGCAGAACCGATGGTTAAATTGCTGGCTGGCAGAGAACCGGTTATTAAATGATTTGAATCCCACCACTGGATGGATGGATTATATTTTTTATAATTCTGTGACCTGCCTAAGCAGGGGATTGGACTAGAAGACCTCCAAGGTCTCTTCCAACTCTGTTATTCTATTCTATTCTATTCTATTCCTGTTCCTATTCCTATTCCTATTCTATTCCTATTCTATTCTATTCTATTCTATTCTATTCTATTCTATTCTATTCTATTCTATTCTATTCTATTCTAATGATGATTATATAGCCAGGTTGTGCAATGCTTCAGGTTTATCCCCTCTGGAGCATGGAAAAGGTGCTAATATAGCACTTGCTTTTTTGAAGAAGGAGCTGCTTCTATTTCTGGTGCAGCTGCCTTAAAGAGTTTTTTTAAAAAAACTGTAACTATATTTTCATAGTTATACACTCCGAAGCATCATTTTGAAATCAGATCCAAAGCTCTGCACAACCCTGTAACTCTTAATACCAGTCTCTGGAGAACTTTAATGGATGGATTTTGCTGGAGGTCCTTGAAGAAGCCTCTGCTTGGTTAATTATGAGAAATAGCACATAAACTTACTGCCTATACTGCTTTATAATGCTTTACAGCCCTCTCTAAGCAGTTTACAGAGTCAGCCTATTGCCCCCAACAATTTGGGTTCTCATTTAACCACCTCAAGAAGGATGGAAGGCTGAGTCAATCTTGAGCCACTCAGGATCGAACTTTTGGCAAAGGGCAGAGTTAACCTGCAATACTGCATTCTAACCACTGCGCCACCATGGCTCTTTAAATAATTTAGGTTCAAATGTAGGTCCAATTATTTTAGTGTGTTTCTTCCTTTGTTCTTATCTAATAATTGTGAACAAAAAGTAGTGCCTTTTGCTTAAAATGCTTCAGACTGTGGTTTTTATAAACACATGGATATTTCTAGTAGCGACAACTGAAAACATATGATCTTCAAGCTGACAAGCTATAAAGACAACATGTGGTTGATGTCTGTAGGTTGTCCTCATGCCAGCAACAAATGGGATCTCATTATTAGTAGAGGCATGAATCTGCCTTGTTGGCTATTACTGGTAAGAACTTTGCAGCATGCTTAAGAAATCTGTATGATTTATACAATTTAATCTTTCCTCAGATGAAAAATAGTTTCAAAAGAAAGTCTCTGCTTTAAATGGGTTTATAAAATATCTGAAATCTCAAATCAAACCAGTTCTGAAGAATAGCAGATTAATGAACCGGAAGGAAGGAAGGAAGGAAGGAAGGAAGGAAGGAAGGAAGGAAGGAAGGAAGGAAGGAAGGAGAGGAGGGAGGGAGAGAGGAAGAGGAGGAAGAAGAAGGAAGGGAAGAAGAAAGAAAGAAAGAAGGAAGGAAGGAAGGAAGGAGAGGAGGGAGAAGAGAGGGAGGGAGGAAGAGGAGGAGGAAGAAGGGAGGAAGGGAAGAAGAAAGAAAGAAAGAAAGAAAGAAAGAAAGAAAGAAAGAAAGAAGGAAGGAAGGAAGGAAGGAGAGGAGGGAGGAGAGAGGGAGGGAGGAAGAGGAGGAGGAAGGAGGGAGGGAAGAAGAAAGAAAGAAAGAAGGAAGGAAGGAAGGAGAGGAGGGAGAAGAGAGGGAGGGAGGAAGAGGAGGAGGAAGAAGGGAGGAAGGGAAGAAGAAAGAAAGAAAGAAAGAAAGAAAGAAAGAAAGAAAGAAAGAGAAAGAAAGAAAGACTTTCCCCCAAAATCTGTTAACCAATAAAACTGGCTTGAAAATATTATGTGACATCTTTGATTTTTGGATGCTGGGTTGGAAGCTTGAGTAAATGTTGCTGAATTTAATGAGCTCCTTCTTCTATCACAGATTAGCCTACATCTCAATGCTTTGTTTAGTCTTTCATCAAGTTTATACTTTTTAAATACTACAGATTCTCTTTCTTTTTGGTTGAGTCTAAGCAGCTCTCCACATGTCCAGTCAATGATGGATCTGGTGCCAAATGTTCCTGCATTTCTTATTCTGTAAAGCTGAATTGTGAAGGTTCTTGTGGGACGACAAGTAAGCTTCTTATGATCTGCGTGCTCATAATATATATTTGGAGCTCTCTGTTTATATTCAGATCTCTCTGTATAGTATATAGACATCAGTGTGTCTATCAAGCACATTTATCTACCTCAGGGGTGTCAAACTCTATTTCATTGAGGGCTGCATCAGGGTTGTGTTCAGGGGTGGGTTCTACTTACTTTTACTACCGGTTCGCAACAGGGCCACGCACGCACACTCTTCTGCGTGTGCACAGAAGCTTCTGCACATGCGCAGAAGTGTTCTGATGATGTCAGGGGCAGTGTGAAGTTTCCGAAAGATGCTCTAATTAATTCATGAGCCATGAGCCAAACTTCAAAAGAAATACAGTCATTAATTAGGAGCACCATTTCGGCAATATTCGGATGCAGTTAGAACTAACCCCACATAGATTTACGTTCCCCTATGACCCTGTCTCTCCCCTCCTCCCTGGCCATGTCATAAATCACATTCTCCAATTAACCACTTTGGCTGGCTGTGAAATCCAAAACCCTCCTACTGATTGTGGTAAGAAAGCATGTATGGAATGTAGCTTCAGTTAGGGAAATCAATCAGCTCTATCAGTTCTCCCTCCCTCCTGCTCACGGCAACTTGAAAGTTTTGCAGGCAGAGCCTCCCTCCTGTTTTAGTACCAGTTCTATAGAACCGGTCTGAACTGGGGGCAACCCATCACTGGTTGTGTTTAACCTCAGGGGGCCGGGGGAGATCGTGGCCAGGGTGGTCATGGCCAGTTCGACATCACTTGTGTCAGGGGCACCTGTGATTACCCGAGTGCTCTGCCTGTGAAAAGGGACTCCTGAGCTCCGTTTCTGGCTGCCACGGCCTCCTGCAACCCTCTGCCAGTGAAAACGGAGTTGGGAGTGCCACCTGTGGCCTTCACGAGCTTTATTTTCAGCTGTGATGGCCTCCTGCAACCCTCTGCCAGTGAAAATGGAGCTCGGGAGGGTGAGTGTGTTTTCACTGGCAGAAGCACCAGGGGTTGATCCTTCGCTTTTTCCAGGGCAGCCCTGTGGGGCCGCATCTAAGTATCCCATGGGCTGGATCCAGCCTCTGGGCCTTGAGTTTGACACCCCTGCTCTACCCAATCAATCTAGCCCCTCTGGTGGTGTCTTTTCCTTTGTCTTTACTCCATGCAACCAAATGAGAGCTAACCCCACTGCCTTCCAGCACTGATGATGTTACCTAGTTTGGTGATGAAACATCTGCAAGAAAACAATGGAAGTCAGAAAGCATTAAGGACCCTGCAGTCCTCTTCTTCTTCCTCCTTCTCCTCCCTGCAATCCCCACACCCTTCTAGCACTGAGGATGTTCCCTAGTTTGTTTTCTTGCAGATGTTTCATTACCAGGTCAGAAAACGCCAAGGATCCCACAGTTCTCCTCCTCCTTGCAATCTCCACACCTTTCCTGCACTGATGATGTTATCTAGTTTGGTAATGAAACGTCTTCAAGAAAATGGCCAAGGTCAGAGAGCACCAGTACAACCAGTTCAAAGATCTTCAGCCTCTGTTGGTTTATGTGTTTTTCTTGCTCTTTCTTCCCCTTTGTTTTGTTTTTAAAGGAGAGGTTTTTTAAAAAAATGATCTCAACTGTATCATCACTGTGTCAGGTTTCGAGGTCGTCTCAAATAAATTGCATTTCAAACAAAGTCTTTGAAGAAAAACTCCCATTTATTAAGCATAACATTCTAACTCCAACTCCATCGCAGCCAACACTGACTTCCAGACCCAAAACCCTCCCTTTCCATTCCCCACTCCCCTGCACTCATTGGCCATCTTCCAAGTCACTCTACCACTCTACCTCTACCTACTCTACTAATCTACTGCTCCAGCTCAAAGGAATTTCCCCCCTCCCATCCCATCTCTTAGGGGATATTATCTCCAGGGAAAATAAGTAGGTGAAAAGTCAAACGTCCCTTTCCAGACATCTCCGCTTCTCCTTCTTATGTCAGCACTAGAGTAAATGCAGCTTGAAGTGCTGACATCCTGCTGTATTTTTCGTCTTCTGATCAAAAAAAAAAAAAAAGATATTAGAATTAGGAGCACTTTCCCCACTGGTTCCTTGCTTGACTGAAACTTTCAGAATTAACTCCAGTAATCCTGCAAGAATTTGCCACACCTGTCAACAGTTCAAGATAACTGAGTAACAGTATAAGGCTGAAACCATATATAATTGAGCAATAATGAAAATAATTCAACATGCCACTGTTTATTAAAAGGAAAACACAAAAACTACATTTTTTAAAAACAACAACAAACTTGGTTCCCTTGCCATTGTATTTCTTGAATTGTTTAATATGGCTTCCATATTAAAAACTGCTTTGTGGCCTCTTAAGCCAGTATTTTTAACCATGCAACTAATTTTCTCAGGGGACGCACAAAACAAGACTTGACATACTCACTAATATCTTAGTTCTATCGAAGGGAAACCGGAAAGTCAGTCAAAAATATCAAAAAGGCTACAACCACCCTATTTGTATGTGCACATGCAGATAGCTTCAACTTACAACCATTTGTTTAGCAGCTGTTATAACTGGTCCTCACACTTATGACTACTGCAACGTCCCTTCAGTCACACTTGGGCACTTGGTAACCGGCATGTATTTATGAAGGTTGCAGTATCCTGGGGTCATGTAATCTCTATTTATCACGGTTAGGAAGCGTGCTGGCACAGTGGTTAATATGCAGTATTGTAGGCTAACTCACTGCCCATAGCCATGAGTTCGATTCTGATCGGCTCAAGGTTGACTCAGCCTTCCACCCTTCCAAAATCAGTAAAATGAGGAGCCAGATTGTTGGGGGCAATATGCTGACTCTGTAAACCATTTAGGTACCACTGTAAAAGTATGATGAAGTGGTATATAAGTCTAAGTGCTATTCTATTGCTATTTGTGACATTCCCAGTGGGTTTCCAACGAGCAAAGACAAGGAAGGAAGTAGTGGTGGGATGCTCCTGGTTCGGTCTGGTTCTGTAGACCGAACTGGCGGGAAGCTCCGCCCACCCGCCACAACGTCATCATATATGTGCAGAAGTGTACGTACTCCCCGTGCGAACTGGCAGTAAAGAGCCTTGGTGGTGCAACGGACTAAACTGCTGTTAAAGTAGTACTTAGCTGCCAGCTGCCTGCAATTACTGCGAGTTCAATTCTCACCAGGGTCAAGGTTGACTCAGCCTTCCATCCTTCCGAGGTAGGTAAAATGAGGACCCGGTTTGTGGGGGCAATAAGCTGACTTTGTATAAAATAGAACACCGCTTAGGGGAGGGGCAAAAAGCCCTACTAAGCAAGTATATACAAAAGTATGAAGGCTATTGCTTAATGCATTGTAAGCCGCCCTGAGTCTCTGGAGAAGGGCGGCATATAAATCGAACTAATAATAAAAATAAAGGTTAAGTGGAACCCACCCCTAGAAGGAAGCCTAATTAGCTTAAGAACCACATGATTCGCTTAACAATCAGAGCAAAAAGATCGTAAAATTGGGCATGACTCATTTAATAATTGCATCACTTAGTGATGGAAGTGCCAGTCTCAACAGTGGTCATATGTCAAGGACTACCTCTAATTCTCCAGCAACAATTATGAACGGGTATGACGCCTATAATGACTACAATCCAAACACATTTTAAGCTAGAGATCAGTATCACACAGTGCTACAGTGAGTCTGAAAATTAATTAGGTGCCTTGTAAAAATAAAAGTATTTTGTCCAATGCCTAATTTTACTGTTTGACTCTGACCTATGGTATTACAAAGCAGGGAGAAAATTTCTTTGAATAGCTCTCTCTCTCTCTGGAAAACAGAAAGTTTGGGCTCAGCTGTGGTTGTAAATCAAAGATGATTTGCATCGTCTTTTTCCTTTTTCTTGTGTTCCAGGTTGCTTCAGTGCATATTTGGTTTTCTGAATAAGGTACTTACACAGGTTGTCTGTTGGGAGGTGAGTTGTTACTTTGATAATGATGCATGTGATTAGCATGGGTTCCTGATAGATTGCATGTTTAATTTCCTGTCGTTCATGGTGCCTTCCCTTGTTGATTCCGCCAAGCTCATTATCCTCCAGTAAATTTCCTTCTTTAAAAAAAACTTTCCTCCTAGTTAGGAAATAGCCTCCTAAACCAAATTTTCTAGTCCTACAAGGTGCATCCAGTAGCCATATGCCCAGTTTCAAAGACAAAGCTCTCCTCCTTTCATACTGTGATCATCTCTTCTATAAGCTACTGAACTCCAGGAGGCTTACAAACACCTGCTCCCGAGATTTCGTACTGTGCATTCAAAGGCATACCAGTTATTTGGAGTGCCTTTTAAGTATCTCTCGTGATAATATCAAATCTCTCTCCCTCTCTCTCTGTCTCTGGTTCATAAATTATTAACGTTAAGCAACACATCCGAAAACACTTCTCTGTAAGTAGATTTAAAAATAAAAATTCTACAAACAGACCAGGCAACAGAGTTTGTTTGGGGAAGGCATGTTCTTGGCTGTGTCTCATAGAAGGAAAGGCAGAACAATTGATTTCTGACTTGGGACACCTTCCTCCTTATTGTTGTCCCCAAAAATGGACCTTAGCTTGGTGTCCAAGCTGATGAGTCACCAAACACAAGGTGTGATACAAAATTATACTTTTATTTTGGGACCAAGATATAAGGACCCTGGCTTTGAAAGCTGCCAAGGGCCCGATTACAATCTTACAGCAACGCTTATAGTCAAAGGGTGGGTCACAGACACGCCTTTGCCCTTCCTTTAATAATGCATGCATAACATATAATATTGATCGGTTATCTGGATTACACCCCACCTAAAACTTTTACACTTGCTATGCAAAATAGCTAAATGTCACATCACCTGTCACCAGTGGTGGGATTCAAATAATTGAACAACCGGTTCTCTGCCCTAATGATTTCTTCCAACAACCAGTTCACCAAACTGCTCAGAAAGTTAACAAGCGGTTCTCCCAAAGTGGTGCGGACTGGCTGAATCCCACCACTGCCTGTCACTCACCCCAGGTCACGGGTATCTTGCAAAGTGTCCTAGTTTCATGTCTTAGCTATGTGATTTTGGGGTTTTTCTTTTAAGCGAGCTATTCTTGTTTGGCATTACTGGTTTGACAGGTAAGTTGCTGGCTTCTGCCTCGGTATGACTGTGCAGCCTCCCCACCATTCCCCCTTCCCCCCTCCCCCCATACTATTGCAGAGAAGCAGAGAAGAATAAAAGCAGTTTAATTCTTTGTCTCAAGGCAGCCCCTCCATTCCCCCTTGTCCACTCCTCCTGCGCCTCCCCCAATACTATATTGCAGAGAAGAGGAAAGAAATAGAAGCAGTTCAATTGTTTGTTTTAAGGCAAAGAAATGAAGACAAGAGTAAATGTTTTTCAGAATTCATATTCATATTCCTCACTCTCATGTCCATTACACCCGCATCTGGGGCAGGGGTGGTATTCACTTATCTTGTGAATATGGCATCGGACCGGGGTATTTACGAGACCGCCTTCTGCTACCAATAGCCTCCCACCGACCAGTACACTCCCATAGAGAGGGGCTTCTCAGGGTGCCGTCGGCCAAACAGTGTCGACTGGCAGTCCCCAGGGGGAGAGCCTTCTCTGTGGGGGCACCTACCATCTGGAACGAGCTCCCCCTGGAGATACAGAGGATCCCGGATCTGCGAATGTTTCGTCGTGCTCTCAAAACATTTTTATTTCAGCAGGCTGGCCTGGCCTAACTCTCCCTTTTAAATTTTTAAATCGTTTAATTTGTTTTATAAATTGGGGGTTTTAAATTTTCAGCCAAAATATTTATTAATTTTAATGGACTTTTAATGTTTGTATTATCTGTATTTTATCTTGGCTGTTCACCGCCCTGAGTCCTCCGGGAGTAGGGCGGTATAGAAATTTGATAAATAAATAAATAAATAAATAAATAAATAAATAAATAAATAAATAAATAAATATTCACTACTGGTTCACAAATGTGAGCATGCGCACACGCGCGCTTTGCTCTCACGCGTCACCTCCATGTCACCTGGGGCCTATCTCCACATATGACCCTTCCTCTGACCCCCAGAACCTCATCTGTACATACATTCCATCATCTCATCTTTCATTATCTTCCTTCTCTTTTTCCTTCTTCCTCCATGTATGCTCCTTAAACATTACTGGTACAGGTAGGCCTCAATTTATAAGCTGTCAACTTCAAAACAGATCGGGCCTGTCACAGCCATTTTCTCCGTTTCTCAGATTGACACACTTTGTGGGGGAGGAGAAAGCTCTGGAATGTCAGGCCAGACATCAACAACTTACTATCTCGTGGGAACCAAGGTCATCCCAATAGGTGCTGGCCAGAGACCGCAAGAGGTTACCAAGGAGACACCAGAATACCTCATTGGACAATGTGACCTGTGACAAGGAGGGAGGGAGCTGTCTGTTCTTTAATTATACTGAAAGTGCAGGAAATAGCCAGAGCCGGTTTTGCATTTCAAATGTGCTGAAATGATGTATTCAATAAAGCAGTTCTTTGAAAAAGCTGAAAGTCTCAGAGTTGCTGGATTGGTTGGATTCATTACTCAGAACCAAATGAACACAATCATTTGTTTTAACATCCACTTGAAGTTACAATAGCACAGAAAAAAAGCGACTTACAATCAGTCCTTGCACTCACAACTTTTGCAGCATCTTCAGAGTCACACGATCAAAATTGGGGCACTTAGCAACCTGCATGTGATTACAACAGTCGCAGCCTTCTAGGGTTGTGTGATCACCATTTGTGACCTTCCTAGCAAGCTTCCTACCAGCAAAGTCAATGAGGGTTAACTGCTTAATGACCCCATAAGTCCCTTAGCTACTGCAACGGTTTGCTTGACAACCATGGTGAAAAGTTCGTGATAATGTCAAATCTCTCTCCCTGTAAAATTGTAAAATTGGGCACCACTCACTTAACTGCTTTGCTTAGCAACAGTAATTTTGGTCCCAATTGTGGTCATAACCTGAGGACTACCTTTAATTTTTTTTTCTCCTCTTCCCTACTTAAGTTGAACAATTACCTAGTTTCTCTTTAATCTTCCTTGAAGCATTGGCAACTTTTTGGGGGGACCTTCATCAAAATAATCAAAGCATCATTGTACCATAGTTCTACTTTCCATTTTCTCTCTTTCTGTCCCTCTCTCTCGGACATCATAATGCAGGCAGAAAATATGTTACAGCAATGTACTTTTTGTCCTTTGCTCCTCCACCAGATGCCTCTGCTGTCAAAGTCTTCTCAGTGACCATGATACAAAAAAGATGTTGAGACTCTAGAAACAGTGCAGAGAAGAGCAACAAATATGATTTAGGGGACTGGAAGCTAAAGTGAATGATGAATGGTTGCAGGAATTGGGATATGTCTAATATAACAAAGAAAAGGACTAGGGGTCACATGATAGCAGTCTTCTCATATTTAAGGGGCTGTCACAAAGAAGAGTGGATTGACCTATTCTCCAAAGCACTTGAGGGCAAGACAAGAAATAACAGATGGAAGTTTATCAAAGATGTGGAGGAGAAATATGTCAAAGGAGAAATTTCCTGTCAATGATAACAATCAGTGAAATGACCTGTCTCCAGAAGTTGTGGGTGCTCCATCACTGGAAGTTTTTAAGAAGAGATTGGACAGCCATTTACCTTTTATGGTATAGAGCAGGGTGGGCAACTGTGGCCTTTTTACAACCTGTGGACTTCAACTCCCAGAATTCCTGAGACAGCCAAGCTGGCTCAGGAATTCTGGGAGTTGAAGTCTACAGGTTGTAAAAGGGCCACAGTTGCCCATCCCTGGTATAGAGAGTAAATCCTGCATGAACAGGAGATTGGACAAGAAGATCTCCAAGGTTCCTTCCCACTCTATTATTCTGCATTCAGTTCTCCCTTTTCACTAACTCACACTAAGTTAAACTATTATTTAACTTATAATATTATTTATTATATATTTATTATATATCTATTTATATATTATATGTTTATATATTATAATATTATTTATTATTAATTATTTAAGTTATCTAACAAAATGAAATTCAATGTAGAGAAAAGTAAAGTCCTACACTTAGGTAAGAAAAACCAAAAGTATGCATATAAACTGGGTGAAACCAGGCTTAATAACAGTGACTGTGAGAGGGATCTTGGAGTCTTAGTGGACAACCAACTAAATATGAACCAGCAGTGTGTAGCGGAAACCCAAAAAGCCAATATAATCCTAAATTTGAATAATAAATAAATTGCATTAACAGAGGGATACAATCAAGATCAAGTGAGATACTAATACCACTCTATAAAGCCTTAGTAAGACTACACCTAGAGTACTGCATCCAGTTTTGGTCACCACACTATAAAAAAGATGTTGAGACTCTAGAAAAAGTGCAGAGTAGAGCAACCAAGATGATTAGGGAACTGGAGACTAAAGCATATGAAGAACGGTTACAGGAACTGGGCATGGCTATTCTAGTGAAGAGAAGGACCAGGAGAGACATGATAGCAGTGTTCCAGTATTTGAGGGGCTGTCACAGAGAGGGGGGGGGTCAAGCTATTTTCCAAAGCACCTGAGGGCCAGACAAGGAATAATGGATGGAAACTGATCAAGGAGAGATTCAACCTGGAAATAAGAAGGAACTTTCTGACAGTGAGAACAATCAACCAATGGAACAGAAGTTGCATTCGGAAGTTGTGAGAGCTTCGTCACTTGAGACTTTCAAGAAATGATTGGACTGCCATTTGTCAGAAATGGTGTAGGCAGGAGGTTGGACTAGATGACCTATAAGGTCCCTTCCAACTCTGTTAAACTGTTAAATCTCATTGATAGTAGTATAGCCTTTATTGTCATTGTATATCATATATACAACGAAATTCCTTACTATCAATTTACTATTCTAAATTGATTTCAACCAGCCTAATCTAACACAATTGGTTCTCAGTCTAGGGCAAGGGCATTTACTTCCAAGCAACCATGAATAGAGGTAGGCTGAGATTATAGAGAATGGGAAGTGTAAATGTTAAATGGATATGTAGTAAAATCTTTTAGAATTATAATTCTAAAAGCATGAAACCAGAGGCCAATTAGAAGCTGGAAGAGAATGAAATAAGCAGGTTTGGGGATTGTAGCCTAGAGAAAAAGTAATATTTGAATAATGAAATGGTACCTTTTCAAAAGGAAATATGCATATTGGAGTTTACATATCTTTTCACAGAAGTGGTTAAGCAATTTATAATTTGGACATTAAACATATGCTGAAAATTAGCAGAGAAATTAGTAAAAGTTGTCTTCTTTACTAGCCCAATTTATATTTTTAATAGCAGCCATAAACCATAAAAACTCAATAAGTAAACCTGTCAGTGGAATGGAGATTAAAACAAAGGACAGCTTTGTTACTTAGCTCCTATTGATGCTGCAAAGAATCATAATGCATTTAGTCTGTTTTTAGCATTGCTTTTAATGTATTAGATGAGCCAACTCTGGTTGCAAAAATCTGAATGATCACTAGCTGTTACCAAAGAGTAACATCTGAATTACGAGTTTGTGGAGATTTTCAGTCATCCAGGTCATGGTTGTCCCAAAGGTGCTTTTTTCAAGAGGCAACTGGACTTTCTATTTTTTCTTTGAAGACATTTTGTTTCTCATCCAAGAAGCTGCTTCAGCTTCTTTCACTCTTCAGTGAAACCCTACAATCCAGTCAGAGCTGAAGAAGCTTCTTGGATGAGAAGCGAAACATCTTCAAAGAAAAACAAGAAAAAGTCCAGTTGCCTCTTGAAAAAGCACCTTTGGGACATCTGAATTAGTACCTAGCTCCTAATTCTGCATCTGGGAGCTAAAATAGAACTTTGGGGATATAATCATTTTCACTTTCTATTCCTGCATAGTACAGTGGACAAAACTAACAGCTGCTTTACCAATTACCAAACTTGGACATTTTCAACCAATCAAGCAACCAGTTTTATTTATTTATTTATTATTGCGATTTATATGCCGCCTTTCTCCCTAGGGACTCAAGGCGGCTTACAAAATGACAAATTCCAATACAAATCACAATGAAATAAAATTTAAATCAGCAACCCTATTAAAAACAGTTTAAAATTATGACAGTGTATCCCCAAACGGATCAGTTGAGTTGACGAAAGAGCCACGTCTTCAGCTCACGACGGAAGGAAAGAAGGTCGGGGGCTATCCTGAGCTCAGTGGGCAATCCATTCCAGAGGGTCGGGGCTCCCACAGAGAACGCCCTCCTCCTGGGGGCCGTCAGCCGACATTGTTTGGCTGACGGCACCCTGAGGAGGCTGACTCTGTGAGAGTGCACAGGACGGTGGGAGAGCGGCTGGAGATGGTTCTGCAAGTATCCCGGGCCTAAGCCATGAAGGGCTTTATAGGTGAGCACCAGCACCTTGAAATGTATCTGGAGCGCCACCGGCAGCCAGTGCAGCTCACGGAGGAGAGTTTTCCTCCAGGAATGCCAGAAGATTCAAGGAGAACAAGGGGTGGGCTTCAAAAATTTTAGCAAGGGGTTCTCTGCCCAGTGGCTGGGTGGGTATGGTCATGGTGGGCGTGGCCTAGTCAGCCTCCTGCACCCCAGCAGGGAGGGCATTTTTGCCCTCCCCAGGCTCTGGAGGCTTTTGTTGAGAGCCTTGATAGTACAGTGGTTTGGTGCACCCTGTCATTAACACAGCTCCCTGCAATTTCTGCTGGTTCGAATCTCTCCAAGGCTCAAGGTTGACTCAGCCTTCCATCCTTTCTAAGGTAGGTGAAATGAGGACCCAGTTTGTGGGGGCAATAAGCTGACTTTGTATAAAATATACAAAAAGAATGAAGGCTATTGCTTAACGCATTGTAAGCCGCCCTGAGTCTCCGGAGAAGGGCGGCATATAAATCAAATTAAAAAAAAAAAAAAAAAAAAAACCAGCCTCCCCAGGCTCCGGAGGCCCTTTGGAGGCTGGAAACGGCCTGTTTCCAGCCTTTCTAAACTTCCGGTAGGCCAATTTTTCACCCTCCCCGAGCTTCTGTGCGCATCTTGCACTTACCTGCATCCAAAATGGGCTGCATGGGGACTCCAGGGAGAGGGGGGGTAGGGGTGAGCAGGGTCAGTTAGGTGTGGGATTTGAGGTTTTCCGAACTGCACAGAATCTTAACTAGAGGTTCTCCTGAACCCCTGCAAACCCCCAGCAGTCCATCCCTGACGATAGTGCCTGGCAATTATGATACCTTTTCATGCTCTAAGCTTCTTCCAATGTTGTTGCATTAAGGCTCTTCTTCTGGAAGTCTAGCTTGACTGTTGCATTGCCTCTAAAATACATTTATCTTTCTTTGTATGCAGCTCTGTATGGCTTGGGAATTTAGGGATGATAACATAATTATCTATATTGGCCATTTGCCACTCACTAAAGTTTATCTCCTTGACCGTGAAAGGATGCACTGCATAAATAGGACTGGTTTTGTTGAGGTAGAGCTGATGTAGCAATAGCAATAGCATTTAGATTTATACACCACCACCATCCAGAGCACTTTACAGCACTCTCTGGGTAGTTTACAATGTAGAAGCATTGTTTGCATATTGCCTCCAACAATCCTTGTCCCCATTTTACCAACCTTGGAAGGATGCAAGGCTGAATCAACTATGAGCCAGTCAGGATCGAACTCCTGGCAGTGAGCTGAATTAGCCTGCAATACTGCATTCTAAATACTGCAGCCTGCAATACTGCACCACCACGGCTCTTAACTTAACCAAGTGCAGCGATCCACTTAACAACTGTGGCAAGAAAGGTCATTAAATGGGCCAAAACTCACTTAGCAAATCTCTCACTTAGCAACAAAGATTTTGGGCTCAATTGTGATCATAAGTTAAGTACCATCTGTATATACACACCCATATATCTCTATCTGTCTATCTATCTATCATCTAAACATAGTGGTGGGATTCAGCTGGTTCAGGCAAACTAGCTGTTAAATTGGTAGCTGGCCCCTCCCCTCCCCACCCATTCCAGGAGTCCCCACGTGCCCCATTTTTGCTCCCAGGAGGCTGCAGAAAGGCCTACTAGACCCAAAACAAGGCATGGGATGGGGTGTGGCATGGCCCCCTTGTGCCCCATTTTTGGTCCCAGGAGGCTGCAGGGAGGCCTACTAGGCCCAAAACGGAGTGTGGGGGGATGTAGTGCACCCCCCCGTGGCCCATTTTTGCTCCAAGGGGGTGCAAGAGGCTGAGTGCTGCCTGTCACATTCTCTTGTCATGCTCACCATGGCCACGCCCACCCAGCTGGTCATTAGGGCTGAGAACTGGTTGTTAAATTATTTGAATCCCACCACTGTCTAAACACAGATACTACTGCAACCATTTCCCCAAAATATATGTATTATTTTATACTTTGTGCACTTTTAAAAAGTTGAGAAAAGTAGCCCAAATGTTTACAGAGTATAAATATCCCCATAAAAGACATTCTGATCTACCTGTGGTTTGGCAATCCCAAAACGATACAAATTTACTTTCAAATTTGAACCCACTTCCAAGTTTCTAGTTTGCCAGGGGTGTGAGTGAATGGGTATTTCATTGAGTTGTGCCCTGAACTGTCCCCTATACAACTGTTCCACATTCACATTTTGAAGCCTGTTGACCTTTCTTTAAAATGAGGAGTTGACCACTGAATTCTGCCCATTCCAAATCATTACAAAAACAACTATCTACACAAATCTGTTGGCCAAATTTCTATTCTGCTAGGGCAGGGGTGTCAAACTTGATTTCATTGAGGGCCACATCAGGGTTAAGTTTGACCTCGGGGTGGGGGTGTGGCCAGGGTGGGCATGGCCAGCTCAACATCACTTGTGTCGGGGGCGCCTGTGGTGGCCTGAGCGATCTGCCAGCGAAAAGGGGTTCCCGAGCTCCGTTTTCAGCTGCCAATGCCTCCTACAACCCTCTGCCAATGAAAACGGGCCCCCGAGCTCAGTTTTCAGCTGTGACAGCTTCCTGAAAAACTCCAGATAGCCCTACCAAGCTCCATTTTTGGCTGCGACAGCCTCCTGCAACCCTCTGCCAGTGAAAACGGAGCTCGCGAGGTTCGCAGCTACCCCTACCGAGCTCCGTTTTTGCTGGCAGAAGCACTGTAGGCCAGTTCTAAGCACCCTGCAGGCCAGATCTGTCCCCAGGCCTTGAGTTTGACACCCCTGTGCTAGATGCTTTTTTTTCGGGGGGGGGGGGTATAGGATCTTCTTTGTATAGGATATAGTTGAATTAAAAAAAAATCATTTGACAATTCAGGTGGACAAAAATAAACCTTTCTGACTGCATCCTTTTAGATGTCATCTAGAAACTACCATCTATTAATAAGTCATACATTCAGCAAATGGCTGTGCCAACTGACACTTTTTTGAGAACTAGCAAAAAGTTTAAAAAAAAAAAAACACGAGTCGGTGGAGATGGGTTAACTACATTTATATGTAAGTCCCTAAAGAAGACATCTGTTCAATGAAGAGAAGAAGGGGGGGGGGGGGTTGGAAACCTTCTCAAAGTAGTGATTGATTTATGAGCTGTTAAATTGCATCTGTACAATGTGGGGGAAAAAAACTAAACAAAACAACCAAAAAGAAATCGCAGGGGAGATGGTTATGGGAAGACTGCTGTGTTACTGGAGAGCAAACAGCTGTTGTACAAGCTTTTTGTGACAGTGTCTGCTGGCAGGGAAGATGCAAAATAGGTGGCTTCATATTTTTCTGGTATCAGTGCAAATCAATCCCACAAATGCAGATAAACAGAGTTGGACAGAACCTTGTAGGTCATCTAGTCCAACCCCCCACCCAACCAGGAGACCCTACACCATTTCTGACAAATGGCGTTCTAATCTTTTCTTGAAGGCCTTCAGTGATGGAGCACTTACAACTTCCAAAGACAAGCGGTTCCATTGGCTGATTGTTCTCACTGTCAGAAAATTTCTCCTTATTTCTAGGTTATTCTCTCCTTGATCGGTTTCCATCCATTATTCCTTGTGTGGCCTTCAGGTGCCTTGGGAAATAGCTTGACCCCTTCCTCTCTGCGGCAGCCCCTCAAATATTGAAAAATGGAGAAGACTGAGATGGCATGCAAGTCCTTCAAGCATAGGATTCAGGAGTTTTTAAAGAAGAGATTGGAAAATCATTTGTCTGAAATGGTAATAGGGTTCCCTACCTAAGCAGAGGATTGGACTAGAAGGCCTCCAAGGTCCCTTCAAACTCTGTTATCCTGAGATGTTTGTGGCCTCCATTTCCCCCCATATTCAGGATAATGGCAACAAATAAATACTGTATTTTTTGGACTATAAAATGCACCAGGGTATAAGATGCACCAAGATTTCGAAGAGGTAAACAAGAAAAAAAAGTTTTTTGCCCTCCCTGGCCCCCAGGAGCACTATGCAGGCCTCCCAAACCCTCTGCGCGTGCCATTTTTTGCAAAAAGGAGCCCATTTTTGGCCTCCCAAACTCTCACACGTCATGTTTTTGCCCCCCAGCTCCCAAGAGCAGACTGCAGGCCTCCCAAACCCACTGTGTGCCCCATTTTTGCAAAAAAAGGGGCCATTTTTGTGAAAAACAGGCTGATTTTTGGCCTCCCAAACCCCTCACATCCCATTTTGCAAAAATGGGCCTGTTTCGGCCTCCCAAACCCCCCACACATCACGTTTTTGCCCTCCCCAGCCCCCAGGAGCACTCTTCAAGCCTCTCAAACCTTCCACGCATCACGTTTTTGCCCTCCCCAGCCCCCAGGAGCACTCTTCAGGCCTCTCAAGCCCTCCACGCATCACGTTTTTGCCCTCCCCAGCCCCCAGGAGCACTCTTCAGGCCTCTCAAACCCTCTGCAGGCCCCGTTTTTGCAAAAAAATGGGCCTGTTTTTGGTGAAAATGGGACACACGAGGCAGTTTTGGGAAGCCAAAAATGGCTGTATACAGTGTATAAGATGCACCAACATCTCCACCTTCTTTTTTTTTGGGGGGGGGGGGAGTGCATCTTATACTCTGAAAAGTATGTTGAGTTAAAAATGTTCTACCAACTTTTTTCATAATTAGCCACATTTATTTTATTGATACTAATTTTCATGGCATTCTTTTTAATATGCTCTACAATTTTTTTAAAGTGTAAGGCACCTTGAGTGCCACTTAGGTAGAAGGCAGGATATACATGTATTTACATTAAATATGATTACATTAAATATAAAGAGGAAAAAAGGTAGAGTCTTACTGAGCTGAGTTTTATTCCTCGTGACTGACAGGATTGGAGACAGAGAAGGAAAAAAACCCCACTGAACTGAATTTTCATAGGTTATATAATTTGTATCTCATGAATATTATTTGGAACCACAGTGCTTTTTCTTGCTAAAGTGTGGAGTTGCTATCTGTTGTAATGTGGTTTCAAATTCAAAAAGTGCATGCTTTATATGTTAAGGGAAAATAAATGAAATGAAAACGTACTTATGAGAGACAAATTCTTTCCCCGAAAAGTGTGCCGCTCTGAGGAAAATACATGAACATTTGCATATGATAAGAACATTTTGTGCAGACTTTCCTTTGCTGAAATTTTAAACAGATGGGCAAGCAGGTATGAAAGAGACACCCACTTGGGAAAAAGAAAAAATGGAAACAGAAGTAGATCCAGCCATCTTTGTAAAAGATTCATGATTCTCTTTTCCACAGGAGGTTTCTCCTATCCTGTTGGGATGACTGGTGGCATTTTTTTTTCTTTTTTTTTAAAAAAAACCTCTGATAACTAGGTCTACGAACGACTGTCAATATTGATATATATGTTGATGAGAATAAATAAATAGCTATACCTTTATATAGCTATATTCATTTACTCATGTTCTGCAAACATGGTAACAGAAAAGAGCCTTGATGGTACAGTGGTTTAATGCACCCTGTTATTAACACAGCTGCCTGCAATTTCTGCTGGTTCGAATCTCTCCAAGGCTCAAGGTTGACTCAGCCTTCCATCCTTTCTAAGGTAGGTGAAATGAGGACCCAGTTTGTGGGGGCAATAAGCTGACTTTGTATAAAATATACAAAAGAATGAAGGCTATTGCTTAACGCATTGTAAGCCGCCCTGAGTCTCCGGAGAAGGGCGGCATCTAAATCAAATTAAAAAAAAAAAAAGCCAACAAAACTGTGTATAGTCAAGGCTATGGTTTTCCCAGTTGAAATGTATGGCTGTGAAAGTTGGACCATAAGGAAGGCTGAGTGTCAAAGAATTGAGGCCTTTGAACTATGGTGCTGGAGAAGACTCCTGCGAGTCCCTTGGACTGCAAGGCAATCAAACCAATCAGTCTTAGAGGAGATCAACCCTGACTGCTCTTTAGAAGGCCAGATCCTGAAGATGAAACTTAAATACTTTGGCCACCTAGTGAGAAGGAAGGACTCACCTCGTCATTATTGGGATGAGGATTCGGCTTTGTGCTATTGGGGAAGCCTAGGTCAGAACACTAATTTTTATAAATAACTCAAGGGAGCAAACATACCTCACACTCCTTCCTCTTCCTATTTTCCCAACAACAGGAATCCTATGAGGTAGATTGAGGCAGAGAGACTGTCCCAAAGTTATCTAGCTGTTGCCGTTCATGCTTAAACTGGGTTTAGAACTCGGAGGCTCCGGGTGATTAACCAAAGTCACCCAACTGCTTTTCATTCCTAAGGCAGGAGTAGAACTCATGGTCTTCCAATTTCTAGACTTGATTGGCATATTTATCCACAGTGGTGGGTTTCAAAAATTTTTACTACTGGTTTTGTGGGTGTGGCTTGGTGGGTGTGGCGTGGCTTGGTGGGTGTGGCTTGGTGCGCGTGGCAGGGGAAGGATACTGTAAAATCTCCATTTCCTCCCGATCAGCTGGGACTTGGGAGGCAGAGAATAGATGGGGGCGGGGCCAGTCAGAATTTCTGCTAATTGCTAGATATTGGAAATTAAATGTTGACTTAAAATTAGAAGAATTGTACAATGAAACATGGAAATTTGCATTAAATGATAAATTGACTTGTGATATTAAAATTAGAAGTGGTATATATAAAGAAAATGTTTTTTGGAACACTTGGCAACCATTTGTGGACTTTGCACTTGGGAGATTGGATGAATCGGCACCAGTACCTTATCAAAGAGATTTCTGGAAGAATTGAAGACTTCAAGTTCCTAAAACTTCCTTTCCGTTTGTATAGCATGTTGGGGGGAATTTTTTTTTTTCTTTCCTTACTATTGATTTTTTGTATTGATTTTTTTTTCCTTTTTGTTATTCCTTAACAATAAAAAATATAATAAAAAACGTAAAAAAAAAAAAGAATTTCTGCTACTGGTTTTCCAGAACTGGTGAGAACCTGCTGAACCCCACCTCTGTTTATCCATCTACCGGCATTTGTCCATTATTATTATTATTATTTTATTATTAATAAGGACTAGAGTTAAGATTGCTATTCTATGACTTCACTTTTGGCCAAAGTCCAGCTGCCCAGGCTCCATTTATGGTACCTGCTCTTTCAAATATAATGCCTAACAGCTGTTCAATTCCCACCCCCACTGGTAAAATTGGATTGTTCTTTCTGTTCTTGTTGCAGTGTTTAGCTTCATGGTAACTGTAGGGAAATGTTATTCTAAATCAAATGTGATTTTGGAATAGGGACAAAGGACAAAGATGATGGAGGAAAGGGCAGTTAACTTTAAAAATAAATAAAATTTATTTTATTTAAAACAAAGGTTATTTTAAAAAATGTTTATGGGTAAACAATTGCTCAAGTTATGAATGTATTGTTCGATAGAACATTAGTAAAAGATATCAAGCAGAATGTGTTAGGATTCATGATTTAAAAAAGAAATATGAACTTTATGAAAAAAAATATTGATTATATTATTGATTATTAGTATTTAAAAAGTAGGGGGAAAATGCCACACCTAAATATAATAAAGTCTGGAAAATTCTGGCGGTTGAAGTCCATACATCTGAAAGATGGATATCTAAATGTTGGTATTTATCTTGCTATATAAAATATATATATGTGGAAGCTATTTTAAATAATTTTTATATGTTTTGCAGAACCTCTGAAAGGATTTTATTTCAAGGGTTGTTTATACACAAAACTGCATTCTGTCCACTCAAAAGACCTACATTTTCCCTCATGCCATCACTCTGCTGAACACCTAATTCCCTCAGTACTGTGTTATTTCTACATGTTAATTACCATGTAGTAGAGTTGCGTTACTATCGTCCTTCTCATCTTTTCTACTACCTTCTCCTATTGGTATCTTATAATTCTATAATTTTGTGGTTTGTATGTACACTGAGAGCTTATGCACCAGAGACAAATTCCTTATGTGTCCCATCACACTTGGCCAATAAAGAATATTTCTATTCTATTCTATTCTGTTCTGTTCTGTTCTGTTCTGTTCTGTTCTGTTCTTGTTCTTGTTCTTGTTCTTGTTCCTGTTCCTGTTCCTGTTCCTGTTCCTGTTCCTGTTCCTGTTTCTATTCTATTGTATTCTTCTCACTGTCATACCTTGGAATCTTCAAGTGTGACCCAATGAAGATATGTGAAAAGCAGAATTACTTGGAACAAAAACTCTTGTTAAAAATGTGCACTATCATCTAGAGAAATGACTTATTGTCCTTTCTTTTGAAAGTCTTGTACAATATCGAATATATAAGTAGTATACTCATTATCAGAGCCAGTTTGGTGTAGTGGTTAAGGCATCAGGCTAGAAGCTTGGAGACTGTGAGATCTAGTCCTACCTTAAGACACAAAGCCAGCTAAATTACCTTGAGCCAATCATTTTCTCTCAGCCCTGGGAAAGAGGTTAAGGGCAAGCCACTTCTGAAAATCCTTGCTATAAAAATTGCAGGGACTTGTCCAGGCCATCTCTGAGAAACAAACAAAACTGAACAGAATAAAATTTTAAAAATTCATCAGTGCTCACTAAATGTACTTCAAAACATAGACATTGTCTATGTCTATGTCTATGTCTATGTCTATGTCTATGTCTATGTCTATGTCTATGTCTATGTCTATGTCTATGTCTATACCGCTGCAAACTCGATTACAGAAAATACAACTTCAGCAACAGAGTGGTCAATGCCTTTAATGGACTACCTGATTCTGTGGTTTCTTCCCCAAACCCCCAAAACTTTAACCTTAGACTGTCTACAGTTGACCTCACCCCCTTCCTAAGAGGTCTGTAAGGGGCGTGCATAAGCGCACCAGCGTGCCTACCGTCCCTGTTCTACTGTCCCCATTTATTCGTCCCCATTTCCTGTGTTCATATCCATGTTTATACTTATACCTGTTATCTCGTACATGTTTGAGAAAATAAATACATACATAAATAAAATAAATAAATCCTCCTTACAGAGAATCTTTTTTTCTTTCATAAACAAGTCCTTATTTTTTTTTTTTAACAATTCTGTCACCAAATAGTAAAAAAAAACAATAATATGATCTTCCAAATGTTGAGAAAGTTGCCTTATGGAATAACAAATGCAGAGTGAAACCAAGTTTCTCACTTTATTCCCCCCTCCCCCCCACACACACCAACATGTCTGGCACCTTTTCTCTCATTTTCTAATTCAGATGAGACTTCCTCCTCAATATTCTGACAAACGTTCTCCTTTTAATAAAATACGGGGTTAACCCACATTCTTTCCACTACCCATTTAAGAACCAACTTTATTGATACTTCTTTTCTATGTAGGATGACATAAAAAAAATGGAAATTCTTCGTTAAGTCAGTCTCAAAAGCAGGAGTCTGGCACCATCTTTTCTGACTAACACATTTTATTTAAAGACTTGATAAAAGTTGTTAGATTGAAATAGGTGCTACCAAACTCCTCCTGATTCCCCCCTCCCCTCATACACTATAGATCAGCATGGCCAGGGGTGGGTTCTATTTACCTTTACTACTGGTTCATAGTGGGGCCGCACGCACACACTTGCTTTGCGTGTGCACGCTCTTCTGGGCACGCGCAGAAGCACTTTGGTGACCTCGGGGTCAGTGGGTGGAGCCTCCCACCGGTTTTACTACTGATTCTATAGAACCGGTGTGAACCGGGGACAACCCACCACTGAGCATGGCTCTCCCCTTATTAAGTCAGGTTCAACTCCTGAACACTTTATAGATATTGCATTCTGGGTAATAATATGAAAAGACATAATCCTTCCTTCTCTTGGGATGTTGGTTTGATTTCCTAGATTAAACTATTGTTTTGGGGTGATCTAGTGGTCCCTCATCTGGGTACTGATCAGAACAGTCTCTGTTTAGCTTTCTTTCTTTCTTTCTTTCTTTCTTTCTTTCTTTCTTTCTTCCTTCCTTCCTTCCTTCCTTCCTTCCTTCCTTCCTTCCTTCCTTCCTTCCTTCCAATAATCAGTTAAGTACAGCAGTCATAACCCAACAGAAAAACCTACATTTTACAAATTATATTGGGAAGAATCCTTGTAGAGGAGCAATAGCAATGAAACTAGACCAGTTTCAAAATCCATCCATGGCTTTCAAACATAACACATTCAGGGGTGGGCTGCTGAGGGTTCACAGGGGTGCGGGAGAACCTCTAGCTAAGATTCTGTGCAGTTCGGAGAACCCTCAAATCCCACTCCTGGCTGGCCCTGCCCACCCCATCCCGCCCCTCCCAGGAGTCCCCACGTGGCCTGTTTTGGATGCAGGTAAGTACAGGGCACACGCAGAGGCTCAGAGAACGTGAAAAATGGGCCTACCAGAAATTCGGGAAGGCCAGAAACGGGTCTGTTTCCAGCCTCCAGAAGGCCTCCAGAGCCTTGGGAGGTCGTTTTCACCCTCCTGGAGGCTCAAGGAAAGCCCCTGGAGCCTGGGGAGGGCAAAAACGTCCCACCCTCCATGGTGCAGGAGGCCAACTAGGCCACGCCCACCATGGTCATGCCCACCCAGCAACCGGGCAGAGAACCCCTTGCTAAAATTTTTGAAGCCCACCCCTGAACACATTGTCATCTTGCAGGTTTCTAAAATATGATTTTTCCCAAGTTGGAGTGTGGAATTCAGAGTCCGCTCAATGAAGGAGAATATTTGTAGCTCAGGGTTGAAATGTGGGGGTCTTTAGTGCTCTCTGAGCCTGGCTGTTTTGCTGCAGGCGTTTCACCAGCACTAATGATGTTACCTACTTTGGGTAATGAAATGTCTGCAAGAAAGCAACCAAGCTCTGAGATCACCAAATAATTTGTTCGGCTCAGGAGCCCCTAAAGTGCATTACAGCAGACCAATTAAAAACAAAAGGAAAAAAAGGCATCTCGTTGATTTAAGATTTTTATAATGTAACAAATAATGTATCGGGCATTATCTTTTTTTTAATATAATAGTTACTGACTATACTTCAGTATTGTATCACAGGAAGAAATATCTAACTGGTTCAGCTCCAAGCTGGGAGAACGAAACTGGAAACATGGAGGCTGATTGGAAAGATGGTTTATTGATGAAGCAGAATTACATGGGTTTGTGGTTCTGGGCAGCTGACAAAACCGAGTTGAGAGTGGGATTTTTAAAATACATTATTTGACTTTGCACTTGAGCTTCCTGTTTCTGTGCAAGTACATGTATTCTATTGGCTGTTGTCAGATTCCTATGCAGTCATGTAGGGGTTATGTAGGGGTCATAGCTGGCTCTATAGGCAAAAGATGAAATGCAAATCTTAGGTGCTTGTCTAAGCTAATTTGGTAGAAGTTTGGACTGCTTTGGGGTGATGTAATGAAGGAACTTATGTTCTCAAAGGGTGTTGGGCAATTCCTATTGTGGTTTAACGGCTTTCGTCCTGTTTTGGATCTTGAATGTGGGGTCTGCTTCTAATCCTACCATTCTGCCTTTGTTCAGACTTTGCTGCAGGGAGTTTCAAAATATCCTGTCTTGAATGGATCCACCAAATCTGCATTTCTAAAAGGTGCCTCCCCGGTTTCTGCTTAGGGGCAGAGAGACTGTGGCTGCTTCCTGCCTCTAAAAAAACCACATTTCTCCATTTCTCATCTAGGGAAATATAATATTTTGACTTTTTAAAATATTCCTAAAAATATTTCATTCTTCTAGGAAGTGGGGGTGCTTCCCACAATACAATGTCTTCACTACCATGGTTTGCTGAATAAACCTCAACGGGTTAGATTCACTGTAAACCTTGTAAATCAGAGGTACATGAAAAGGGTTTTTTTTTTTTTTTTTGCCTCTACCCATCCCAACTGTTCCATCCAGTGGCATATCTAGGGGATTGAAATAGTCCAAACAGCAACTGTAATAATGTGATTTCTCTTGTCTGTGTAAGGCACATAAAAATGGCCAAAGTCTCAACTGCACAATTGTGATATCTACTTGTTTTTATACTCCATCTCCATGACCCTAGTTACAAAAACAACAACAACAACAACAACACATACACATCAGGATAACCTTGATGAAATAGATTAAATTCAAAATTGTAGTCAGGACCAGCGAAAATGACACTCTGCTAATACTCAGAAGCTTCTTTTAGCCTTCTGATCCAGGAAAGCTACTCAGATCCAGCAGTTCAAGAGAAGAATTCTGCACCTATTTTATTATGGGGTCTTATATGGGGAAAACAATATTAATATAAAATTATATAAAGCTATACCTGAATCAAGACTATGGAATCCTTGATGCTCTCTGAGCTTGGATTTTGCTCGAGAGAAGCCACTTTTACATGCCATTCAAGTGACAGTAATAAAGCTAAGAAGGAGATAAAAAGACCAGAACACATCTCTTTCAGCAAACAACACTCAGATAACCAGGGATTAGCACCAGACCAAAAAAAAAAAAAAAAAACAACAACAACAAAAAAACAAACCAACCAACCAACAACAATACCCAAATTAAAGAAATACCAAGGAGGAAACCACACCTTCAACAATCCTGGTAGGGAAAACTAATGTATACTGCTCAAAAAAATAAAGGGAACACAAGCAGAAGACATCCGAGATCTGAATGAATGTAATAGCCTTATTAAATACTTTGTACTTTACATACAGTAGTTTATACACTGCTCAAACAACTAAAGGGAACACAAAACTACTGTATGTAATGAACAAAGTATTTAATAAGGCTATTTCATTCATTCAGATCTCGGATGTCTTCTGCTTATGTTCCCTTTATTTTTTTGAGCAGTGTATATTGAACAGGTAGCAAACCCACTCTCACTTGCACTGATGATGCTACCTAGTTGGGTATTTATTTATTTATTTTATTTTTATTTGATTTGATTTATATGCCGCCCTTCTCCGGAGACTCAGGGCGGCTTACAGTGCGTTAAGCAATAGCCTTCATTCTTTTGTATATTTTATACAAAGTCAGCTTATTGCCCCCACAAACTGGGTCCTCATTTCACCTACCTTAGAAAGGATGGAAGGCTGAGTCAACCGTGAGCCTTGGAGAGATTCGAACCAGCAGAAATTGCAGGCAGCTGTGTTAATAACAGGGTGCATTAAACCACTGTACTATCAAGGGTAATGAAACATCTGCAAGCAAACAAGCAAGGTCAGAAAGCACCAAGGATTCCATAATTCAACATTATGCTACACATATTTTCTTCTATTGAAAACAGTTCTGCTACCTTTTCCTTTGTCTGCACTTTTGTTTGGTTTATTTCATGGAGGATGTGTGTGGTGGCGGGGAGTCACATTTGACATCATGTAGCATTCTCTGCAGTGGTGGGATTCAAATAATTTAGCAACCAGTTCTCTGCCCTAATGACCAGCTGGGTAGACAAGGCTCGGTGGTCATGTGACCGTGTGGGCATGGCCAACTCAACGTCACTCACATCGATGGGTGCTTCACCTTAGCTGTTACAATGTAATAAGGGTTAACCGGAGAGGCATTTTCTGTGAGCAGGGCAATACAGATTAGGCTAGAAACAACACCAGAATGTTTCCTTCCTGCCTTCCTTACAGGATTAGCCCTGTAAAGTGGAAAAAAACAAAACAAAATAAGATCTCTTCTCCAAACTGCTTAGAAAGTTAACAACCGGTTCTCCCAAATAAGTGCGAACTGGCTGAATCCCACCACTGATTCTCTGTCTGTAACACCAAACAAGATAATATTGCTTCCCCCGCTCCCCTTAACACAACTGAACTCCTCCCAAAGTCTAGGATGTATTACAACTCAGCATGAAAAACATAGTTGTGATGAGTGCAGACGTTCCTACACAATGCAGCCTTAAACCAAGGCCAAACAGAAGAATTAGAAAAGCAAGTATATTAAACCAAGAATATCACCTTGACCATTGTAAAATATGGGTCGCTAGAGAGGGAGAAGGGAGAAACACACAAACTCACACACCTCCACACAATGCCACTTTTCTTTCAAAAGAAAAAAAAACCCACATTTTTACAAATTGCAGGAGCAATAACCCTTATTTCACTTCTTCTTGACCTGGATTTTGATCCTATAATTGTATGTCAGAACAAAACACTCAATGGCCATCTTTCATCAAACATATGAAGAGTCTAGATATCTTAAGAGCTTTTGTTCTTTGGTAAAAAGAAGTCTAAAGATAATTCTGACATTTTCTTTCTGATGACTTCTCTAATAACATTGGATGATTCACAGAAAGACAAGCAGACTGACCAAAGAGAGGTCCCAATTGGAGTTTCAACTTCATGTTGAAAGGGCACCCAATGCGAGAAAGCAAAATTCATTAACTATCTTCTCTTAATCTTTGTCCAACATTTTCTGTTTATTCCTTTTAAGAGCCAGAATTTTGCACAAAAACAACCCAACAAACCCTGTTATCTCCAAGCCAATCTCACTGAAAATTAATTTGATGAATGAGATTAATTGAATATCATCTGCTTTTCTGAAGACCAAAGCAGATCACAAAAGCTATGAGCCGCTTGATTTATTTTCTAAATGATTCACATGTAAATTTTGGCCAGTAGTGGCCAAAATCGTGGAAACCTTTTGGGAAAACTGTATTTTCTAAAACTAGCTAATAATACCACTTTTTTTGAGTAGGACCATAAAATTATATATCAATGGAAAGAGAATTTAATCAAGAATGTAATGCAATAACTTTTATGAAGGATTTGCTGTTAGAACAATAGTTACAGTGTAAAGAAGAAAAGTGAAACACGTAGAAAAAACGAGATATACAAAAATTATCACCATGTCAGTTAATACTTTGTTGGGTAACTTTTAGCTTGAATTACGGCCTTACAATGTCTTCCCATGGAGTGAACCAAGTCCTTTAGTTCTGCAGCTGTTATAATGTGAAACTAAGATTGAATGATTGCTTCTATTAACTGGGTTTTATTGCTGGGTCGCTTCTGACTAACAAGTTTCTTTAGTTGGCTCCATAGATTTTCAATTGGGTTAAGGTCTGGGCTATTCCCAGGCCATTCCAGCAGTGGAATAGGATTATCTTGAAACTTCCCCCCAAAAAAGTGGTGTTATTAGCCATCAAACTTCAAAAATACACTTTTCCCAAAAGGTTTCCACAATTTTGGCTGCTACTGTATGTGGCTGTACTTTGAAGATGATCCCGTACTCCTACTTCATAAAAGAATTTACTTATGAAGCAAATGAACGGACTAGAAACAAAGTCACTATCTAGGCAATTACTTGGAATGGCAGCCCATTAAGTCCTGTTTTAGTTCATTAATTGGATGTCTTCTCTGTGATGGATGAAATTCAAATAAATGGGCATGTAACGAAAACTTCCACAAAGGTGTATTTGGGGAAATAAATAAATTAATCCAAGAACGACGAGGTAATTCTCAGCTAAAGCGACTGTTTATAACAATAACACACCTAACTGCATTTTTTCGTTAGGTAAATCATTCCTCCCCTGTTGTGGAGTGGTGAGGGAGATAGCTTGAAAAGCCATGGGATAATCAGAATAGGAAGATCAGAGGTTGTATTCAGCCGGTTCTGTCTGGTTCTGGCGAATTGGTAGCGGAAATTTTGAGTAGTTCGGACAGTGGTGAAATCCAAATTTTTTTACTACCGGTTCTGTAGGCATGGCTTCGTGGGCGTGGTGTGGTGTGTTGTGGCTTGGTGGGCATGGCAGGGGAAGGATACTACAAAATCTCCATTCCCACCCCACTCTGGGGCCATCCAGAGGTGGTATTTGCCGGTTCTCAGAACTACTCAAAATTTCCGCTACCAGTTCTCAAGAACCTGTCAGAACCTGCTGGATTTGACCCCTGAGTTCAGAGAACTGGCAAATACCACTTCTGGCTGTCCCCACCGCCGATCTATTTGCTGCCTCCCAAGCAGAGGTGAGATTCACTTACCTTCCCTACTGGTTCGCAAATGTGGGGTGGAACTGGAGATTTTATAGTATCCTCCCCCCTAGAGTGAGGTGGAAATGGAGATTTTACAGTATCCTCCTCCTGCCACGCCCACCAAGCCATGCCCACCAAGCCATGTCCACAAAACCGGTAGTAAAAAAAAATTGAATCCCACCACTGATAGAAGATGCTTTCCAATGGATGTAAATACATATGCCCCCAGGTTCATGTTGCAGGATTCAATCTGAGTTGGTTACCAGGACCAAAGGTTTATTCCTCCAAGCTATTGGGCTCATGCTGGAGCACATCAACTTCTCTCTCTCCAAAATATGTGCACTGGGCTGTTATACACTTATGGTTCCTGGTTGTGTGTGTAGCTTTTAGATGTTAAATTAGGGTGTTGATGGCTGATTGTTAAGTCATTACTTGTTGCTTAAGTCTTTATTTGTTGCTTCCTGTGTCCTTGGCTCCTAAGTATCTGATAGATACCTTCAAGGCAGTCTTTTTGTCAGGTTTGCTGGAATAATGTCAGGTTTCCAAGTGATGAAACCCATTCAAAAAAGAAATAGGCAAAGTCCACCTTCCAAAACAAATTTCTTTTTATTTAGGTAGGCGTCAAATTGGCAAAGTCTGTTGTAATTCCAGATCTGACACAAACCGGAATTACACATAATATTGTAAATTAGAAATATCCCTCAGAAATCACCTTCTCCAATAAACACTCCATCCACATTTACCGGTGTCTTCAAACTCCAACTTCCATTCTCACCAGGAGCAGCCTCTGTTCCCATGGGGAAAAAAGTCATTTAGCCAAAACAGTCCTCACTATCTATTCGTGCCTTCCTCCCACCTTAAGAATGTGGTGACCCTGAAACACCCCCCCCCCCCCTTACATAGTAAGTAGAAAGAAAAAGGAATAAATGAGTATAATAGAGAGCTAAGTAAAATGACTATACATATGTCAAATTTGGGGTCGACACTTTTCTTCTGGTGACTTCCTGTACAGGTCCCTGCAGGGTTCTTGCCAAGACTTCACTAGTGGTTTGTCATGACCTCCTTCCTAGAGCTGAGAAAGGATAACTGTCCTAGCACGCTTTGTTTCTGTAGAAAGTTAGCACCCACCCACTCTCCTAGAAGAATGAAATATTTTGAGAAATATTAAAAAGGCAGGAGAAAATATTTCCCCTAGAAGAGAAATAAAAATCCTAAGGGAGACAGAAACTCAGAGCTTCAGCTTCCTGCAACCAAGCAGATACTAAGCTGAGGGCAGCTTTTAGAAATTCAGATTTGGTAATCCATTACTCCCTGCAGCAAGGTCTGAACAAAGATAGGATTAGTCCTCTGCTATAGTAGGAATTGCCCAACACCCTTTCAGAACACAAGCTCCTTCATTGCATCATCTCAGTTGCACCACCCTCTCCAAACTTCAATCAAACCAGGAGCTCAGACAACCTTAGCTATGACCCCTACATAACCCCTACATGGCCCCATGGGAGTCTGAGAACAGCCAATAGAATACATGTTCTTGCACAGGAACAGGAAGCTCAAGTACAAAGCCCAAGAGAAGGTATAAAACCCCCTCACTCTCAACTCCATGTGGTCAGCTACCCAGAATCACATATGCTTGGTGGTTCTGCTTCATCATTAAACCAACTTTCCAATCAGCCTCCGTGTTTCCAGTGTCTTTCTCCCAGCTTGGAACTGAACCAGATGGATATTTCTTCTGACATACCTAAGGTGGGACCAGAACTCAAAATCTCCTGGTTTCTAGCCTGATGCCTTAACTACTATACCAAACTAGCTCTACATAATGTCTGTTTACCAGAACTAACAGCATTGTTTAACACAGTGATTTACAGTCTTCTAAGATGCTTTCCTCAGATTTTTTTTTTTTTTACCTGAGCAAGCTAGGACTGTTTCTAAACAAAGCAATAGGTTGCAAGGTCTTACATTTTTTTTAAATCTTTTAAGAATACCATAGGTTATTTGTGGAACCCTCATAACTGATTTTTGGAAACTAATTTTATATCTGTGAATAACACTTCCCTTTTGTGGCATGACAAACTGCTCCCTTGTTTTTAAATTTAAAGCTTAATAAAATTGGATGGGTCATGGAAGTTTCAAACAGTCCACTGGTCTCACAGAGCTCTATCAATGGACAGCCCTTCCATCAGAAATAGTGAATAGCGAGCCCATATGACGAAACAATGAGCAGGTTGATTATTCTGTATTGAAAGTGAGGGGAAAACATTCAAACAATTCTTTTTCCAATAATAGTCCAGCAGTAAAGATTTCTATATTTTATTTATTTTTATTTATTTTATTTATGTAGTTTATATGCCACCCTTCTCCCGAAGGACTCAGGGAGAAAGAATGAAACAAAAATTACATGAACATTAAAAATCCAATTAAAAATTGATTAAAATTATTTAAAATCACACCTGCGGATCAGCCCATTTGATGAAAGAGCCACATCTTCAATTCGTGGCGGAAGGAGAGGAGGTCAGGGGCTGTTCTAAGGCCGGAGGGCAGTCCATTCCAGAGGGTCGGTGCTCCCACAGAGAATGCTCTCCCCTTAGGGGCCGCCAGCCGACATTGTCTGGCTGAGGGCACCTTGAGGAAGCCCGCTCTATGGGAGCGCACAGGACGATGGGAGGATGGCAGGAGTTGATCCTGCAAGTACCCCAGGCCTAAGCCATGTAGGGTTTTATAGGTGAGCACCAGCACCTTGAAACGGACCTGAAGGACCACCGGTAGCCAGTGCAGCTCGCACAGGAGAGCTGTTTTATCAAAAGGTAAGCACAGGTTCAGTGCAGAGCTGCAGTTATAGTTCTGTAAGCTAATTTATATGTAATAGTAATATTAGTTAGTTAGCTTTATTAGCTTTGGGAATATTTTTGTTGGTCAGATTCCAATACAAGTATTGCATCTATTTCTGGGCACCACAATCAGGAGCTTCTAGGACCGTGATGGCGAACCTATGGCACACGTGCCACAGGTGGCATGCGTAGCCATATCGGTGGGCATGCGAGCTCAGCTCCAGCATGAATGCACACGCTGGCCAGCTGATTTTTGGGCCTTCTGGGTCCACCAGAAGTAGGGAAACAGGCTGTTTCTTGCCTTCGGAGGGCCTCAGGGCGTGGTGGGGAAGGCCCATTTTTCTCTCTCCCCAGGCTCCAGAGCCTTTCTAGGAGTCTGGGGAGGATGGAAATGGCCTTCCCCACCTCCTGGAGGCCCTCCAGAGGCCGAAAATGACCTGTTTGCCAACTTCCGGTCCCACCAGAAGTTGGCAAATGGGCTGTTTTCGGCCTCCGGAGGGCCTCCAGGAGGTGGGGAAGGCCATTTCCATCCTCCCCAGACTCCTAGAAAGGCTCTGGAGCCTGGGGAGACAGAAAAACGGGCCCACCAGGCCATCATGTGCCAGGAGTGGGGGGGAGCGGGGGGTCGTGTGTGCATGCGCGGGGGTGTGGCACATAGAATTATGGGTGTGGGCACACAGGCATGCAACCCTCCGGCGCTCCCCCCCTTCCTGGCACGTGATGGCAAAAAGGTTAGCTATCACTGCTCTAGGAGATGACCAGGCTGAGCCTGAGGAAGGGGTCAAACAAGTCATCAGTCAAGAGTCCCTTCATGCCCACAAGAGATCTAAGTTCAGCCCATCTTGAATTCTGTTGACTCTTATCTATTGCTAAATTGCTTTGACAGGAACTAGTTCAGATTCTTGTAGAAAGCTTTACCATACACCAAACCTACATATTGACCTGAACTACCTGAACTCTTGATTTCCTGAGCTTCATAATTTTTATATGTGAACAAAAAATTAAAATGAAAAAGATGGTACAAGTCTTGCCTGAATTTGGCTAATGAAACTCATAAAAATATAAGGAATACATTTGGAGGGATCAATGCCATATCTATAGCATTTGGATATTTAAGTACAAGTGCAACACTTTTTTTTATTTTATTTTGGTATCTCAGGTAGTCAAAGTGTGATGAGTAATTTTAGAAAATGCATTGCTTGCTGAAGTTCAAAACTGGTGCTGCAAACATTTTCATTTCCACGACTTTTGGTGACAGCTCAAAGCATTCAAACACTCGTCTAGCCTACTTCCCATAATTATGTCTATCATCGTACACAAACATCTCTTACTAAGTAGAAAGTTACCAGGATCCCCACACATAGAACAGTTAGTAAGAATGCAGGTAGCTATAGTAACAGCATGCACTATTCTAATAGTGTGTTTTCTGATAATGGGCTTGATAATGAAATAGTGTTTGAAGCTCAGTCACACTCAGTGAAAGCTTTTTCCACAATAAATGACCAAGCCTTACAGCTGGTTGCATATATTCCTATTCCTCCTAAAATATGACAAACCACAGATGCTATAACATTATTATAGATCAGAAATTATTTTCCCTTGTGTTATTTGGTGTATAATTAAAATATTTTCAAGATATATTAAGTAATAAAAATATCTATGTATTTTATAAATATTCCCTGTGGTCTAAAGATGATATGCTGGAAAAGGACTGTGGATTTGCTAAGGGTTCTGTCCATTGGTGGGATTCAAATAATTTAACAACTGGTTCTCTGTCCTAATGACCAGCTAGGTAGGTGTGGCTTGGTGGTCATGTGACAATGCGGGCATGGCCAACTCAACGTTACATCAAAGGGCGCTTCGCCTTAACTATTACAATGTAATAAGGGTTAACCAGAGAGGCAGTTTCTGTAAGCAGGGCAATAAAGATTAGGCTAGAAACAACACCAGAATGTTTCCTTCCTGCCTTCCTTACAGGATTAGCCCTGGAAAAAAACAAAATAAGATTTCTTCCAACAACTGCTTCTCTGAACTGCTTAGAAAGTTAACAACTGGTTCTCCTGAATAGGTGCGAACTGGCTGAATTCCATCACTGGTTCTGTCCGTCATCTAAGAGTCTGTCATCTGCACCTCCATAACTGTCTGGTTTGGCTCTGCAACCAAACAAGACAAACACAGACTTCAACAGATAATTAGAACTGCAGAAAAAACTACCAACCTGCCTTCCATGGAGCACCTGTATACAGCAGGAGTCAAAAAAAGGGCTGTCAAAATATTTACAGACCCCTCGCATCCTGGACATAAACTGTTTCAACTCCTACCCTCTAAACGACTATAGAGCACTGCACACCAGGACAACTAGGCACAAGAACAGTTTTTTTCCTGAACGCCATCACTCTGCTAAACAAATAATTCCCTCAACACTGTCAAACTATTTATTAAGTCTGCATTACTATTAATCTTCTCATCGTTCCTATCACCCATCTCCTTCCACTTCTGACAGTATTACTGTAACCTCGTTGCTGGTATCCTTACAATTTATATTGACTGTTTCCTAGTATGATTTGACTGCTTATTTGTTCCCTATGACTATCATTAAGTGTTGTACCTTATGATTCTTGACGAATGTATCTTTTCTTTTATGTACACCGAGAGCGTATGCATCAAGACAAATTCTTTGTGTGTCCAATCACACTTGGCCAATAAAAAAATCTATTCTGTTCTGTTCTGTTCTGTTCTATTCTATTCTATTCTATTCTATTCTATTCTATTCTATTCTATTCTATTCTATTCTATTCTACTCTACTCTACTCTACTCTACTCTACTCTACTCTACTCTACTCTACTCTACTCTACTCTACTCTATTCACATTGACTTGATGACATATAATCAATGAATGGTCTAGATCAGTGATGGCGAACCTTTTTGGCAGAGTGCCGAAAAGGGAGCACACGCACACACATGCGGCACTGAGTGTCGAAAAGTGAAAACTTGGCCGCGATCAAGAAGAGGAGTTGCCCAGGGGGCATGTGTTCCCCAAAACATTAACTTCCGGTTTCCGGCACCCACGTGTGCACAGGCCAGCAAGTCTTCCGGTTACTACCATGCATGTGCACCTGCCAATCAGCTGGCCAGCACACATGCACATGCTGGAAAACAGAAGACCGGGTCTTCCGGTTTCCGGCACAGAAACCCGGAAGAGGAACGGCTGATGCCGCGTGTGCCAGGTGAAATGGCTCCACATGCCACTTTGGGCATGCGTGCCATAGGTTTGCCATCACGGGTCTAGATGATTGATGATGTTGGTGGTGATGATGGTTTGAAATCAATGATGCAGTGCTTTGATGTCTTCATACACAGGAATAGTCATTGATGATGTGTATGTGGGGAAAAGCTTATCCAATGTATTTTGTCTTGGTCAGATTTCAACACACGTATTGCGTCTGTTTCTGAGCACCCCAGTTAAGGAAGCATATATTATTCAGGCAAATAAACCAGTTTAGAAAACAGCCGTGATGAAGTAGGCCTAAAACGAGAAACCGAGGGAACAAAGCAAGTGCATAGCCTTGAGAAAACATGGCTGAGAAAAGAGGTGATCACTTTGGGATGGGTTTTTTTTTTCCAGATACTTGAAAGGTTGATCACAGAGAGCAGTCAAGAGCAGCTCAGTTTTATTCCAGAATGCAGAACACATAGAATAATGGTCTCAAGGTACTGAATGTCCCAAAAATAAAACTTGTTTGACAACGGAACCTGAGAAATGTAGGAAATCGTTGGCTGGTTGTTGTGAAATTTTACCTACTTCAATACTAGGTCTGCATTCCTCTGAACGGAGAGCTCTGATGTCATGCCTAGGATTGTTTGAGTGTCTCCCAGGTTAGGTGTTACCGTCCCAAATGCTCCTAACCATCACTAGGAATACTTTATGTTATGTCCTTATAAGGACATCCGTTGGGGATTGGCTAATCCACCGGCGGGAAAAATGATCTCCTGTCACTGGGCGGCCCAGCTTGCCGGAGCGCTATAAAAGAGAGCTCTGGCAGTGCAGCCGCCAGTCTGTTCTTGAGCTGAATAAAGTACTGAATGGACTATCGCTGGTCGCGTCTTCTTTCCCTGCGCCTGATCTAACACTTTACTTCCCACATCTTCTCTAGTTCCTCTTTCAGGCCCTAGCACTTCTCCACTTTTCATACTCCTGTGAGTAAGTGTAAGTATGTGTGCGTGTGTTTCTGTGTGTCTTTTTATTTATTTATTTATATTCCTGTAATCTTAACCGTAAGATTACATCTCTCTCTCTCTCTCTCTCTCTCTCTCCAGCTATCTCTCTCTCTCTCTATTTATCTATCTATCATCTATCTCTATCTTAGCTTTCCTCTCTCTCTCTCTCTCTCTCTCTCTCTCTCTCTCTCTCTCATGTATCTCTAACTTAGCTTTCCTCTCTCTCTCTCTCCTCTCTGTCTTAGCTTTCCTCCCCTCTCTCTCTCATCTATCTCTATCTTAGCTTTCCTCTTCTCTCTCTCTCCATCCATCATCTATATATCCATCATCTATCTATCCATCATCTGTCTATATCACAGGGGTGGGCAATTAATTTCCACAAGGGGGTCACATGAGAAACTGGACTGTTGTGGAGGGCCAAACCAATAGGGCTGTGAAGGTGGGTAGGCATGCACACACTCAAATACATATTTTTTTTAAAAAAAATTAGCAGTCACTTTCAAAATAAAGCAATCCATGCAGGCTGGACAGGGATAACCAGAGCCAGATGTGGCCTGAGGCCAGAAAATGACCAGGTCTGATCTTTCAACTATTTCTCTGTCTTTCAATCTGCTGTCCTCTCTCTCTCTCTCTCTCTCTCTCTCTCTCTCTCTCTCTCTCTCTCTCTCTCTCTCTCTCTCTCTCTCTCTCTCTCTCTCTCTCTCTCCCTCCCTCCCTCCCTCCCTCCCTCCCTCCCTCAGATTTAAGGTTCATATCATTGCTTATTCTTCTACCACAGCATAACACATTAGGAGATATTCATTTTTGGCTGTGAATAGCAATTGACACCCATGACTTATTACTGTAATGAACCGGTGTGGTTTTAGGCCCTTTGCTTCTGACCTTTCTAGACACTACAGATGTGTTCAAGCAGACAGCCATCTGTTGGGGATATTCTAATCTTGATTCCTTTACTGAACAGAAGGTTAGACTCAATGATCTAACTATTCCCTGACAGCTTTTTATTCTATGATTCAATCAATATATATATATAATGGAAGAGAATATATACATTTCAAGGTTGAACTGTGGAGTCCTTGGTGTTCTCTCCACTTGATTGTTTACTTGCAGATGTTTCATTACCCAACTAGGTAACATTATCAGTGCTAGTGAAGGTGGGATTTGCTGCCTGTTTATATGTAGTATATTGCCCTGCCAGTGTGAGTGGAAGTATGGATTTCTCCTTGGTAGTTTCTTGATTAGAATATTGCTTTCTGCTTGATTGTTTGTCTAGTGTTAATCCATGCTTATCTGGGTGTTGGTTGCTGGAGGTGATGTTTTTGTTTCTTAGCTTCTTAGCTTGTGTAGTCTCTCTTTAGAATGATTTTGTCAATGTGGTTTATCTCTATCTGTCTATTGATGGCTGATTTGTCTGAATGCCAAGTTTCCAGGAATTCCTAAGTATTTTTGGATTTAGCTTGGTCTAGGCTGCTCACAGTTTCCCAGCTGGAAACTGTGGACGGGTCTTTCCATACGTTGTGAGATAAAGGAATTTTCATTGTGTCTTCTGACTGCTAGTTGGTGTTCATGGATATGCTCTGCTAGTCTTCAATCAATATACAGATACTCAGCAAAACACAAAGAACATTCAGGCTATTAGAAAACAAGAAAGGTGGACAAAAATTCAAAACAACAAGTCTATAAACGAATTAAATAAATACAAGCCAGGCAAAGATAAATAAAATAAAATCTTTATTACAGTCATAGATCAGCTTAGATAAAATCAAATTTACTCATACATACAATACCTTGTCATTGCCCCACAAATACCACATATTCCTCCAAACAATCCCTTATAATCTTACTAAACAGCAAATAAATTTTTAAACATATATGTAAAAAAAAAAAAAAAATTCAACAGACAAAACATTAGCCATTCAGTTGGCTTCTTCCTATTTTTGCAATAGGGCGTATATGCTTTTCTCTATTGTACAGTAAAGGTAAAGGTTCCCCCCGCTAGTTGTTCTCGACTCTAGGGGGCAGTGCTCATCTGATTTCAAAGCTGAAGAGTCAGCACTGTCCAAAGACGTCTCCGTGGCCATGTGGCCAGCATGACTCAATGCCAAAGGCGCCTCGAAACGCTGTTACCTTTCCACCAAAGGTGGTCCCTATTTTTCTACTTGCATTTTTTAAGTGCTTTCGAACTGCTAGGTTGGCAGAAGCTGGGACAAGTAACGGGAGTCACCCCATTATGCAGCACTAGGGATTCAAACTGCTGAATTGCCGACCTTTCAATCGACAAGCTCAGCCTCTTAGCCACTGGGCCACCACATCCCCTTTATTGTATTAAAAAAAATAGCATTAAATCTTTTCCAGCGTGTGAGCCACAAAGCCCCAAATGCTCAAAAGAAGGCTTCCTATAATACTTTCCCTTCCAACAGCACCAATGGCATTAATTTTGAAAATGAAATGACATGTGACACTGGTAATTGCATAAAGAAGCCTGCGGTATTTTTGGTTAGGAATCCTGTTCTCTCTGGGGTATGATTTGGATCAAGGTGGCGATGTTGAGGGAAGGCTGTCTTGCCCCTTGCCAGTTTTATCAGCTTATTTTGCTTCCTTAAACTATAGGTAACACAGAGAGAAAAACCAATGCAATAACACTTAACTATGTAAGACACAGTGGACAAACATTTTTTTTTTACAGCTGAGATGCAGTTTCAATTATTTTTAGATAGCCAAGGGACAGGGAGCACTGAAGGGACATTTTATTTTATTTTATTTAATCAAATTTCTATACCGCCCTACTCCCGAAGGACTCAGGGCGGTGAACAGCCAAGATAAAATACAGATAATACAAATATTAAAAATCCCTTAAAATTATTAAATATTTTGGCCAAAATACAGATTAAAACACCCAATTTATAAAATCACAAATTAAAAAAATTTAAAATTTAAAAAATTTAAAAGAGGGGAGTTAGGCCAGGCCAGCTTGCTGAAATAGAAAAGTTTTGAGAGCACGGTGAAACGTGCGCAGGTCCGGGATCTTCCGTATCTCTGGGGGGAGCTCGTTCCAGATGGTAGGTGCCCCCACAGAGAAGGCTCTCCCCCTGGGGGCCGCCAGTTGACACTGTTTGGTTGACGGCACCCTGAGGAGCCCCTCTCTATGGGAGCGTACTGGTCGGTGAGAGGCTATTGGTAGCAGAAGGCGGTCTCGTAGATACCCCGGTCCGATGCCATGACATGATGATAAGAATAGAAGGTTGGAATGTTTTTTCCTTCCTTCCTTCCTTCCTTCCTTCCTTCCTTCCTTCCTTCCTTCCTTCCTCCCTCCCTCCCTCCTTCCTTCCTTCCTTCCTTCCTTCCTTCCTTCCTTCCTCTTTCTCTCTCTCTCTTTCTTGCTTTCTTGCTTGCTTCCTTTTCCTTCCTTTCCTCTCTCTCTCCCTCCTCCCCCTTCCTTCCTTCCTTCCTTCCTTCCTTCCTCCCTCCCTCCCTCCCTCCCATCCTCTCTCTCTCCCTCCCTCCCTCCCTCCCACCCTTTCATCCTCTCTCTGTCTCTCTGTCTCTCTGTCTCTCTGTCTCTCTCCAGTTGGCAGTGTGTGTGTGTGTATGACTGCACAGAGAACATTAAAAGTGATAGTGTGGGAGAAATGGTATGAATGGTTGGAGGAGAGAGATAAAAGGAAGAGGAAAATTAAATAATGGTCGAAATAGGAGTTGAAGTATAATTGCTAATATGAGGAAAAAAACCTGTAGAAATAGAAGTGGGTACACGGATATTGTTATGTATATATGTAAATAAAAATAAGTATATGTATAAAAGATATAGTAGAAATAAGGGGGGGGGGAATGTATAATTATGAAATTTTTGACTGATGCGAAACTGTTGAAACAGAAAAAGTGTTAAAGCTTTCTTTTTGTTTTTAAAAATGTTTAATAATTTTTTTTTAAAAAAGTGATATCTTGGAAAAAAAGGGTCAATTACATTCCTCTTCTTTTCACATGTAATATTTTTCCTTGTTGATGGAATGTAATGACATGCTTTCTTGTCTTATGAGATGATACAACTTAAACACAGGTAGAAAATACTCTCTCTTTTGATCACCAAAGGGGAAAAAAAAAGCTTTACTAAAGAGTGGAAAAACATGGGGGGAAAAAGGACACTTACCTGAAATTTGTCTATGTTAATTTATTTGTAGATACACATCTAGGAATAGAATAGAATAGAATAGAATAGAATAGAATAGAATAGAATAGAATAGAATAGAATAGAATAAGAGAGTTGGAAGGGACCTTGGAGGTCTTCTAGTCCAACCCCCTGCCCATGCCGGAAACCCTACACCACTTCAGACAAATGGTTATCCAACATCTTAAAAATTTCCAGTGTTAGAGCATTCACAACTTCTGCAGGCAAGTCGTTCCACTTATTAATTGTTCTGTCAGGAAATGTCTCCTTAGTTCTAAATTGCTTCTCTCCTTGATTAGTTTCCACCCATTGCTTATTGTTCTACCCTCAGGTGCTTTGAAGTATAGTTTGACTCCCTCTTCTTTGTGATAGCCCCTGAGATATTGAAACACTGCTATCATGTCTCCCCTAGTCCTTCTCTTCATCAAACTAGACATACCTAGTTCCTGCAACCTTTCTTCATATATTTTAACCTCCAGTCCCCTCATCATCTTTGTTGCTCTTCTCTGCACTCTTTCTAGAGTCTCCACATCTTTTTTACATTGTGGCAACCAAAACTGGATGCAGTATTATTCCAAGTGTGGCCTTACCAAGGCATTATAAAGTGGTATTAACACTTCACGTGATAACCAAATAATTGTTATCACTAGGAATTACAGCCCCTACCTCACCATATGGGAGACATTGATGATTAAGTGACGTTTGGTTCTGCTGAAACTGCTACCCGCAGATGTTTGTCTCGGAAGAATGACTTCACTTCCTCCTCTCAAATCTTTGTTTTTCTTATTTTTTTTTCTAAAAAATGGGCTGAAATGAAGAGCATTCTAAATCAAACTATAAATTAGGACACAGGATCATTCTATTTTGGTATTATGGATGAAAAAAAATGTGTCCAATAATATTTTTGTTGTTTTATTATTTTTTTCCCAAGTGTTAATTAACTGTATCTACATTAATTTGATATTTTTAAGTGCAGTTTTCTGTGTTTATCTCCTACGTTACAAATGTAAACCATGATTCTTTTTCTATGTTCAGGGGTGGCGTAAAAAGCATACATGTCCTGATCAGATGGGACTTGGGAGGCAGAGAATAGAGGGGGGTGGAGCCAGTCAGAATTTTTACTACTGGTTCTCCGAACTACTCAAAATTTCTGCTATCAGTTCTCCAGAACTAGTCAGAACCTGCTGAAACCCACCTCTGGGACAGTCGTATCTTGATTCATGCCAATTTTGAAAAGCTACAGTCACAATGTGGGTGGAATAAAAGTGTCACTCTCTGTACTATGAAAGCCGATATTTTTATTGTCAATCTCAGGAGTCAACAAACGCATCAACATTGTTATGAAATAGCTTTATTTCTGTTTCTCTCTGTTCCAAGGAGCTGTTTAATTCTTCAAAAAGTGTTCAACATCTCTAGGATGGTCCCTACAGCAAGACTTGGAGGTGGCTCCTAGTTTTCTCCAAAAGTTGTTACCAAATTGTAACTGCAAGTGAACAAAATAGAAATGATTAGATAATGACAAAAGGGTGGAATCACATTACCTTAAATGGATTCCAGAGGATGATAGAGGACAGGAAGGCCTGGAGGAACATTGTCCATGGGGTCATGATGGGTCAGACACAACTTCGCAACTACAACAGCAACAAATTTAGGGTTCTGTTATTCTGTTCATTTCTGCAAAACCGAATTACACTATAGTTTGTTCTATGGAGAAGTGCAGTGCAAATGTCCTTACCCATTGATTGCTGGACAGAATGAGATCTAAGGGTCTTGGACTAAGTAGAAAGAGTTTTTCAAAGAATTGACCTCTTACTATCAGTTGCCAGAGAGAATATAAACACAGGAAATATACAAAGTACAAGACTAGAAGAATATTTCACATTTTGGCCTTTTATGACTCTAGCGTGGCTGAGTCTTCCAGAAAAACAACAAAAGTATGCGCATTTGTTTCTCTGTAGCTGTGTCCATATCTGTATTCAGTATGAACACACAGGAATACGTGCATGAGTGCGCAAAAACATGAGTGTTTGTATGATGCTATGACTCTACCACCAGGAGCTCTCAACCCTGCATTTGAAAATTTGCCCCCAAAATATTTCTCTCTCTCTTTTTTTAATAATAATTTTTTATTTTTAAACACAAACATACAACGTAAATACATGTAAAAACACGTACATATACATTAATACAGTACACACACACACACACACACACACAAAAGAAGTCTATCAACTAACTCCTAAGAAGCTATCGCATCGGTGCCTATTTTCTAAATTGCCTGTTATTTCTTTATTGAAACTTTATTCAGAAATTTGCATTTCTGCTTATTTGTGCCTTAATGTAGTTATACAATTCTAAACATAGTTTTCTGCACATTGTACTAACTATTCATAAATATACCATCCTGCTGTTTCCTCATGTGCCAATTTCTGTACTCTTAGTTAAGGTTTCCTGACATCTTATTTTACTGGGCCTATCTTTCCCTCCAGCCAGGAGTACCATCTTTGCCAGACTATATAGTAATCGATATCTTCCTTCTCTTGGAGCTCTTTAGTGAGTCTATCCATTTCTGCACGTTCGGTTATTTTTGCAATTATTTTTGCTTCTGTTGGTAGTAGTTCGGATTTCCAATTCTGAGCATACAATATGTGTGCTGCTGTCAAGATGTGAATGGTAAGGTATTTTATCTCTTTGGTATATTGTGGTGTTGTAATTCCAAATAGAAAAAGTTCTGGTTTCATTTCGACTTTTTGCTTAGTTATTTCTTCAATCATTCTCTTAATTTCTTGCCAGTAGTGTTGTGCCTTTCTGCAAGACCACCAGAGATGGTAGTATGACCCCTTTTGCGACTTGCATTTCCAGCACATTGGTGATGTATTTGGAAACATTTTAGCCAAACGTGCCAGTGGGAGGTGCCATCTGTAGAATATCTTATATAGATTTTCTTTGTATGGGATCGACATTGCCCCCAAAATATTTCTCATTCTCCTTTTCTGGTGAGTTCTTTTATTTTTATTTGGTCAAACTTGGTGAGCAACTTTTCATCTCAAATGGTCTCTATTAAAAGTTTCTACAATGCCCATATTGAGAAAGATCCAAATGCCAGCTCAAGCCCAAGGGTGGGCTGCTGGGGGTTCGCAGGGGTTCAGGAGAACCTCTAGCTAAGATACTGTGCAGTTCGGAGAACCCCCAAATCCCACACCTGGCTGGCCCCTCCCATCCCACCCTGCCCCTCCCAGGAATCACCACATGGTCCATTTTGGATGCAGGTAAGTGCAGGGCACGCACAGAGGCTTGGGGAGGGCAAAACACAGGCCTCCTGGAAGTTTGGGAAGGTTGGAAATGGGCCTGTTTCCAGCCTCCAGAGGGCCTCTGGAGCCTGAGGAGGCCATTTTCACCCTCCTGAAGGCTCGAGGAAACATCCCCCCTCCCCGATGTGGTGCAGGAGGCCGACTAGGCCACACCCACCATGGCCACACCCACCCAGCAACCAGGCAGAGAACCCCTTGCTAAAACTTTTGAAGCCCACCCCTGCTCAAGCCACATGCCCGAGAATGACAAAGTCGGCTCTGGTCAGTATAACTTTGGAATGTAAATCAGAGCCACCACTATTAACTCTTATTTATGGGAAAGCATACTTTACATTCTGAAAGTTATGTTGCATTTGCACATGATTAACTTGGTTACAGAAGCAAGGCATTTTCTTATTGGTACAAGATACTGAACACAAACATGTCAAGCAGGCGGATGACGTATCAGGCATCAAGACATGCATGCACGTTTGTTTGTTTGTTTGTTTGTTTGTTTGTTTGTTTGTTTGTTTGTTTATTTATTTATTTCTTTCTTTCTTTCTTTCTTTCTTTCTTTATTTATTTATTTATTTATTTATTTATTTATTTATTTATTACTAAATGAATTTATACAGCCACCCAACTCACACATGGTGACTCTGGGCAGTTTAGATTAAAAACCCACCACCTAATTCCACCAGGGGTAGAATTTCTTCCAGAACGGTCTGCACAATGAAACATGCAGTGTTTGGACCACTCTTCTCTCAACATTTTTTCACCCTCCCTTCTACGGGTACCCTTAATGGCCTCCTAAAGTCTTCCTTTGAGGTTTATCAAGACTGAAGATGGGTGGCGAGAGAATCGCAAAACACAAAGCAGTATATTCATTGACATATCCTTAGGCGCAGGGGTGGGTTCTAATTTTTTTTACTATCGGTTCTGTGGGCGTGGCTTATTTTGTGGGAGTGGCTTGATGATCATGTGACAATTATTTAGGATTCAGCAGAGGTACTGGTCTACCAGGCTTTTAACTGCTTGCAGAGCTGTACCGATCTACCCTTTTATTTTTGCAGGCATTGATCTACTTATGTATTTTTGCAGGCACCAGTCTACTCATTTGTTTTCTTTTGACACTGATCAGCTGTAGGGCGGCCCTTTGAAGCCCCGTGGCAAGAGTTTAAACAGTTTTTTTCCCTCTAGCCTCTAGACTCAGGAGGCAGCAATAGATTGGGGCCAAATAAAAGGTAAGAATAACGCGTGGGGTGGGGGGGCGTAGGGGGGGGCGGGGGGGCAGAACTGGTTAGGTGACATCATATCGTCACTGCTACCAGCTCGGGAGAACCGGGCTGAACTGGAAAGAACCCACCACTGCTTAGGCATCTTGCTTCTCCAGCCAAAGTTCTCTCTAAAAGAATTTCTAAAGCACATCCTTTTTCACCAGACTGAATGAGAATTACTGGGGTGGGGGTGGCGGGAGGGGGGAAGGATCATGTCTCTTTCTGATGCTCATTCGCACATCATGTTTGGATTCTTTGTTGGTTGAGGCAGAAGAAAATTTGCAAGGGGTGTGAAGCAGTGGTGAAATCCACCCCGGTTTGCTACTGGTTTGCTGCCTGCACATGCACAGGGCACGCCAAACATACGCTGCGTGCACGCATGTGGAATGCACACCAAATGCATGTGCATGCACAGTATGCACCAAACGTGCGCTTTGCACGGAAAAAGGAGGCTTGGGAAGGTAGTAGAACAGCGAGGGGGGGGAAACAGCTTTGACGCGTGATTTAGATTTGCTAGAAAGCAGGATTTCCTGCTTTCTAGCGAATTTAAATCACGCGGCACAGCTGATCATTGGAAATACTGGTTCAAATGAACTGGTAGCTTTTTTTTACTATCAGTTCGCCTGAAATCTCCATTCCCACCCAGCTCCAGGGAAAGGATACTGCAAAATCCCCATTCCCTCTCCACTCCTGAGGGAAGGATACTGCAAAATCTCCATTCCCACCCCACTCCAAGGGAAGGACACTGCAAAATCTCCATCCCCACCCCACTCCAGGGGAAGGATACTGTGAAATCCCCATTCCCTCCCCACTCCTGGGGAAAGGATATTGCAAAATCTCCATTCCCACCCTGCTCTGGGGCCAGCCAGAAGTGGTATTTGCCGGTTCGCAGAACTACTCAAAATTTCCTCTACCGGTTCTCCGAACTGGTTCTCCAAAACCTGTCAGAACCTGCTGGATTTCACCCCTGGTATCCACCTATCAAATGAGAAGGTCTGTAAACACAAATAGACTTAATTAAACTGATCTCCCAGTGGAACTGCATGTTCAGAAGAGTAAACATCACACACCCATGTCCCTCAAGTGTCAGCTTTAGAATCAGCACGTACACACTTCCAAACTCAGGGCAAGCTCCCCTATAAAACAATGCCTCTGTACCCCATTTCTCTGCAACTGGCCCCAAAGCAAAATCTCTTTGCTTTTGGGAGTCAATATTTCTCCTTTCCTCACAGCTCTCTGGATTTCATTTTTTATTTATTCTTGCATAAGCCCAGATCAGGTTGGAACCCCAAATTATGCTTCTGACATCACTCTAATGCCTCTGGGCTATTCTAATTTCTCCACGAGAGTTTGCTTTGGGGGCAACGCTCAAGTCTAAATTAGGGCATGAAAAGCCCATTGAGAAATGCACAAGGCAGAGACCAAGCTTGTGCAGTAAACCAAGTTCTGTCAGCACATATGCTTTCATACATTAATTTTTCAAGATCAGTCTGGGAGTATGTCTGAACCTCAAAGATTCTTTAAGGCCCATTTCATGCATTTTAAAAGAGGAGGATGCGGGGTGGGGGAGAGAACATATAGGATGGGAAATAATGTGGGCCTGCAACACAGAACACTAAAGGGAGCCAAATGTTCTGAAATGCGAAGGATTTATTTGGAAAGGAAATAAAGTGGTTATTTTGTGGGAACACACAAAAAAAGATTAGATTGGATCTAAGTTAAACTCAGTCTTTTCAGATTATATCAACACACAAACACACACACACACAGAGAGAGAGAGAGAGAGAGAGAGAGAGAGGAGAGAGAGAGAGAGAGAGAGAGAGAGAGAGAGAGAGAGAGAGAGAGAGAGATATTTGTTATCACCTTCTCAGCTCGGAGTCCTCACAACTTTCGCACCACTGGATTGGCTCCTGACAGACTGGGCATTTGGAAGGGGTTTGAACAATGAGATTTAGCTTAACTTAGTGGTGAAATCATTTTTTTTTTTACTACCGGTTCTGTGGGTGTGCCTTGGTGGCCGTAGCTTGGTAGGCATGGCAGGGGAAGGATACTGTAAAATCTCCATTCCCTCCGCACTCCAGAGGAAGGATACTGCAAAATCCCCATTCCCTTCCCAATCCTGGGGGAAGGATATTGCAAAATCCCTATTCCCATCCCACTCTGGGGCCAGCCAGAGGTGGTATTTGCCAGTTCTCCGAACTACTCAAAATTTCCGCTACCGGTTCTCCAGAACATGTCAGAACCTGCTGGATTTCACCCCTGGCTTAACTTTTTCACGCAGGAACTTTAGATTCAGCCTATTTTCTCTGCAATCACTTTCTCTCAATAAAAGATCCTTTTGAAATGATGCCTGTTTCAAGTGTTGCGCTTTCTTGAGGGAATAGCTGAGGCAAGAGCTTACAATATTTATCTACTATATCTATATCTATATTTATATCTATATCATCTATCATCTATGATATCTATCTATTATCTATCTATCTATCTATCTATCTATCTATCTATCTATCTATCTATCTATGATCATCTATCTATCTATATCTATCTATCTATCTATCTATGATCATCTATCTATGACCATCTACCTATATCTATCTATCTAGAGGTGGGTAAAATGAGGTCCTAAATTGTTGGGGGCATTAGGCTGACTCTGTAAACTGCTTAGAGAGGCCTGTAAAGCACTGTGAATATTGTTATTGCTATTGCTATTGCGCTCTCCCCCCGCCTCTCTCTCTCTCTCTCTCTCTCTCTCTCTCTCTCTCTCTCTCTCTCACACACACACACACACACACACACACACACACACAAATCTATCCATGTTTTATATTTCTGAAATTATGAGAAAGGGGATTTAGAGCTAGGTTGGCCTAGTGGTTAAGGCACCACTAGGCTAGAAACTGGAACCTGTGAATTTTAGTCCCATTTTAGGCATGAAAGACTGCTGGGTGACTTTAAGCCAATCACCAGGAGACTGTGAATTCTAGTCCCACTTTAGACTTGAAACGCTGCTGGGTAACTTTGGGTCAATCACGCTCCCTCATTTCAATCCACCTCACAGGCATTTCAATCCTCACAGGCATGTTGTGAGGAAAATAGGAGGAGGAGGAGTAAGGAGTATTAGGTACATTTGTTGCCTTGAGTTACTTATAAAGTAATAAATGCAGGATAAAAAAACACCCTGATAAATAAATAATGAAATGTATAATACATCTGAACAATGTTGGATCTAATCTTGAACTTGCAGGGAATTAAAGATGTGGATTGAATGATGGACACAGTTAGAGCAGCAACGGCTGGCAGACCTGAAAAACCAGGTTAAGGGACAGATTATCATGCAAGAAAAGTCCTATCTATGTTGTCACTAAGAGTTGACAGAAACTTCATTGCCTATAATGAAAGGTTTGTCAGAAAGCAGGCATATCAGTGAAAACCTTTAAGTTAAGTGTCGCCTTCTTGAAATGGATTAAACCGCTGAAGAGTCTGAAGAGTCTCTATAGCTGTCGGTTTACTCCAGTCAATCCTACTCATAACTCATTATTGCTGGGGAATGTAAAGGAGGAGAGGAGGAGAGGCAAGGAAGCCTGCTCCAGGCAGAAAAAAACAGATGGGATTATTTTCTTGAATGGCTAAGTAGCCATTCTATCTTCTCAGCATTGTTTTCCCCTCTCAGGCTGTGTTGTAGCAAGATGTCAGGGAATAAAGTGGTCTATTTATTCATAATTACTCCTATTGCTATAGAAACTGAACCAAAACAAATATAAATTATCTATAATTTCCCATTGCTGAATTTCACAAACATGATTACACTGTCGAAGTAAATTCCCAGGACTACTTGAGAAATTATATAATTGCCTCCAAACTGCGCTAATGCACTGATGCAAATCTCTCCTTAGCCCCGTGGCTTCCATAGTGACCTCCACAGCTCGATAGCTCTGGGGGAGATGATTGGACTCACTTTAGTGCAAATGGATTAGAGTAAACTGCTCTTTGATTTGTGGTCAGGGATGGCCTACATAGACCATTCATCCTTCAGTGCAGATAAAGCAACACTAGAGAAACCAAGATCAAGCCTAGGGAATTGTTGGCCTCTCAAAATACACCAGGGAAGCAAGTAAAAATATCCTAAGGCGGGTGTCAGCAACCTGTGGCTCTGGAGCCGCATGCAGTTCTTTGGGCCTTCTGCTGTGGCTCCCTGTTGGGTGATTCCACCACTGGCTTGCCCTCCCCTCCCAGTCACTCCTCACCTGGACTGAGAAGGTAAGAACAACGGCGGGGGATAGAGCAGTGGCCGGGGCAGAGACAGAGAGATACAGAGAAAGGGGGAGAGAGAGAGAGAGATACAGAGATACAGAGAAGGGGGGAGGAAGGGAGAGAGAGAGAAAGAGACGTCAAAAAGGTTTTGTGGTTCCTGGTATTTTTTAACATCCAGTTCTCTGCCCTAATGACTGGCTGGGTAGGCGTGGCTAGGGGGGTCATGTGACTGGTGGAAGTGAGTGATGTTGAGTTGGCCATGCCCACCCAGGTTTTGTGGCTCCTGGTGTTTTCTTTTTTTTGTGGGAAATGGGTCCAAATGGCTCTTTGAGTGTTTAAGGTTGCAGACCCCTGTCCTAAGGGGTTCACAGTAGGTTTTCCAATAGGGATGTCCATGGGGAGGAAAGAGGAAGGGTTAATTTTTAATCTCAAGACATTGGCCAAGACTAGGCAACTGATCTCCTGCCCACTGATGAAGTGCATCACAATGCAGATAAAATATTGTTCCCTCTACAGATACCCATTCAAAGAGATGGGTAGAAAATTAATGTGAGCTGAAATGAGCCCTGAGAGACAGTTTGGTGCAGTGGTTAAGGCATCATGCTAGAAACTGGGAGACAGTGAGTTCTAGTCCTGCCTTAGGTAAAAGCCAGCTGGGTGACCTTGGGCCAGTCACTCTCTCAGCCTTAGGAAGGAGGCAATGGCAAACCACTTATGGAATTTTGCCAAGAATATTGCAGGAACCTACCCCTGCAGTCACAAATGAGAGAGAGAAAGAAAGAAAGAAAGGAAGGAAGGAAGGAAGGAAGGAAGGAAGGAAGGAAGGAAGGAAAGAAGGAAGGAAGGAAAGGAGAAAGGGAAGGAATGAAGGAAAGAAAGAAAGGAGGAAAGGAAGGAAGGAAAGGAGGGAAGGAAGGAAGGAAGGAAATTGGCTGGATGTGATACAGGAAGGAAGGAAGGAAGGAAGGAAGGAAGGAAGGAAGGAAGGAAGGAAGGAAGGAAAGCAGGAAGGAAGGAAATTGACCAGATGTGATCCAAGACAATTTGAATGTCTTTTTTTTCCCATTAAAAGTTGCTTCTCACCAAAAATGGTGGCAGCTTTTCTTCTTATGCTTTCTTCTTCTCTGTTGAATACGAGTGGGGTCATATCCATTAGCACATGTGATGAGCTATGGCAATGCACCCTTGGACTGAAGGATCATTATTTTCAGTTTATTGGCCTTTGAGCAAATAAAAGTCAGAACACCGGGTATCTTATTTTCAAAAGGCGGCAGAGGGTCAAAGACTACAACTAAGGATCCAGTTCAGAAAACTGTTACTGATTTTGTACAACCTGACACTGAATGTGGACCTGAGGCTTAAGAAATAAGAGAAGGGAACAGAAGAAGAAGAAAAATGAAGGCAAAATCTAAATGGTTTGGAACCTAATATGAATTATTTTCATTTCCCATTTTGGTACTACTTTCACCTACAAGCATAACATCTCCACCAAGGCTACACTTCTGAGGTTTCTATCTTTAATGAACGAGACACAAACAGACAAAAAAAAGGGGGAAGTATTATACTTGATTCTTCCTGTAAGTCAGTGCCTCTCAGCACTGGCCACTTTAGGATATGTGGACTTCAACTCCCAGAATTCCCCAGCTTGCTGGCTATGGAATTCTGGGAGCCGAAGTCCACCTATCTTAGATTTGCCAAGATTGAGAAACATTACTGTAGGCAGTGGTGGGATTCAAATTTTTATACTACCGTTTCTGTGGGTGTGGTTTGGTGGGTGTGGCATGGCTTGGTGGGCGTGGCATGGTGGGTGTGGCAGGGGAAGGATACTGTAAAATCTCCATTCCCACCCCACTCCAGGGCCAGTAGTTGGCCACGGACTGGGGATTGTGGACCTTTGCTGATACCAACTTTGCAAAGGCTTTTCCAGAGTTTCATTTTAAACAGCCGGGTTTTTCTTTTTTCTCCTTTTTTTTTTTTCCTTTACAATTTTTAAAACATATCCTACATATATCAACTTTTTGCTGTGTTTTCCGGGCTAACTGCTATTTTAGTCCTTGAATCGATTTTCATATTTTGTAGCTGGGAATGCCTGTCTGGATTTTAATTATTTGACCTTGTTACTATTGATTATTAACAGTACTAGCAGCTTCATAGTAGATATAATATTCCATGTAAGTGAAGAGGAAAGGAAGAGAGAAATGCAGTTAAAACATCAGATCAAGACTATGAAAACTTAAAGTTGAATCTCCACTCTGCCAGGACGTTTGGTGAGTAATTGTGGGAATTAAAATACAGAGAAATGAATGGAGAAGAAGAAAGGTAGATTGCACTATTGTATTATTTAATCACGAGATAGCATTAGTTGTAGTTAAGACCACTATGATTTCCTATTATCCTCAGCAAAAATATTTTGTCCATTTACTGTATTTTTCGGAGTATAACATGCACCGGACTATAAGATACACCTACCTTTTTTGATGAGGAAAAGAAGAAAAAGAAATCTCCCGCTGCCTCTGCCTCTGAGCAATTTTGCCTCGTTGCAGCAAACAGCAAAAAGCCTGCTTTACTTTCATTTTCATTTTCACCATAGCTTGATTAGCACAAGGGAAAAAAAATCTGCTCCAGCAATTTTCTTCCTTGCAGCAAGCAGCAGAGGCCTACACAAAACAGCTGAGAGTAAATCAGCTGAGAGTCGGGAGGCCGATTCAATCAACTTGTGCTAATTAGTCTGTGCTGAAGCTGAAATGAGCTGTTTTGTCTTGCTGTTTGCCTGCAAGAATGTAACAGCTGGGAGGCAGAGGCCTAAGGGTGGGGGCCAGTGCGTGGGCAGGGCTACATTTGGTGTATAAGACGCACCTAAGTTTTCACCCCCTTTTAGGGGGGAAAAAGGTGCGTCTTATACTCCAAAAAATACGGTAATTACAAATCGTCCTTGACTTATAACTGTTCATTTAGCGACCGTTTCAAGTCACAATAGCATTGAAAAAAGTGACTTTTCCCCACTTAGGACTATTGCAGCATCCCTGTGGTCATGTGATCAAAATTCAGATGCTTGGCAACTGACTCGTGTTTATGACATTTGCACTATCCCAGGGTCATGTGATCCCTTTTTGCGACGCTTCTAACAAGCAAAGGCAATGGGCAAGCTGGATTTACATAACAACTGTATTACTAACTTAACAACTGCAGTGATTCGCTTAACTATTGTGGCAAAAAAGGTTGTAAAATGGGGCAAAATTCACCTAGGAACGGTCTCACTTAGCAACAGAATCTTGGACTCAACTGTGGTCATAAGTGAAGGACTGCCTCAATAAGTTTTCTAAGTCTTCAGTGATGTCTATTTTGAGCCATTTATATATATATATAACATTCCATCTTCCCTTAAACAGTGTGTCATCTGGGTACCAATATTTCTGTGCAATAACCATCAAGATTTACAACAGTATTCATTACATTGATATTAATTCTCTGATCTTACAATTGTAGTATTGAACCAGGGGTGGGTTCTAACTTTTTTTACTATCGGTTCTGTGGGCGTGGCTTATTTTGTGGGCATGGCTTGATGGTCATGTGACAATTCTGTAGGATTTAGCAGAGGTACTGGTCTACCAGGCTTTTAACTGCTTGCAGAGCTGTACCGGTCTACTCATTTATTTTTGCAGGCACTGGTCTACTCATGTATTTTTGCAGGCATTGGTCTACCCATTTATTTTTGCAGGCACCAGTCTACTCATGTATTTTTGCAGGCACTGGTCTACCCATTTATTTTTGCAGGCACCGGTCTACCACCAAACTGCCTTTTACCACTGATCAGCTGTACGGCGGCCCTTTGAAGCCCCGCGGCAAGAGTTTAAACAGTTTTTTTCCCTCTAGCCATCAGCTGGAACTCAGGAGGCAGCAATAGATTGGGGGTGGGGCCCAATAAAAGGTAAGAATAACGCAGGTGGGTGGGAATAACTGTGGGGGGGGACAGAACCGGTTCAGTGATGTCATATCGTCACCGCTACTGGCTCGGAGGAACCGGGTCGAACCAGGAGGAACCCATCACTGTATTGAACATAGTAAATCTATTCATTTTTCCCTCTTAACGTATCTTCCAATAAGAATATAATAATAATATTAAGCATAATGATCCTAATAATAACAATCATCATATTGTTTACATCTCGCTCTTATGATACTTTCTACTCTTCTTTAATCTCCTTCTTTTATTCCCAACTTCTATTTTTATTCTCTAACCATTGATAAAATAATTCCCATATCGTATAATATTCAGTTTGTTCTTTCTCCTTGTTACTAACTTAACAACCGCCGTGATTCACTTAACCATTGTGGCAAGAAAGGTTGTAAAATGAGGCAAAATTCACTGTCTCACTCAGCAACAGAAATTTTGGGCTCAACTGTGGTCATAAGTGGAGGACTACCTCAATACGTTTTCTAAGTCTTCAGTGATGTCTATTTTGAACCATTTCTATTCAACCCAACCACTTAATACATATCTATCCTTACTCTTCCCCCCCTCCCCCAACATGGTTACCTCTTCAGAGTAAGCCTCAGGAGATATGAGAACCAAACAAACAGAAATTATCTTTTTTTTTCAGCTCTTTCTCCTTGTTTTTTCTTCTGAACAAAGTGTGAGATAAGAGAAAGAGGTATTCACTGTTAATGTAAACTGAAATAAAAACAGAACTCCCCTCCATTTTAAAAATCTGCTCCTTCAAATCTGGAAAGAAGTGTAGGGAGTTAGCACCCACCCTTTCCTAGAAGAATGAAATATTTTAAGAAATATTAAAAAGGCAGAATATTATGTTTCCCTGTATGAGAAATGGAGAAACATGTTTTAAAGACAAAGCAGCTCCCACCTTCCTGCCTCCCCCCTTTTTGTTAATGGGCCAGAGGCAGAAACCCAATCCTTTGTCAAAGGACCATCATCTGCAACACAATAGGACCCATCTAGCAACAGAAACTAAGACAATAGGACCCATCTAGCAACAGAAACTCACCACATGGCACCTGGGAAGATTACATCAGCCAGCAAGGCTAGCTAAGACCCCTACCCTCTGGGAGTCTGACAACCAGGATACTCTTTCGGGGGCCAGGAAGTTCAAAGCCAGAGAGGGCATAAAACCCAGGGACTCGCTGCATCTTGTCCTTTTTCTGTTCAGGAACTCAAACCATGTGATCCTGTCCACTATTAAACCATCTTTCCAAGCAGTCTCCATGTTTCCAGTGTATTTTTCCCCACTTGGAGCTGAACCCAGAAGGATATTTCTTCTAACAGAAGAATGCAGGGAACAAGGGGTGAGGGAAGGAAACAATTTGAATTGTAATGAAATGGTAACCAACCAGAAAGATTCATTTGTATATTGGTTTCTCTGACTCTGAGATATTTACAGTACATTGCCTTGGCTGTAATGGGGGTCAGCTTTTAAAGCTGCCATCAATAAGATTTGAAGTGCTCAGAACTGTATTTAACCTAATTACATTATACCAGATTCTTTAGGGACATCCATGAGTTAATGGGATTATGTTTTGAAGAAAAGAAAAGAAAAGAAAAGAAAAGAAAAGAAAAGAAAAGAAAAGAAAAGAAAAGAAAAAATATAAAAAGAAAAGAAGGAATGGGGAGGAGGAGGAGGAGGAGAAGAAGAAGAGGAAGAGGAAGAGGAAGAAGGAGGAGGGGGGAGGGGAGGGAGAGGAGGAGGAGGAAGGGGAAGGGGAGGGGGAGGAAGGAAAAAGAAAGACAGAGAGAGAGAGAAAGAGAGAGAGAAAGGAAAGGGAAGGAAGAAAGGAAGGAAGGGAAGAAAGAAAAAGAAAGAAAGAAAGAAAGAAAGAAAGAAAGAAAGAAAGAAAGAAAGAAAGAAAGAAAGAAAGAGGAGGGAGGGAAGGGAAGGGAAGGGAAGGGATGGGAGTTCTCACACAACATTGTTTTAAATGTTTTAAATTTAATTGGGCCAAAATTTGTTTAATTCTTTAAAAAAAAAATTAAAAAATTTTGTAAGTGATGTTTTTATTCGTGGCTGTTCACCGCCCTGAGTCCAGTAGGAAAAGGGCGGTATAAAAATTTAATAAAATAAAATAAATAAATAAACTCAAAGGAAAACTAATTGTTAGTTCCAGTCTTGTTTTACAGCAACTAGGATTTTGGTGTATATTCCTTAAAATACAGGAAACCATATTGCTAGTCTAACTCTTTGGAGATGCTCCTGCTTGAGATAACTATCAAATCCACACAGGAATAAAGCAATTCAAAGTCATTTTTAATTCATGTGAAGTGGGGTGGATCATGGCTCTAACTGGCCCTTTCCTAATTCTATAAAGCTCTGCATTTGATGTAAAATCCAGAAATTTTGCTGGATTCCAAAAACGCAAAAACAATAACAACAACACCAAAAACACAAAACCAAGTGAACACCTCTTGACTTTTTTGTTACTTGCTCTCATAAAATGCAGAACATTGCTCCATTGTATTTTTAGTCCATCTATAAAATAAGCAAATCATGAGCACTTTTGAAAAGTATAGTGAGGATTTAAAGGAGCACACTTTGAAGCTCCTTGTATTGATTTCTAACAAAATTAGCACATTTTCTTTTTTTACAGGTCTTCTATTCTTGTAGATTTTGTCATGTTCTGGTGAAAAAGGAGAAAAAGATATAGCACTTTAAAGTGCAGATCTTAAAGGCATAAAATTCAAAGATCTTTGTGATAATTGCTATGAAAGTTCTATGCTTCATCCAGTTTGATTTTCATAACTTTATTGGAAATTTCATCCCATTGGCTCAAACTAAGAAAGTTACAGGTGTTGGGTGGCTATGTTTTTTTCTGTGCCAGATATCACAAATCTGTTTTTTTTTACTTCCTCAGATAATATTCCTGAATCAGGAGAAGCTACTTCTCAAATTCACACAAAGAAGGTTAAAGAAGAAAGAAGGTTTCTAGCATTAAAAGATCTGGCTGCAAAGTGGATTTTACAGTTCCTGCACAGTCCAAGTAGATATGAATAGCACCATCCTCTATTAATTTATCTAATCCTCTTTTTAAAATGATCCAAGGTGTTAGCCCTCCACATATCATTGTTCATACACTGTTTGAGGAAAGTCTTATCTGACTTTTGACTATCCCAGTTTTTGGATTAATTTAATAACTTTTGCGTCAACCCACTCTCACTTCAGTCTGTTTCAGTGATGCAATTTCTCTTTCGCTTAGTTTACCTATCTGATTTTTTTTTTTTAAAAAAAACAACCTCTGAATGTTATAGTTCTTAGCTTTCTTTGGCGCCCTTGAATGAAATGATGAATTACAAAATGTTACAAGTTGCAAGCAATCAAATTTCATTCATTCATTCATTCATTCATTTATTTATTTATTTATCAAATTTCTATACCGCCCTACTCCCAGAGGACTCAGGGCGGTGAACAGCCAAGATAAAATACAGATAATACAAACATTAAAAGTCCATTAAAATTATTAAATATTTTGGCCGAAAAACAAATTAAAACACCCAATTTATAAACCAAATCAAACGATTTAAAAATTTAAAAGGGAGAGTTAGGCCAGGCCAGCTGCTGAAATAAAAAAGTTTTGAGAGCATGACGAAACGTGCACAGATCCGGGATCCTCCGTATCTCTGGGGGGAGCTCATTCCAGATGGTAGGTGCCCCCACAGAGAAGGCTCTCCCCCTGGGGGCCACCAGTCGACACTGTTTGGCCGACGGCACCCTGAGAAGCCCCTCTCTATGGGAGCGTACTGGTCGGTGAGAGGCTATTGGTAGCAGAAGGCGGTCTCGTAAATACCCTGGTCCGAGGCCATGGAGCGCTCTAAAGGTGGTAACCAAAATCTTGAAGCACACCCGGAAGACCACCGGGAGCCAGTGCAGCTCGCGCAGGAGGGGAGTCACATAGGAGCGCCACGCTGCTCCCATAACCACCCGCGTGGCCGCATTCTGGACCAGCTGGAGCCTCCGGGTGCTCCTCAAGGGGAGCCCCATGTAGAGAGCATTGCAGTAGTCCAGGCGGGATTATCTGTATTTAGTGGAACAACTTGCCTCCAGAAGTTGTGGATGCTCCGACACTGGAGGCTTTAAAGAAGATGTTAGATAACCATTTGTCTGAAGTGGTGTAAGGAAGTGATGGTTAACTTTTTCCGGACCGAGTGCCCAAAATGCGCACACAAATCCCCAAAATGCAATATGGGTGCAGCCCCTGTGCATGTGTCCCACCCCCTGCATGCACCCATGACCCCCAGCATGACCCCCGTATGTGCCCCGGTCCCTGTGCATGCACGTGTGTGCCACCACATGAGCCTCCTCCCCCACACGCACATGGCAGAGACCCGAAGACCAGCTGGCCGGCTGGAGGCACATACGCAGTGGTGGGATTCAGCCAGTTCGCACCACTTCGGGAGAACCGGTTGTTACCTTTCTGAGCAGTTTGGCCAACTGGTTGTTGGAAGAAATCATTAGGGCAGAGAACCGGTTGTTAAATTATTTGAATCCCACCACTGTGCATACGCATGCGCAGCAGAGCTGAACTGGGGCGACAGCTAATGTGCCATCAGAGAGGGCACTGTGTGCTACCTCTGGCACGCGTGTCATAGGTTCACCATTTTGGGTATAGGGTTTTCTGTCTAAGCAGGGGGTTGGACTAGAAGACCTCCAAAGTCCCTTCCAACTCTGTTATTCTATTCTATTCTAAACGCCAAGGAAATAATTTTTGCCCTGATATTCTCTTGAGGATGCCTGAAGTCCATGCTCTTGAGAACAGGTGATGTCTGAAGAAGAAAATGTTTCATTTCTGCCTAAGTGGGGGAAGCAATTTAAACCATCAACCCAAGCAGAAAGTTTTATCTTATTGTAAGAACAGCACACATTGTATGCCTGGATGGGCTTAGGAACAACAACAATTAGAACATGGACATGTTAAAATGGAGGATCCATATTTCGGTGCAGTGCAAACTTGAGAGAGGCTTGCAAAAAGTCCTGTGGGATCTAAAATACCAAGATTGCATTCCTAAATTGGTCTCCACTTGAAGAGATTGGGCTGTAACGCCATGGAGTGAACATGAAATTCTTGTTAAACATGAATAAAACGATGTTCTTGGAGTAATGTCATAAAATGAACATCCTGTGCATCCAGCATACAAACTCAGAACAAATGGAAAATTTAGCCACAGTCAGATTGTTATTTTTTTTTGCCAACAGGAAATATTGTGGACCAACTGTGATGCTTGGAATTAATAATAGCTGAAAGAATGATTGTTGCTTTGCATTCAGTCTGGACTAGTTTTTCAAATTATTTCTAATACAGTGGTACCTTGCTACTCATCATTAATTGGTTCTGGGAGTTGTGATGAGTACAAAAAATGATGAGACCCAAACAAAATTTTCACATAAGGAATAATATATTGAGGGGTCCTTGGTGCTTTCTGAGCTTTCTTTCTTTCTTACAGATGTTTCATCACCCAAACTAGATAACATTATCTGTCCTAGTCCTAGCACTGATGATGTTACCTAATTTGGGTCATGAAACATCTGCAAGAAAGCAACCAAGCTCAGAGAGCACCAAGGACCCTTCATGTCAACCCTGAGCTACAAATATTCTCCTTTATTGATAATCTAGTGACTCACAAGGTAACCAGCACCAACAAGTTCTAGCTTGTGTGTTGAGTACCAAACAAATGATGAATACTGGAACAACAGTTTCATGTCAAATTTTATTTTATTTATTTAGTTTGTCAAACATGTACAAGATAGCAGGTATAAGTATAAACATGTACAGGCACACAGGAAATGAGTACAAATAAATGAGGACAGTAGGAGAGGAATGGTAGGCACACACATTAAAGGGGGCGCTTATGCATGCCCCCTTTATGGACCTCTTAGGAATGGGGTGAGGTCCACAGTAGACAGTTTAAGGAAGTTAGAGGATGTAACAACGGAGTCAGGTAGCACATTCCAGGCGTTGACCACTCTGTTGCTGAAGTCATATTTTCTGCAATTGAGTTTGGTAGTTTGCCTTGAGTTTCTATCTATTGTTTGCTCGAGTGTTATTGAGGTCGAAGCTGAAGTAGTCGTTAACAGGTAGGACGTTGTAGCAGGCAATTTTTTATTTATTTATTTATTTATTTATTTATTTATTTATTTATTTATTTATTTATTTAATTCAATTTGTATCCCATCCTTCTCCTAGTGGACTCAGGGCGGTGCACAGCCAGAACTAAAACACATACCAATACAAAATTTTAAATTTTAAAAGAATTATATAACTTTGGCCCAAAATCTAAAACATTCAATTTTGTGTACTATGCTTAGATCGAACCACAGGTGGCGCAGTTCCAGATTGATTAAACCCAAAATTTCGAGCCTGGTGGCATAAGGGATTCTCTTGTGAGCAGAGGAGTGGAGGACTCTTCTCGTGAAACCCTCAATTGTATTAATGTCCGATATACAATGTGGATTCCAGGCAGATTAACTGTATTTGAGGATTGGTCTGGCAAAGGTTTTCTATGCCCTGGTTTACAGTAAAATGTTACCAGAGAAGAAGCTTCACAAAATTAGGTTAACAACTCTTAATGCCTTTTTGGCAATGCTGTTACAGTGAGCTCTGGGGCTTAGATAATTTGAGATGAGTACTCCTAGATCCTTGACAGAGTGAGGGTCATCTATGAGATTGATAAAATGCATTGAGTACCAAATTCAATGAGTTTCAAAGTAGTTTATCAAAATACCACTGCAGTCAAACTAGTTTCTGATTGGGATACAAACTTTGTTTGCTAAAAAATAGTTCACACATTCCAGTAGAGAGAAGTTCTCTGAGGATGGGCTTTACCATGAGTCCAAAAGCTCAGAAGAGTGAACCTTTGGTCCTAGTGACTGACCCAGACTGGATCCTGCAACATTATCCTGGGAAATATATATTTGCCTTCATTCACGAGAGTTCCTCTAATACCTATTGAATGACACTATTTTTGACGTACCTTTAGCACTTAGCTATTTTAAGCCATCACATTATGCCATGCAATGTCAGAAAGAGCCAAGGTGATACACACACACCCACTCTCTCTCACGCACAAACACACAAACTTCTGTACAAATTCAAAAGGCTTCATTTTCTCCGCCCCCAATTCTTCTATTTTTACAAATTCCAGTCAGGATCAACTCAAGTCATCCCCATTATTGAGAGAAATTGCATGACAAGACCAACAATTCAGAGAAGGCACTTTATGCAAACTTGTCAAGTATTTAAATTATGCCTCAACTGAGCAGTTGTTAAGAATTTTGGAAGGAGGGGGTAGGAAAGGAAATCTCGTATTTATCACGTGCTGAAGAAATCTTTCACTGTTTTCTACTCTTATTCATTAGAATGAAAAAGAAATTGTGTGGGGTTTTTCTTTTTCTTTTTCTTTGTAAAATAAATAATTGTAATGGCCTGCAGAGTACAAGATTGTTAAAAGTTCCTTAATTATGGCATAGCTGAGAACAGTGTGTTATTAAAGCTAAAAGTAAAGTTTTCCCCTTGCCCAGTTGTATCTGACTCTAGATACAGATACAGATTAACAGAGTTGGAAAGGATCTTGTAGGTCATGTAGTCCACCACCAGTACCCCACCCAAGCAGGAGACCCTACACCATTTCTGACAAAATGGCAGTCCAATCTCTTCTTGAAAGTCTAAAGTGATGAAGCTCCCACAACTTTGGAAGGCAACTTCTGTTTCACTGGTTGATTGTTCTCACTGTCAGAAAATTTCTCCTTATTTCCAGGTTGAATCTCTCCTTGATCAGTTTCCATCCATTATTCCTTGTCTGGCCTTCAGGTGCTTTGGAAAATAGGTTGACCCCTTCCTCTCTGTGACAGCCCCTCAAATATTGGAACACTGTTATCGTGTCTCTCCTGGTCCTTCTCTTCACTAGACTAGCTGCCACTTTGGAAACAGTTACTAATAGCCCATGTATGTAGACTTCTCAGTAAAATGTATTTCACGCAGACAACTTTGCACTCATCAGCTAAGAACGGCTCGATGGCACTCTGGCCTTGTGAAATATGAATAGTCACAACCGATTCATCCAAACTTGACACTTTGCACTTACCCGGATCTGCTGTGTCAAGAACTTTCTAGCCCCAGCACAACTGGCTGAGAATGGATTTAAAAACTCGAAGTGCTATTCTTAAGAAAAGGGGTAGGGATGGGGATAAACCAGGGGTGAAATGCTCTGAAGTCTGCTACCGGTTCGCTTCGCTACTGGTTCACTTCATGTGCACATGCACAGTGCATGCCAAATGCACCAGTTTGCACGCATGTACACCACATGCGCTACTGCGCAGTGCTGGAAAAAGAGGATTAAGAAGCCTTTTCTGAGTCTGTAAAGGTAAGTAGAACAGCAAGGGGGGAAACAGCTGTGCATTTTTTTTACTACTGGTTCACTTGAACCGGTAGCATTTTTTTTACTACTGATTCGCCTAAACCGGTAGCATTTTTTTACTACCGGTTCGGGTGAACCGGTCCGAATCGGTAACATTTCACCTCTGGGATAAACACTTATACAGGCAGAAACAAGAAGCAACACTTTGATTGAATGATCAGGCATATTTCAAACGCTTGCTTTCCATCACATTGACATATGGCTCTCCTTTATGTGTGTAAATATTTCAATACATTAACTTGCTTGTATAAGAGGAGAACAGGTTTCAATAAAATTCATGGAGTTCTAGATAATGTAATTTTCCACAATTCTGGAGCCTTCACAGGTGTCCACATAACTCATGCATGGTAGCAATTGTGCAAATGCTGTGGCTTACATCCTACAGATGTTGCAATGAAATTAAGTAAGAGTAACATCTATATAATGATATCACCACAGGAGAGTTACTATTTTGGGCATCAGTTGGCCCAGGTGCCATTGCCTCTTGTATAAAGTTTCTCTGCAACTTATGGTCAAGCCCAGATATGTGGAGAAAAACTTTGTACATGCAGTCCTCATCTTAAAACTGCAATTGAGACCAAAACTTCCATTACTAAGCAAGGTAGTTCTTAAGTGAGTCATGCTCAAATCAATGATCTTTTTGCCATGGTTGTTAAGCATATCACTGCACTTGTTAAATGAATCACTTTCTGTCATGCCTAAGGAGAGGTTAGAACTCACAGTCTCCTGGTGATTGGTCCAATGTCACCCAGTTGGCTTTCAGGTCTAAGAAGGGATTAGAACTCACAGTCAATCTGTCAGCATTCCAAGTAATACACCCATAGCAAACAGAACTCCAAGACAGGTACAGATGCCTCAAAGAACAGTTTTATTTGGAGATATCATATTGGCACAGACTGATAAAAACCAACTCTGAGAGTTCCTGCAGTTTTCACCTAATTAAAAAAGTGAAAGCTTCCCTTTCCCCCAAACAATAAGTCACATTGTCCAATCTAGGTGCTAGCTGGTTGCCTAGTTACTTCTCTCCTCCTCCTCCTCCTCTCTCCAGCCAGCTGTTGGAATATCCTTGATTCAAGGGAGAAACTATTTTGTTTTGTCTACAAAAGCCCAGCTATCTCTATTCCCCCTTCACTATCCCTCCGGTCCAGTGTGGCAACACCGAAACCTGAAAAATGGCCTCGGGGAGACCAGCTTCAGGGTTGACACAACCAACCAACCAACCAACTAATCAACCAACCAATCAGAGTAGAACTGGAAGGGACCTTGGAGGTCTTTTAGTCCAACCCCCTATACCACTGTTGGCGAACCTTTTCAGCACCAAGTGCTAAAACGGGAGGGCGTGTGTGCGAGCAGGAGAACACCAGAAACTGGAAGAGGCACACACACACAGGAGTGTCGGAAACTAGAAGAACAGTTCCCCAGTGTGCATGCATGTGCTGGGTAGCTGAGCTTCTGGTGTATGGCGTGCACATGTGTGCCAGTTACCTGGTCTTCTGGTTTCTGGTGTGCATTTGCGAGCAAAGACCTGCAGGTGCATGCCAGGATCTGAAAGAGCAAACGGGCAACGGCTGGTGTGCCCGGAGAGATGGCTCTGCATGCCACTTCTGGCACTCGTGCCATAGGTTCTCCATCATGGCCCTATACCATTTCAGACAATTGGTTGTCCAGTCTCTTCTTAAAAAATCTCCAGTGATGAAGCACCCACAACTTCTGAAGGCAAGTTGGTTCCACTGGTTAATAGTTCTCACTGTCAGGAAATTTCTCCTTAGTTCTAGGTTGCTTCTCTCCTTGGTTAGTTTCCATCCATTGGAAACTAATGACCTGGTGCCTTAATCACTAGATCATGAAACATACATGGTGTTAGCACTTCAACCTGCATTTACTCTAGTGCTGACATAAGAAGGAGAAGCGAAGGCGTCTGGAAAGGGATGTTTGACTTTTCACCTATTTATTTTCCCTGCAGATAATATCCCCTAGGACAGCGGTTCTCAACCTGGGGGTCGTGACCCCTTTGGGGGTCGAACGGCCATTTCACAGGGGTCGCCAAAGCCCTCTCTTGCCCCCCCCACGCCTTCACTCACCCTCACCCTCTGCCTCTGTTGGATCACCCAGTCGCCATTCGCTTACCCCGCCCACTCCCAATCTATTGCTGCCTCCGGAGTCCCAGCTGATGGCTAGAGGGAAAAAAAACTTTAAATTCTTGCCGTGGGGCTTCAAAGAGCTAGCTGCAAAGAGGTAATTCCTGGAGCAGATTTTTTTCCCTCTAGCTATGCTGAAAAAGCGAAATTGAAAGTAAGCAGGCTGCAACCTGACAAAATGAGGCAGAGAGATTTCTTTTTCTTTTTCCTCACCAAAAAAGGTAGGTGCAAACATGGGAAATTTAGGGCAAAAGAGGAGAGTTCAAGATTTTAAAACACAAAAGAAAAAAAGCTCTATTTAACTAGGGAATTATAATAATTGAGATACTATTAATTGGTTAAGTTGTGGTTTGGAGGAATATATGGGGGAAATTATTTGGTTTATTATTTATTTATTTATTTATTTATTTATTTATTTATTTATTTATTTTTCATATTTGTATACCGCCCTACTCCCGAAGGACTCAGGGCGGTGAACAGCCATAATAATTACAAATACATATAGAAGTTAAAAACTATTAAAAAACAGATTAAGTAATTTGGCTCAAAGATTAAAACATCCAAATTTATCTAAAAGAGGTCTAAAACCTGATTTAAAAGCCAATTTAAAAGCCAATTTAAAAGGGAGAGTTAGGCCAGACCAGCTTGTTGGAATAGAAACGTTTTCAGGGCACGGCGGAATATGCTTAAGTCTTGGATGTTTCGTAACTCCGGGGGAAGCCCGTTCCAGATGGTAGGTGTCCCCACAGAAAAGGCTCTCCCCCTGGGGGCCGTCAGTCGACATTATTATTATTATTATTGGTAAATATAATTAATTGATTTGTAAGAAATTGGATTGCATGGAAATAATTGGAAAATTCATGTTCATATTGATTAATATAAAAAAAAGATAGTTATATAACTAATTGATTTATATTAAAATGTTGAATTTGTATTAAACAACTGTATTACATAATTAACCAATGTGAGGATGGATATAAAAATAGATGAAAATGCGAAGGGGTATAATATAGAATAGAAGGGAAAAATTGAATTTGATTAAGATTAGAGATGAGGATGAAGGGTAATATTGTTTTTTTAAAAAAATAGATGAGGAATAAATATGGTAAAAAGGAAATATAGAAATTGTAAATTTAATTGAAATGACTAAATACTGTGTTGGAAGAAATATCCTTCTGGGTTCTGCTCGAGGTGGGGAAAAAGACACTGGAAACACGGAGACTGCTTGGAAAGATGGTTTAATGGTAGACAGGATCACATGGCTTGATGGGGCCCATTGTGTTAGTTTCTGTTGCTATTGTGTTGCAAATGTCCTTTGACAAAGGATTGACTTTCTGCCTCTGGCCCATTAACAAAGGGTGGGGGGCAAGAAGGTGTCTTTAAAATATTCTTCTCCATTTCTCATCCAGGTAGGGAAATATAGTATTCTGCCTTTTTAATATTTCCCAAAATATTTCATTCTTCTAGGAAAGGGGTGGGTGCTAACCTCCTACAACTGTTTAAATTTGTGAACCGGACGAATACTCTGTTCAAAGAAAATATGTTGTATGTTTGTATGCGTGTTTCTAATTATTGCTATTTATTGCTATTTGTTCTCTTTTATTCTTTAAAGTTTAACAATTCATTCTTTATCTTAATATTTGTTTGGGGTTGGCTTTCTTCCCTTTCATCTTTTTTATTGTACAGCAATCTTTCTCCTCAAACCTACCACCACTCTCTTTTCTTTCTTTCTTACTTTCTCTTCCCCCTCTTCTTCTTCTCCCTACTTCCTCTTTCTTTCTCTTTCTCCTCCTCTCTTCCTCCCTCTCTTACCTTCACTCCTACTCTAATTTCCCTTCCTTCATCCCTCTCTATTGCTGTATCCTTTTATGCATATGGACTACTCAGAGGACTGAAAAAGTTATTTTTGACTGGTCCTCGCACTTTTGACCAGTCCTCGAATTTACGACTGTCCTCACATTTTACGTTTTTTGCCCTATCTTATACCATGTTGAAGAGAAGCAGTTGTGAAATGAGTGACATGGTTGTTAAGAATGCTGCACAGGCATAAATGTGAGGATGGTCATAAGTGTGAGGACCAGTCAAAAGTGCGAGGACCTGTCAGAAATGACTTTTTTCAGCCCTCTGAGTAATCCCTATATATATAGCCATGGCCACCCGGTCACATGACCAGCTAGCCACGCCCACAAAATAAGCCACGCCCACAGAACCGGTAGTAAAAAAATTTAGAACCCACCCTTGGTTGGGGGTCACCACAACATGAGGAACTGTATTAAAGGGTCACGGCATTAGGAAGCTTGAGAACCACTGCCCTAGGAGATGAGATGGGAGGGGGGGAATTCCTTTGAGCTGGAGTAGATTAGGGGTAGAATGACTTGGAAGATGGCCAATGAGTGCAGGGGAGTGGGGAACGGAAAGGGAGGGTTTTGGGGCTGGAAGTCAGTGTTGGCTTTGTTTGGAGTCGGGTTAGAATGTCGTGCTTAATAAATAGGAGTTTTTCTTCAAAGACTTGGTTTGAAATGCAAATTATTTGAGACGACCTTGAAACTTGACACATGGACTAAACAAGTAGCATTGGGGTACATGAAAGTCTGAAATATATGAAGGACATAATGTGGGGGAGGCTGGCAGTACACATTTGCAGGATGTGGTGTCAGTGATGCTCAGTGAGCACCAGGCACCAGGGATGCCCTGTGATTAATGCATTCGATATAAGTGGATGGGGAAAATCAAATGACTTCTGCAGAAAGGAAGGAAATGCTACTATTCAAGACAGAAAGCTGGAAATGGGGTTGAGGGTTGGGGAAGACCTCATCAGAACGCAGGAAAGAAAAGATGACATAAGCAAGCAAAATAAAATGCAACGAAATAAGATGAAATCCATATAAATTATAGCTAGGAAATATAATAAATGGATTTTAATAAAGAGCTTTATTTGACCTGTAAAGCAGGAAATGGGGAAAGTGTTATTCATTTATGAAAAGGAAAAAAAAAAGATTAACCTTTTCTTTCCACTTCTGTTAATAAGTCTAAAATTGAGCATTGTTGTTTATCAAAGAGAGAGAGGGGGGGGATGCCTGCAGAAAAAGCTCTACAAAATTTCTCTCTTGAAGAATGATACTAATAAACCGAAAAGATCTCAACTTGTATTATTAGAACTGTATTATTGAAAGGCCATAGGAGATAATCCTATGATAATTCTAGACCAGATACCTTACTAAAGATAAATTAAGCCTCCTTCAATCTGAGCTTGTTTGTGGGTGATTTCATGGTGATGATACGGAATTAATTTCCCTCTGTCTTTTTCTAGAATTTTTCAGAAAACCTTTCTAATTCTATCTATACTACTGGGATCACTTGGTGGTCTCCTTTCCAATCTAATCACGAGTGGTTTCCAAACCCCTGGAACCTCCATTAAAGATTGTTACCTTCTGAGATTTGATTGCTTGCTAATGAGCCCTATTTACCTGTCAATCCATAAAGGGCAATAAATCTGGTCAAGGGACCTCATTTACTGCAGTTTCCTTGTTCCAATTTCCAGTTTCTGAATTTGAAGACTGGAAGTAGGCCTTAATAAGCCCACCTGGGAATAAAATATTGCGGGAAAAATAGAAATGCTTTCATCATGCTATCCTGCCATTTTCTCTTCTAGATGTTTCCTTTCATTCATCTGTTTGGGGTAATGGTGCGATGCCCTAAATTCATGCCTGTCTGCTGACTGCTCATTCATGGAGAAACCCAAAGCTTTTTTTCTTTCTTTTTTTCTTTTTGCTAATCAAGAGAAACTGGAATTAGAATATAATTTATTATTTCTCATAGGAGGTGTTTCTCATAAAAGGGAGAAGGAGGGGCAGCATATGCTGGACTGGAGTTAAGAGTCAGACTCTTAAAACAGGGAAACTGAAGAAGTCAAACAGAAGTACCGGTAAGTGGTGGGTAGCTAAGGTAGACCTCAATTCTCACTGTTGAAGGTTTTAATGAACAACTGTATAGGCTGGGAAACCTGCATAGACTTGGGAGATTTCAGGCTGCTGAAACCTATCAGTTGGAGAATGGGCTGAAGTCCATAGAATAGAAAAGGGCACAGTCCTGATGGAGAAGGAAGAGGAGGAGGAGGAAGAAGAGGAGGAGGAGGAGAGAGGGGGAGGAGGAGGACTACATATCGGACATATATACAATCGAGAGAGTCCAGAGATATTTTATGAGAAGAGTCCTCCATTCCTCTACCCTCAATAAAATACCTTATGCCACCAGACTTCAAATTTTGGGCTTAGACAACTTAGAACTACACCGACTTCCGTCTGACCTAAGCATAGTACATAAAATTATCTGCCACAATGTACTTCCTGTCAATGATTACTTCAGCTTCAACCACAATACACGAGCAAATAATAGATACAAATTCAAGGTAAACCGTTCCACACTCGATTGCAGAAAATATGACTTCAGCAACAGAGTGGTCAATGCCTGGAATGCACTACCTGACTCTGTAGTTTCTTCCCCAAACCCCCAAAACTTCAACCTTAGACTGTCTACTGTTGACCTCACCCCATTCCTAAGAGGTCTGTAAGGGGCGTGCATAAGTGCAACAGCGTGCCTACCGTCCCTGTCCTAATATTCCTTTTTACTTACTCTTTTCATGTATTCAAATTATGTTTATACTTTTACCTGTTATCTTATATATGCTTGACAAAATAAATGTATGAGGAGGAGGAGGAGGAGGAGGAGGAGGAGGAGGAGGAGGAGGAGACGGATGAGGAAGTGATGGTGATGGTGATGGAGGAGGAGGAGGAGGAGGAGGAGGAGGAGGAGGAGGAGGAGGAGGAAGAGGAGGAGGAGGAAGAAGAAGAAGAGGAGGAGAAGGAGAAGTGTAAGCCCTTCTTTAACTCCAAATTAGGAGGTGCGTCTTATTTAGAAACAGACCTACTGTGTGCACGTATTTATTAGCCCACCATGAAAGCTATTTAATAAAGAGGAAAATTGTGAAATTATGAATTGGTGCTTTACACCGAGTTTCTATTAAATCCTGAAAATTCACAGAAAACTTCTAACAATAGGTCAAGTTGCCCTTTCTCCCTATTTCACAAAACTTGTTACTATGCCAACCTCTGTTAGTCTATCAGATAGACGCCTCCCTTTTGTTTCTCCTGTTTCAGGCACAATATTAGTGATCCTCTGCTGAATTCAGTATCAGAAACCACAACTTATTTATCTTCCATGAATTTGTTTTTAATTTACCGCAGTTAGAGGCTGTCATTAACACTCGATACGTAAATGAAACTTACACATTAATGGGTTTCTTTTGGCAAATAACTTTCATCTTGAAACTCGGATTAACTAATGCATTTTACTTAGAGTTTTGCTATTATAAGAGAAGGAAAAACAATATTTCTATATGAACAGGGACAAATGAAGAAAGCAATGTTGTGCTATCACCACAGAAGCCCTGCCCATTTTGCATGTATATCATGCACTCATGCCCAGGTGTGGTATTCACTTACCTTCACTACCAGTTCACAAATGGGCACGTGCGAATGTGCGCACTCTCTTTGCTCACACATTACTTCCATGCATGTGCAGGACCTTCCGCACATATGCAGAGTGTCAAAAATGGAACGTGATTACATCCGAGTGGGTGGAGCCTCCCACTGCTGCTGCTACCGGTTTGCCCGAACCAGATAGAACCAGCTGAATACCACCACTGTTCATGCCCCAAAAGGACAGACATCCGGTTGCATTGCTGCATTGTTGCGCTGCTGTTGTCAACATATTGGTGAAAAAACCAACTCCTGCAAATGCCTTTGGGAAGACTTGACATGACGTGATTTTATGACAGCTCCCCAGCAGTTGGCAATTGCTAATTGGAGAGGGTAAGGCTGGGACTTGGGTGGGTTTTTACAACTACCAGATTCCAACAGCATTTGTTTTGTTCTATTCTACAGATGGACATAGGTACCATACGCTCGGTTATTCTGTGTTACAACAATACATGTTTGTTCATAAGGGGTTTTTTTCCACTGCTATCTTATCTGTAAATTATTCAGTGCTAACTGATACATTTTTTAGGTGTGCTTCCACCTTAGAAAAAGAAGAAAAAATGGGGGTGGGGGTGTGCTTAAGCTAAAATAAGATTCTTTTCTATTGTTGGTCCATATCACGTACGCTCACAGTTTTCTTCTTTGAGCGAGATCTGGAGTCTTTCTCCTGGTGATTCAGATGACACACATTCATGGAGTTGTCTTGGCTATAATATCAAAGTGGTTTGCTCAACTGTTGACTTTGTGATGGGTCCTCCCCATCCCCCACCCCAACTTGTCAGTCTTACTTACTGTTTTAGGATTTTTGGTAGATTCCCATTCAAGGGCAGAACAGGCCCAGCCCTGTTCTCAACCCAACATGATCAGCCTTGCTTTCTCTGCCAGATCTAATGATGTCGGCTCATTTAACTAGGGAGTCTGTCCTTCAGGTATGACGCAAAGGGCTTTAAAGGTTATAATCAGCATCTTGAACTTGATCTATCAATCATACTCGAAATACAGTTTGGTTCTCCAAATGTGTTTTCACCACGGGCATGATGCAAAAGGACAGGAGAAGAATGTAATTAGGCATGGGAAGAATACAGTGCTATATTTTTAAAGGATTATTCTTCTTCAAGTATAGCCCTTCTGGCTCAGAGTGCACTCATGAGAAAAACTGTACTCTTCATCAAAGAAAAAATAATAATTAATTGAAGGTGCTGAGGATATTTAGGAGAGGGACCCATATTTCTGAGTATTACAGAATGCAGAACAGAGTTAGAAGGGACCTTGGAGGTCTTCTAGTCCAAACCCCATCCTCAAGGAGGAGACTCTATACCATTCCAGAGAAATAAGCTGTCCAATCTCTTCTTGAAAACCTCCAGTGATGGAGCATCAACAACTTCTGGAGGCTAGCCGTTCCACTGATTAATTGTTCTCACCGTCAAGAAATTTCTTCCTAATTATAGATTGGATCTCCCCTTGATAAGTTTCCATCTGTTACTTCTTATCCTGTCTTTGGAGAATAAATTGACCCCCTCTTCTCTGCAAAAGCCTCACAAATATTGGAAGACTGATATCATCCCTAGTCCTAGACCAGTGATGGCTAACCTTTTCCGGACCAAGTGCCCAAAGCACGTGTGTGCGTGCGTGCCTGAATCCCCAAAATGCAATGCATGCACGGCCCCAGCACATGCATGTGCGGCCCCCATACATGGATGAGTGTCCCTCCTACATGCACTCTGCTTCCCGCACATGCCCTGTGCATGTGTGTGCCCCCTCACATGCCCCTCCCCACATGCATGTCTGTGCGGGCTCCCCGCACACACCCCATCCCACACACATATGCGGCAGGAGGTACACACATGTGTGCGGCAGAGCTGAATTGGGGCAATGGCTTGCGTGCCCACAGAGAGGGCACTGCGTGCCACCTCTGGCACGTGTGCCATAGGTTCGCCATCACAATCCTAGACAAAGATTGGGAGGTGGGAAGGTCTGTTAAACATTGCTGTAGGAGTAAGATGTGAAAATATTGTATTTCCTCATCTTAATGACTATTTAATGTACATTGATTGGTCATGACTCCCCCCATATACAGTAGAATTTTATTTTATTTTATTTTTATTTTTCAAATTTCTATACCGCCCTTCTCCCGAAGGACTCAGGGCAGTGTTCAGCCAAGATAAATAACCAACAATATAAAAATTAAAAACAATTTAAAATTATTAAATAGTTTGGCCAATAATCTAAAATAAAATAACCCATTAAAATAATATTTTAGGCCAGCCCTGCTTGATGGAATAATAATGTTTTAAGGGCGTGGTGAAAGGTACGAAGGTCGGGAATCTGACGACCTTCTGAATCTCTGGTCATGAACGCTTCTGACCATGACCAAATCGGGTTCTGACCCAAAAAATTCACATTTTTTTTTCGCCGCTGGTTTTCCCTTCTGAGCCATTTTTTTTTTTTTTTGCCAAATTTCCAAAATTAGGTTCGGGTCATGACCAATTTGAGTTGCGACCAAAGTTATGGAATGAATTATGGTTGTGACCAGAGGTCCTACTGTATGTGGCTTCTCAATTTATGAGCAGCTTGAGCAATCCTACGTGCTGTCCAGACAGACTCCCAATATGGATAATATAAGGTGAGAACAAAAAAAAAAAAAAAAAAAAGGAAAGAAAAAGAAAAAGAAGAAGAAGAAGAAAAACACCGGCTCCATCTTTCAATGCTGACTGCCATCTTAGGAAATCAATACCTGTCATAATACCCTTAACATTCTGGGAACTGAAATCCTACTTGGGCGATAAAGCTTTCCTAGTTTACTTGTTGATTTAGATCAGCTCTGACAGGCCACTGAAAGGGAGGGAGAGGGGTGCAATGTGTACTGAATGCCCATTACACACGAAGGTGCAGTTATATTTTTGTTATGCTAACAACTCCTCGTAATGAATTGCAGATTGGACAGGCATCAATTTTGAGTGTTTTGACAGGGGTCAATCAATTTGGAGAGAAAGCCAAACTTGCCGGGCTGATGAACACTAAGGGGATTATGTTTTTCATTGGAATATGTCGACAGAACTAAGGTTTACCTGGAGGCCTGTATGTTTTTGGATGAAGGTACAAAATCTTCAATAGTACAGAAGCACACAGAGGTTTGTGTGTGTGTGTGTGTGTGTGTGTGTGTGTGTGTGTGTGTGTAACACCACCAATTCCCTTCAGATTGTGGATGGAATTTAGATCGTGAAATGAATTCTGGTTGAATCATTGATTTTAATTTGGAAAATGGAGTCCATTAATGTGATGTTTGACAGCCAAAAAAAGCCAACACAATCCTAGGTTGCATTAACAGAGGGTAGGAATTTGTCGGAGCGTAAATCAACCCCATCTCCCTTTGGGTAATTGCACCTAATTAGAGGAGGATGGATCTTGTTTTCCATGCTGTATACTTTAAAGAAAGAAAACCCAAAATATATTCTAAGAAACATTTTATTATAAAGAAATAAAACAAACTTATTAACTACATTGTTACCGGTAGTTCTATCACACAGACGGGCAAAAGAAAAAGATCAGGAAGTTTCTTCCTTAAACTTGGACATGTGCAGTAGTTCAAAAATCACAAGACAGTCTTATCTCTGTTGCTACAGAGACGTGATAACGTCCTATGGCAGACTACCATAAGTCTTAGGATGGAAGCTCGGCTGACAAAAACATAACAGTGACAGAATCAACACTTTATAAAGCCTTGGTTAAGACCACACTTAGATACTGTATCCAGTTTTGGTCACCATGTTACAAAAAAAGATGTAGAGATTTTGCAAAGAAGAACAACTAAGATGACTAAAGCCCTGGAGCAGGGGTGGGTTCTACTTACCTTTACTACCGGTTTGCAATGGGATCGTGCACGCTCGCTTCCCTTACGTGTGTTCCTTGCTTCTGCACAGATCGCTGATGATGACATCTGGGGCGGTGGGCGGGGCCTCCCGCCAGTTTTACTACCGGTTCTTGTGAACCAGTCCGAACTGGGGGCAACCCACCACTGGCCTGGAGACTAAAACATATGAAGAATGGTTGCAGCATTTGGGTTTGGCTAGTCTATAGAAAAGAAAGACTAGGGGGGGACATGATAGCAGTATTCCAGTATTTGAGAGGCTGCCACAAAGAGGAGGGGATCAATTTATTTCTCAAAGCACCAAAGAAGGCAGGAGAAGAAACAATGGATGAAAACTAATCAAGGAGAGAAGCAACCTGGAATTAAGGAGAAATTTCCTAACAGTGAGGACAATTAACCAGCTTGCCTTCAGAAGTTGTGGGTGCTTCATCACTAGGGTTTTTTTTAGGAAGAGCCTGGGAAGTCTGGTGTAGGGTTTCCTGCTTGAGCAAGGGGATGGACTAGAAAACCTTCAAAGTCCCTTCCAGCTCAATTCTGTAGCCATGATCGCAATCCGGGCGTTAAGATGTTTGCAGCTTCTTATGGTCAAGTGATTACAATTTGGAAGCTTTCCAACAAGCAAAATCAATTGGGGAAGTTGGATTCACTTAACAACCATGTGATTTACTTAATGACCATGTGATTTGCTGAACAACAATGTGAATCATTTAAAGACAAAAGGTTGTCAAATCGGGTCTGACCATGTGATGGTGAGCTTGTTGAGCATGTTGCTTAGCAACCAAAAATTCTCACCCCCAAATGTCATTAATTAAGGTCATAATTATGATCATAAATTAAGGACTACCTATAGACCCTAACAGGACACTATATCTCATTTAATGCTCTGACGTTCCTCTGAAGTAAAGACAATGTTAGAAAAGTTAAAAAGCTACTGTGACTCTCAAAATTAAACTGGTCATAACTATAGATCAACTCATCTATTGGAGGGAGTAGTTAAACATCCAAGATGGCAGTCACAGCTGCAGAAATCTGACATCTTTTAATTTTTTAAAAATCTCCTACTGCAGACAGTCTGAATCACAGTTTCCTTCCCTTGGTTAAGATGTGTCCAACAGCTGTGATCCACCCACTGAGAGTCATGGTGGCTCAGTGGCTTAATGATGCTGAAGATACTCTCAGCTCTGGCAGTTCAAGCCTTGCACACCATGGCAGAGTGGGCTCCTGTCACTTGCCTCAGCTTCTTGTCCACCAACAGTTCGAAAGCATATTCTATACAAGTAGATAGATAGGTACCACTTCAGTGGGGAGACAAGCTGATACTCTGTGCAGGCAGTCAGATTCCCAATAGCTCTGAACCTTCCTGGTTGCACTGCCCATTTGTGAGGCGGCTCTGGGAAAGGAGCCTTAGGTCGCAATGCAGGAAGAGCCACTTGTCTTTCTCTCTGCTGCAAAGTCATCTTTCCCTCCTGTGGCACACTTTGGGAAGCACACAAGCATATCCTATAACAGGGCGGGCACCTTGGCAAGCCAAACTACTAAGCTGCAATAGCATTGCGGTCTCTTGGCTGCTGTAACAATGCCATACGCTAATCATCATCATAATAATAACCCACCCACTTTGTGATCTTCAACTTCTCTCTAAAAGGTTAAATGGTCACCCAAATTGCCCTCCTGTGGTCTAAAGGAAATTATAGTATTTTTGAAATGTACAGTACAACTCTTTGTAAAGGACGGTATGTACTTTCCCTCCCCCCTTTTGAAGTAATTTAATTCCTCTTTGATGGTAATACACAATGGACATTCAGGGCTGTATTTCTCACCTCTTTTCATCCTTTCCCCATCTCGGCTTTTGTTCTCCGTTCCGTTGAACTACTCAGAGGAAAATAGTGGATTTTCAGTAATGCTGCAGAGGTCCATAGCTGCAGTTGAGAAGGACATAGTTTGTTATTTTCCCTGACACTTTTTCTAATTGACAAAAGGGAGACAGTGTATCTGCTTTTGGTTCTCATTATGGTTATAACTCTTCTCCATTTGCTACAGATAATGAGAAACCTTAATAAACCGCTGAAATGAAAACGATAACAAGAAATAACAACAAGCAATTTTAACTTACATTGATAGAAGTCTAGCTTCCAAGTGACAGAAATTAATCGTTCTACTTTTGTTTGTTTTTTGTTTTTGTTTTGCATTTTGTTTTGCATACCCAATCTCAGGTAGCATCTCCAGTTTGGGACATCACACTGCAAAAATAATTCTAATTAATAGCATCACAGATGGGCTGTGAAGGAGATCAAGGACAGGAAGCTAAATATTTTGAAGATGAACTGAGGGAATTCTGGTTGATTATCCTTGAAACTAAGAGAAGGGATACAACAATATGCTTATTCTCTATCAAGCTGGATTTAGACGTCCATCACTATTTTCTAGATTATTTTATTTCTTCTGAATAAAAGATCTCCCTAGATTACTTAGGTTATTTATATAACTATTTTTTCTATGATTTAGTCTTATGCTAAACAGATATTGTAGGAATCACCTGGAAGATGACTGATCAGGTAATCTATTTTTTTCCTTCTTGGAAGTTATTCCCCTCTAGAAAAAAAAAATGGATGGAAGCACCTGGAAACTAAACTCTACTATAGAATTCCTGAGAATTGATTAGGAATAAACCCAGATTAAAATCTGTAATAAACCTAGGTAGCTAAGCCTGGTAAGTTTATTTAGCAAAGTCCATGCTTTGTAATATTACCAACTCAAACTGTCATTTCTTTAAGCTTGGAATCACATATAATTGCATTGAATTGGGAGCCGGAATTAATTTAGGTTTATTTGCCTATCCCAGGGAGAAGTTTTACTTTTGGGTCCGGTTGCTGTGTATAGACATTTAGCTGGTTCTAAAGGAAAGAAAGTGGGTGACCATGTCAATTTGATAGGTAGGTAGGTAGGTACAGTAGGTAGGTATGTAGGCAGGTAGGCAGGTAAGCAGGCAGGCAGGCAGGCAGGCAGACAGACAGACAGACAGATAGATAGATCTACTAATTTATAAAAAGGACAAAAATTAGAGAAGTGTATGAGTTAGTCTACATCGGGATTCCTTTCCCCAAGACGGTATTTTCAAGTTTCTGGGATGTGACTTGTATCAAATTTTGGGCTTGGACAACCTGGAACTATGCCACCAACAGTCTGACCTAAAATTGTCTGCTACAATCTCTTACCTGTCAATGACTACTTCAGCTTCAACCTTAATAATACACCGGCAAACAATCGATACAAACGCAAGATAAACTGCTCCAAACTCGATTGCAGAAAATACGACTTCAGCAACAGAGTGGTCAACACCTGGAATGTTCTACCTGACTCCGTTGTTACATCCTCTAACTCCCTTAAACTGTCTACCGTGGACCTCACCCCATTCCTAAGAGGTCCGTAAAGGGGGCGTGCATAAGCATACCAGTGTGTCCTACTGTCCCCATTTATTTGTACTCATTTGTGTGTACATGTACATGTTTATACTTATACCTGTTATGTTGTACATGTTTGACAAACTAAATAAAATAAAAATAAAAAAATAAATCAGATATGGTCTCTATCTAAAAAGTTCCTGTCCACATTTGAAAGTGACAGAAAGACGACAAATCAAAAACATATTCCCATTTTTCTGGATAACCATCCTTGTGAAACAGGAGCAGCATATGTCTGTGGAGATTCTCAGTCATCCAGGTCATGGTTGTCCCAAAGGTGCTTTTTCAAAAGGCATCTGGACTTTCTGGGTTTTTTCCTTGAAAACCTTTCGCTTCTCATCCAAGAAGACTGAAGAAGCTTCTTGGATGAGAAGCAAAACATCTTCAAGGAAAAACAAAGAAAATCCAGTTGCCTTTTGAACACACATCTTTTTTCACATATTTTTCTTGCATATTTTCTTGCACTTCTATAACTGTCTGGTTTGGTTCTGCAACCCAACAAGACAGACACAGACTTCAGAGGATAATTAGAACTGCAGAAAAAACAATGGCTACCAACCTGCCTTCCATTGAGGACCTGTCTACTGCACGAGTCAAAAAGAGGGCTGTGAAAATATTTACAGATCCCTCACATCTTGGACATAAACTGTTTCAACTCCTACCCTCAAAACGACGCTATAGAGCACTGCACACCAGAACAACTATTCACAAGAAGTTTTTTCCCGCACGCCATCACTCTACTAAACAAATAATTCCCTCAACACTATCAAACTATTTACCAAGTCTGCACTACTATTAATCTTCTCATCGTTCCCATCACCTATCTCCTCCCACTTATGACTGTATGACTGTAACCTTGTTGCTGGTATCCTTACAATTTATATTGACTGTTTCCTAATACTATTTGATTGCTTATTTGTTCCCTATGACTATCATTAAGTATTGTACCTTATGATTCTTGGTGAATGTATCTTTTCTTTTATGTACACCGAGAGCATATGCACCAAGACAAATTCCTTGTGTGTCCAATCACACTTGGCCAATAAAGAATTCTATTCTATTCTATTCTATATAAAAATTTACCAATAATGATGCCTGGGGGAAAAAAAAAGTAGGAACGCAAAAATACTGAGATTATTTCAGCTGGGGAAAAAAACGACTTACTTTTTTGTTTGTTCATTTCTCCTTCGCTTTTTTTTTAAAGAATTTTTGATGATCTGCAAACAGAGACCTTCGATTGCATCAGTATCCAGCATGAACTGAGGCGAACAAACTTGTCCTTAAAACATATTCTTATTTTAGTATAATGGTTTGCTTTATTTCTGAACTTAAACCCACTGCTGTTTGTGTTCAAAGCCAGTGTGAGTCTGCTTGATAAGCTCCTCAAACTCAACCAGCAAAGAGAAAAATCAGTGAACAGGAAATAAGAAGTTGTTTCAATTGACAAGTTATCTGACATAAAATAGCGGATTACGAAAGAGAGGGCAATGCCAACAAATGTCTAAAAAAGATATCTTCTAATGGAGTAAGGGAAACATTCTTTTACAGTATCCCTGGAGAATCAGACAAAGAAATGGATTTACATACGGATCAGCACTTACTGTTTTTGAGAGATCGTGGTCTGCATTGTTGATTCAGGTATTTATTCCTTCTGAGCACGGAGAAAATGTTCTCGCTGGATGTTTTATTGGATGACTGGGTTTCTAATATTATGGGAAAGAGCCAGAAAGAAACAGCTCTTTTTCTGATTTTTGCATAACATGTGTAACAACTTTAGACTCATTTTTAACAGACTCCAGCTTATATTTGCCTCCTGCTGAAGCTACACTTCCAGCCAATAAAAGCATTTCTCCATCAGAAGCCAGCTGTTCTTGGTAATTTTCCTGCTATAGCTTCAGCATTGTACAGGTAGTCCTCAATTTATGACTTACAATGGAGCCCAAAATGTCTATTGCTAAGCAAGCTATCCCATTTTCCCGAAAATAAGACATCACCTGATAATAAGCTCAATCAGGCTTTTGAGTGTAGGCACTAAAATAAGTGTTCCCCTCGAAATAAGCCCTCCCTGAAAATATTTAAACACAGAACTGGAAATCAGGTAAGATGGCAAGAGGAGCCCCATCTTGCTCCATGTGCCCCAAAATAATAAGACCACCCTGAAAATAAGGCCAAATGCTTATTTCGAGGTTCAAAAAAAATATGAGACAGGGTCTTATTTTGGGGAAAACACGGTAGTTGTTTTGCCCCATTTTATGACCTTTCTTGCCACAGTTGTTAACTGAATCTGTAGGAGAGGATCAGGATCAGCCTGAGAGAGGGATCAAACACATTATAAGTCACGAGTCCCTGCATGCCCACGAGAGACCTCAGTCCAGCCCACCTTGAATGCCTTTCTTATCTCCCACTAATTTGCCTTGACCATTAGTAGCTCAGATTCTGTATTTCTCAGATTAGTAGCTTCAGAGGCTATGAGTTCGATCCTAGGTAGAGGGAGATATTTGTCTCTCTGGGCACACTGAGAATATATCTGTTGAAAAAAACTCCACAGTAAACACTCTGCTCCATTCAGTTGCCCAGACTCCACCCCACAAGGAATTATGGAGTCGTTAAAAGAAGGTGATTAGTAGTTCAGATTCTTGTAGAGAGCTTAGGCTGGCAATAAATCTTTATACTCATTTGCACTGCCTGAATCTCCTGATTTCCTGGGTGCTTGACAGAATCACTGCAGTGGTTAACTTAGTAGCATGACTGTAAAATGAATCTAGCTTCCCCATTGACTTTGCTAGTCAGAGTTTCACAAGAGATGACCATCTGATCCCAGAACATTGCAACCCTCATAAGCATGAGTTAGTTGCCAAGTGTCCAAATTTTGATCATGCGACTATGGGGATGGTGCAAAGGTTGCAAGTGAGAAAAACCATCATAAGTCTCTTTTTCTGTACTATTGGTGAGGTGAGGTGAGAATTGCAGCACTCAGCCCAAATCAGGGGTGAAATGCTCCCGGATTGGACTGGATCGACCGGTCCAGTAGTAATCTTGACCATTGGTTTGGCAATCCAGTAGTGATGGTGGAGCAAAGCTCGGCCCACCCGCCCGGGTGTCATTACTTCCTGGTTTTAACCAGGAAGTAATGTGTTTTTTACCTTCTGTGCATGTGCAGAAGATTTTGTGCGCACACAGAAGGTCTGCGTGCACATGTGACGTGTGCGTGTGAGCAAAGCACATGCGTGCACAGCACGTGCGCTTCCACACCTGTAAGGAAGGTAAGTAGATTTCACCCCTGGCCCAAATCCTTCAGTTTGAGGGCTACTGCAGTCAGTGGCTGGAGAAATTATCAATAGAAGGAGCTGAGCCAGAAGTGAAGGAAGCAAAAGCTTTGGGCAATTGAACAGACCACAAAGGAAGCCAAGGTAAGCACAGAAGCTAATGCGTACTATCCTTTGGGACATTCTGTGGGCCTATAGCTCTCATTGATATCCATCAGCTACCTTCTATTGCCCCTTTGGTCCAGTTTTATTTGATGATCTCTGATAGGGATTTTAAAACTGAGATGGCTACAAGATCTCTTCAGTACTGTAAAAACCCTATAAGACCATGGCTTTTAAAAGCTTAATTTCAGTGCTAGATAACAATGGTCAGATATTTCTTCTTTGATGTTTCTGGGCTTGACAATAGCTAGCATGGAAAGGCCCTTGAAATTGTAGTGTATAATAAGTTCATTCAGTCTGAAGGACAAGGACTGTTGAAAAGCCAAAGACAATTTGAACTACTTCAATAAAAACATGCTTCCCGAGTAATAGAAAGTGATATTTCTGCATTATTCTGCTTTGTTCAAGCATCACCTTAATTATAATCTCCAGGTTTAAGAGGAATTCAAACAAATTGAATTAGGTAACCAAAATGATGAGGACACTCAAAACCTAATCCTGTATCTTGTGTAAATCAGCGTGTGTTTGTGTGCGGAGGGAAGCCGGTATATATCACAGTTGTTGAGAGCAACTTTCCAAGCACTCAATTTAGTTAGGCTCCTTGATTCAAACTTGACTGAAGTCAACTTACAACAACCAGATAAGAACCTTTATTGCTTACTAGGATTAAATCACTACAACAATGGATTGCCCTCTGCCAAAACACAGTTCATCTTATACCCACTGTAGCTCAATTCCGTGACTTTATTTTTTCCTACCTTTGCCTTGAGTTTTGTGTTTTCAGACTTGAATCTGAGCAATGGTTGGTCATTAGTCTGATAGCTCAGTCCTGAAGCTTGTAATTAAAACTTTCTTTCATTAAGGATTCAAGACAAACTTGCCTGATACTTCCAAACTTGCCAACCCAAAGGTTTCTAATGGCTGGAAAAAGTAATTAACAAGCGCTTTCCAAAAGTGATTAGAAAAGGAGGTAGATGAAACTTTCAAAGGTGCTGATCAGGCTTTGAGAAGGATGGTTATTCCTTCATCCCCTAGTGCCCAAAATCCATCAGAAACTGCTGTCTTGCAGTCTCCTCAAGAGGAACAACTGTCTGGAGAACTTGTGAGTGATCTCTAATCTTCTCCTTTGTCTGGAGAGGTTCAAGGAGCTGGTTTACTTGCCAACTCTTTGTTGTTCAGCATAGTCATCTTTAGTCCACCAATTCTTTCTCCAGAAGTGAAAGTAATCTTAATAAAAGTAAAGAAATATAAGAATGGTTTGGGAAACAAGCAAAACTTTCATGAGAAGTTATTTTATACAACATAAGAGTGAACTAAAAAAAAAAAGAGGCAAGAGAAAACACAAGCTATTTGGAATTAAGATAAAACAAAAGAGGGATTAAAGAAGTTTTCAGAGAAGTTAAATATTTCTCAACAAATTAAGTTTCTACAGCAACAATTATCTATGTTGACGCTAAGAGAAATGGAAATAAAGATGAATTATGCAAAACAACGTTTTTTTTGTGGGGGGGGGTTGCAAATAAACTAGGGAAATGGTTGCCATACAAATTGCAAAAAGAAAAAAAAAAGAAAATGATATTGAAATTACAAGCAGGAGATAGTGTAATAATTTTTACAAGCTGTACAAAATATGATGAATTGTATTTTGAAGAGGGGAAAGAGACCAGAGAGCCAAAAAGAGGCTGATGTAGCATTAATGCTTAAAAAGGGACAAGGTTTGATTTTAAGAAAAAACAAAAAACAAAACAAAAAAACTCTTAGCCAATATTATTAGTGAGTGATTATTAAGTTGTTTACAGTGATTTTGGCTGAGAGACAGAAAATACATTTGCAAGACTTTATTCATGAGGATCAATGTGAGTTTTTAACCTAAAAGACAGTCATAGGAAAATATAAGAAATGTGTTTAATATTTGGGGTTCTGAAAAATTCTTACTCCCAAATTCTCTCCCAATGGGATGTTGAGCTTTCAGCAGAGAAGACTAAGGTGGGAAATAATGGCACTTCTTTCCCAGACTCCATCCTCGATTATCTGACTGTTATCTTGATAGCGATTCTTCCTCCTGGCCATTCGCTCTAGATTCCATTAGCTTTTAGTTTTATTTTAGAGCTTTTCAAGATTGTTTTAATGATAAATGGCCCAAACCCATTAATCTTTACAGTAAATACCATGTTTTCCCAAAAATAAGGCCCTTATTTGAACCCTGAAATAAAAGCTTAGCCTTATTTTCGGGGAGGTCTTATTATTTTGGGGCACGTGAAGCAAGATGGAGCTCCTCTTGCTGTCTTACCTGATTTCCAGCTCTGTCTCCCTAACTCTAACCAGAGGAAATGGCAGGGATTGGCTACGCATGCGTTTAAATATTTTCGGGGAGGGCTTATTTTCAGGGAAACATGGTATTAAAAGACATCCAACTTTCCTTTGAGGATGAAGAGGCAACAGTGGAAATAGGATTCAGGAGAAAATACAAAACAGCACTAGACCCAATTTAGATTTATTCTTTATCTCTTTTAAGTATTTAATCAGGGGTCCTTGGTATTCTCTGACCTTGATTGTTTTCTTGAAGATGTTTCATTACCCAAACTGGTAACATCATCAGTGCAGTGGTGGGTTGCTCCCAGTTCAGCCCAGTTTGGCCGAGCCGGTTACGTTACCGAACCGGTTCTCTTTCTTCGGGAGCTGGGCCCTCCCGCCCACCCCCGCGTTATTCTGACCTTATATTTCTTCTTTTTTCGCCCAGCTGAGAGGTGCAGCAGAGCAGATTGCCACACCTCAGCTGGGCAGATTCGCAACACGCTTGCGCAAAGCGCAAGTTTGGCGTGCATGCAAGCGAAGCGACCGAAGGGTGCAACCAAAGAGGTGATCGCGCACAAAGTGCATGCACAAAGAGAACTGGTAGTAAAGCTGGTTAGAACCCACTTTTGCATCAGTGCTAGTAGCGCTGATCACTAGCACTGATGATATTACCTAGTTTGGGTAATGAAACACCTGCAAGAAAACAACCAAGGTCAGAGAGCACCAAGGACCCCTCACACATACACTGTGGTTCTCTTTTTGCTCAAGGCTGATCAGTAACTTGCCAGTGTTTGCTGGGAGCCCACCATACACTCTCTGTGTTTTCATGCTTACTAAAGTTATGTTGTATTTTGAAAGTGATTTAGTTGCTTTAGATGAGCCAGGTTTTGGCCACAATTTCTGGCAGGATTAGAATATAAAAGCATAAGTGGCTTCTTTCTGGATGGAAACTCTTATCCATCTAGTCCAATAGTCTGTTCTCACTGTGGCCAACCAATGCCATCTTTCAGAAGATGGACTTCCAATGAAGTCCTACTGCATTAACCAAGATGCATTTGGTTTTCCAAATCACCAGGGAAAGATTTCTCACAGAACATAGAACAATAGTTGGAAAAGGCCTTGGAGGTCTTTTGGTTCAACCCCCTGTTCAAGCAGGAGACCCTATACCATTCAGATAAATGGTTTCAGTCTCTTTTTGAAAGCCTCCAGTGATGGAGCACCCATAACTTCTGAAGGCAAGCTGATCCATTGGTTGATTGTTCTCACCATTAGAAAATTTTCTCCTTAGTTCTAGATTGCTTCTCTCCTTATTTAGTTTCCACTCATTGTTTCTTGTCTTGTCTTGCGGTGCTTTAGAAAATAGTTTGACCCCCCTCATCTTTGTAGGAGTCTCTTAAATATTGGAGTCTCTTAAATTAAATAAATATCATCTCTCCCCTAGTCCTTAGGGGACTAGTCCTAGTCCTAGTCCATAGACGAGGCATACCCAATTCCTGTACCTGTTCTTTGTATGTTTTCGCCTCCAGCCCTTCATCATTCTTGTTGTTCTTCTCTGCACTTTTTCCAGTGTCTCAATATCTTTTTTATATTGTGCTGACCAGAACTGGATGCAGTATTCCAAGCACGGTCTTACTAAGGCTTTGTAAAACTGTACTAGTACTTCATGTTGATCTTGATTCTATCCCTCTATTAATGCAGCTGTAGCAACACTGAAGAGGTCAAAATGGCTTCAATCAGGTCAGCTGACAGCAACCTAGGATTGTGTTGGCTTTTTTGACTGCTGCTGCACACTTTTGCCTCATATTTAAGTGATTGTCCACTAGGACTCCAAGATCCCTCCCACTGTTACTGGGTTTAAACCAGGTTTCACCTAAAGGTAACAGTTCCCCTTGCACATATGTGCTAGTCGTTCCCCACTCTAGGGGGCGGTGCTCATCTCTGTTTCAAAGCCAAAGAGCCAGCACTGTCTGAAGACATCTCCATGGTCATGTGGCCAGTATGACTGAAAGCCAAAGGCACACAGAATGCTGTTACCTTCCCACCAAAGGTGGGATTTTTCTACTTGTGTTTTTCAACTGCTAGGTTGTCAGAAGCTGGGACAAGTAACAGGAGCTCCCTGATCTGTCCCTGTCCCCCCACACACACAAACACAGCCAGCCGAGGGTTAAGGAAACACTTTGGAACGCACCCAGGTCTTATCTCCCACTTGGCAGCGATAGACACACCGTCTGCCAAATGCCTTTATTTTCACAAACAGAAAGATAAGATACTAACATACAAAAAAGTCCAAGCAGAAATAATATTCCTCCCAGCAGTTCCGGACGAGGCTTTAGTGACTATCCAAGGTTTACTTTTGTTCGTCACAAGGATCCCTGACCACTACCCTCTATTATATAGTCTCTGGGGTGTGGTCCAGTGACTCAGTTCTAATCCCTAGCACACCTCCTAAGCTGCTGCAATCGTTTATCACGCCTTCGGAGGTGTGCATCCAGGAATGATGTTTCATCGTCACTCTGAGACGAACCAGCTGTCTCCCTGCTGATCTCCTCTCCCTTGGCCGGCACCTGAGACAATGCCAGAGGGGAGGGGCCTGGAGAGGGAGGCCTGGCTGACTCCTCTTCCTCATGCTCGGAGCTTTCTTCCTCCGATGGGACAGGCTCAGAGGGCGGGGCCACAACACTCCCCCTGTTATGCAGCACTAGGGATTCGAACCACTGACCTGCCGACCTTTCGATCGACAAGCTCAGCATCTTAGCCACTGAGCCGCCACATCCCTTCACCTAGCCTGTACCTATATTGTTGGTTTTTCTCCACCATTGTCTATCTCTGGGGGAGAGGGGGCATTCATTAACCAACTTGCAGCAAAGCCTTGCTTCTTTTCATCTTCTAGTTACATCTGAACTAAAAGCTGATTATAAAAAGAACGACAGGGAAGTACTCCCCCTTTTAGTCATATTTTTATGAACTTCAGGAATTGTATGACATGCTCATCTATTCATGGGGCTGCCTTACCTTCTTGGATGCATTAGAGCAAAGGATTGAAGGTCTCGATTTTATTTTTAATTGCTGCTATTTCTAGTTGGGAGGAAAAAATGCTAAGAATCAGCAGCAATCTGTCTAATTAAGCTACATCATGATATAACATCATCTGCATTTCTTCGGTTGAATTATTGCCTTTTCTTCTCTTTCAGAGAAATTCTCTTTGTTAACTGAATTCGTCTTTTTCCCAACTCCGGTGCTAAAAATGTGGCAAATAAAAAAAAAAAAAAAGTGGAAGGAATTTGTTCAGCATGTTGGGTTTGCACTTTATTGAGTGTGCACGTATATTTTCTATGCATTTTTTTTTCTCAGACTGTGTCCCCTGGCAGGTCATTTCAGCAAGTTATTCTTTCCTTTGTTTGCCCATATTTTGCTATAATTGAAAGCTTATTTTCCATATTTAAGTTGCAAGCTGCCCCCGACATTCTGAAAATGGGGCTGATCAATGGGCACATGTGGGGTTTTTGTTTTTTTTTTGTTCTTGCATAGTTGAGGAACTCAAAACCAATGTATTCACACCAAATAAAACGTATTTCTCATTCTATTGCTACAGCTTCTTTTTCTTTTCGGTTTCACCTTTCACAGTAAAAACTGTTGGAACTTATGTGTGAATTTTTATTTCAATCCGTCTTTCAAGAAACATTTTCCCAACTTTCCCAGAATTGTGTGAACTGTCTTGGGGACTGAAAAATATAATTTTCAGTCCAGTATGACTTCAGATAATGTTGGAGAAGGAATGGCAGAACTTGGGGGTGGAGTGAAAAGAGGTTTCAGCCAGAGATGAAATCCAGCAGGTTCTAACAGGTTCTGGAGATCCGGTAGTGGGAATTTTGAGTAGTTCGGAGAACCGGCATATACCACCTCTGGCTGGCCCCAGAGTGGGGTGGGAATGATTTTGCAATATCCTTCCCCCAGGAGGGGAGGGAATGGAGATTTTGCAGTACCCTTCCCCTGGAGTGGAGTGGGAATGGAGATTTTTCAATATCCTTCCCCTGCCACGCCCACCAAGCCACGCCCACAGAACCGGTAGGGAAATATTTTGGATTTCACCCTTGGTTTTAGCCTAGAATCCCTACGTAGCCATAAGCGAACTAAGTGCAACTCCCTCTGAGTGCCATTGACCTTTATCTAACTTTTAGCAGGTCCCAACTGTTAGTTGAAAAGATCCATATGCATAGATTTTTAGCAATAGATCAGTTTAATTGAACCTTTATTTGTTGACCTGGTTTTTTGCCCCTGACAGATAGCAACAAACTGTTGCTAATTTGTTTTCTCAGATTGTCTGCAAATTTCCAAGATCACCAAATCTCACAAGAATTTAGTATTCTTGGGCAAAATACCATGAATTTTCACTGCTTTATTATATTATCTCAAAGTGGTGGGGGAGATTATCTAAATTTTCAAGAACAGATGACCTCCTAAGACTTAAATGATTTGACTAGCGATGCATTATTATTTAAAATGTAACTTAATCTAAAAAAAGATCATATATGGGTATAGCGTACTGGAGACATCCTGGCGTCAGTTCTACAGTCCTTGGGCTGGGCTTGTGTCTTTAGATGTTGCTGGTTGGGAAACTGCTTATGTGTCTCCTTTTCCCCCAATGCACAATTAGTACTTGTCTGGATCAAGAGACATTTTACAATAACTCTGCTTTATGCTGCTGGCTATGATACCTTTACATGATCTGAAAGGAAGTGAATGCTTTTAGGTGTGCTTGAAAGAAGTGAGATGAGAAGATTAACCACTACATTCCAATGCTAATATATCAAGGTTCTTTAAAAGCACCATCATAATGAATACCTGTGTGTGTGTGTGTGTTTTGGACTAGATGGAGCTCTGAAAGTTCAGCAGACTCCCACATCTTGAGAGGTTTCTGAAAATGCTGCAGGGGAGACCCTCACATATTTTTATTATTATTAAATCTGTTTACCCACCTTTCTGCTATTTGGTTTTCTATTGTATAGGCGAAGAGAACTGCAACTGGCTCGTATTTCCAATTTCCTACCCTTTTTGTTGATACTTCAATGCATGAAGTTGAATTTATCGCTTACTTATAGCAACAGTTGACTCTTACAGCCAGAGTAAGTTTCGGAGAACTGTTTATGCAGTAATAGGGGCATGTCTTCAATCAATGCCTTCACTATCAGTGAGCTGTTGGACAGCATTACTTGGTCTGTTGTGTGGATGTTTGGGTTGTTTAGGGGTGGGAAATTGTGGTGGGTGGGAGTGTGTTTGGGGATTGTTATGTGTATTGGACCTGGTCTTTGGGTGTTAAGTGAATTTTGCTGTATGGGTATACTGTGTATACACGTACAATGGCAATAAAGTTATCATCATCATCATCATCATCATTATTATTATTATTATTATTATTATTATTATTATTATTATTATTATTATTATTCTCTTTTATTCATTAAAAATGAAACTCAGTCAACTGGACATTTAAAAATGTTTTCTATTTTTTTTTCTTCTATCTTCAATACCGGGTTCTGCAACCTCTTGAAGGAACTCTCCGAAGAGCAGAGTTTTGATATCAGCTACCTTGATATTGATGAGATGAGCATAAGTGCCCTCTACTAGTGCTTGGTGGAGCTATCTACACAGCCAGCCACAGTATGTCGCAGCTCAGCCAATTCCCGCCCTGCTGCCCGTGCTGATGCTGCCCGCAATGCCCTTCAGTACCTCAAAATCATGGCTGGAGGCAAGTGAGAGGCATGTGTCCGGCAATGCTGCAGATCCATTGAGGAGGCCATTTTGTTTTCCTCTCATGAATCGACGTGAAAGGAAGACAATTTGATGGGGCTGCAAGAAAGGAGGGTTGGAAGAGGTTGGCTGAACTGGAAGACTTTGAAAAAGTTGGCCGAAGTTGCAGCAGTGATGGAGTTTACGAAGCCTTGTTTCCTGAGGGGCAAGGACAACCCATCTGGAGGCTATCCTGCCTCTTTGCTCACTCGGGGTCACCTTTGTTGTTCTCCGGGACATAAGCACCGACTGATTTCTATCATGTTTGGGAGTTGCAATTAAAAAAATGTGTCACAAACACCATTGACTGGTGCTAATGGTTGATACGGGTTGCTGCCAGCGTCCTAGTAGTAGTAGTAGTAGTAGTAATAGTAGTAGTAGTAGTAGTAGTAATAATGATGCAGTAAAATCAGAAGAAGGCTACAAGTACTTGGGGATTTTAGAAGCCTCTGACTTAATGCATAATAAAGTCAAGGAATTAACTTCAGCCAAGCACATTCGGCGAATTCGTAAGATATTAATGTCCAAATTGAGTGGAGGAAACATCATAAAAGTCATAAATACCTGGGCTATACCTGTGATTAGATACTCTGCAGGAATAATTGACTGGACCCAGATGGAGTTAGACAATTTGGACAGAAAAACAAGGAAGCTTATGACAATGAATCATGCCTTGCACCCTAAAAGTGATGTTGACTGATTATATTTACCAAGAGCAGAGGGTGGTCAAGGACTCTTACAAGTAAAACAGACTGTGGAAGAAGAAAAACGCAGCTTGAATGATTACATCCAGAAAAGTGAAGAACCAATGATTAAGGAAGCAAATAAAGGACGCTTTTTAAAGACAACTAAAACAAAAGCAGAATATAAGAAAGAAGTAATTGAGCAGCGAGCTGAAAATTGGAAAAGCAAAGCTCTGCATTGCCAATACTTGAAAAGTATTGAAGGCAAAGATGACCAGAAACTAACTTGGAACTGGTTAAGATCAGGAGTACTGAAAAAAGAAACAGAAAGTTTTATTTTGGCAGCTCAAGAACAAGCCCTAGCCACAAACTGCATGAAGGCAAAGATTCAACATGTTACCACCAACAGCAAATGCCGCTTCTGTAATGAGAAAGATGAGACAGTCAATCACCTGATCAGTGGGTGCAGCAAAATTTCACAAACTGACTACCTACAACCCCATGACCGCATTGCTAAGATCGTTCACTGGAAATTGTGCCAGAAGTTTGGATTTGAGTACAGCAAAAACCACTGGGAACATCATATTGAGAAAGTTTTAGAGAATGAGAAACTCAAGATCTTGTGGGACTTCAGGATTCAGACTGACAGGCACTTGGTCTACAACACTAGTCGTTCCTGACTCTAGGGGGCAGTGCTCATCTCTGTTTCAAAGCTGAAGAGCCAGCGCTGTCCGAAGACATCTCTGTGGTCATGTGGCCAGTATGACTAAACACAAAAGGGGCACGGAACTCTGTTACCTTCCCACCAAAGGTGGTCCCTATTTTTATACTTGCATTTTTTTATGTGCTTTCGAACTGCTAGGTTGGCAGAAGCTGGGACAAGGAACGGGAGCTCACCCCATTATGTGGCACTAGGGATTCAAATCGCTGAACGGCTGACCTTTCGATCAACAAGCTCAGCATCTTAGCCACTGAGCCACTGTTTCCCTCTGACATATAATAAAACTGGCACCACCACCCCCTTACACACACACTGTCAGGGATGACAGGCGCTGCAGCTGTCCTCTCTAGAGGCACCAGATTTGGGGGGCTGTGATAGATAGTGGCTGGTTTTTTTATTTCTTCTTTAGAAGAAAAACCAGACAAACATACTCATCTGAGTAACAAAAATTATTGCTTTGTGTTTCCACTATTAATTAGCTTTCTTCTTTGGCCACCAAGGAAACTCTCCCAGTATTTTTCATATCTTTTAAGGGGGAGGGGGGATTTGGCCAGTGAGAGTCTGGGGTCCACTGTCAGGGTTCCAAGTAACACCCCCAATGAAAGGAAACTCCAAGGCTTAAAATTCCTCAAAGCTACATTTTATTAGAGATGTCATAATGGCACATCTGGGAAAACCCAAATCTGAAAGCTTCCAGGTTTTCTCCACTCAAAAGAAAGTTCAAGTCCCTGCCCAACACCCACATGTCCATTACATGGTCCAATCAAAACACTGTCCCAACTGGAGATGCCTCCCAGTTCCAGTCTTCCAAGTGCAGGGGAAGTTGTCCTTGACTCTCTGAGAAAGGAATGTTATTATTACTATATATCACCCATGCTCCATACAATCCCCCTCACAGTTTCCCACAGTAGTAAACATGGCAGGTCTGAAGGCCTAATACAAAAGATGGCTTCCAGGCCTGACACCCTGTTGGAAAGGAGGAAGGTGAAGGAAGGAGGCAAAGGATCTGCAAGGAAAAGCTACGCCCAAAAGCTTTTCTTACGATGTAGGTGAGAGGCAAAACCCAACAAGTTTAAAAACTTAAGTTAAAACTAAACTTCCAACTAACTGGCAGACAGGAAAGTTGCATGCAGGGAATAAGATTCACAAAGACCAGATGCCTGGTGTCATTTTCTCCATTCATTGTGCTTCTCCTCCCCTGTTGCCTTAATCTGACACTCAAAAAGTTTGACCCTGCTAACTGCAGGCCCCAAACCCCTCTTCCCATGACTCCTCCATTCTGCCACTGGAAGCAATCCTTGGCTGTGGCCAAGGGATGCTATTCAGCAGGTTTTGACAAGTTCTGGAGAACCGGTAGCAGAAATTTTGAGTAGTTCGGAGAACTGGCAAATACCACCTCTGGCTGACCCCAGAGTGGGGTGGGAATGGAGATTTTGCAGTATCCTTCCCCCAAGAATGGGAAGGGAATGGGGATTTTGCAGTATCCTTCCCCTGCCATGCCCACCAAGCCACGCCCACAGGACTGGTAGTAAAAAAAAATAATAATTCCACCACTGCTGTGGCCATGGCATCACAAGCAGTTGCTGAAGGAACATCTTCTTCTAGATAATTTTAACTGTCACCATCATCTGAAAGTGAGGTAGGTGGGATATTTGCTGCATTCACCTTTTGCCCTTCCCCTACTGGATAAACCATAACCTCAGCTGCCTTCTCCAGCCCAGTACAATGGCATGAGGGAATGACTCTTATTCAAGATATGGGAAACCAAAATTCATGGCATATATAGAAGGCACTTGGAGTCCTAGATTTGTGGCGCTTATTTATAGTTTGTCCTCAAAATGATTGCTTAGGAACAATGATCTACTTCAGGTCCATTTTACTTACAACACTGTCAAATAATTTACTAAGACTGTATTACTATTATTCTTCTCTTCCTTCCTAGTAGCTATCTCTTCCCACTTATTACTATAACCATGTTGCTTTTATCTTTCAATCGTATTGTTTTTATTTGTTTCCTAGTATGATTTGATAGCTTATTAGTAACCTTGACTATCACTAAGTGTTGTATCTTTTTATTCTTGATGAATGTATTTTATTCTCCTTACGTACACTGGGAGCATATACACCTAAGACAAATTCCTTGTGTGTCCAATCACACTTGGCCAATAAAAAATTCTATTCTATTCTATAAAGAATTCTATTCTTTTTTTTTTTTAAACAGACCATTCTATCCAGTGATGGGTTTCACTTACCTTTGCTACCGGTTCATTTGTGCTCATTTCGCTTATGTGCGCACCATTTTTGCCCATGTGTAGAAGCTTCTGCGCATGCGCAGAGGGTATTTGATGATGTCCGGGTGGGTGGACGGAGCCTCCAGTTGCCACTACTACCGGTTCACCTAAACCAGGGCGAACCAGTAGCAACCTACCACTGATTCTATCCCATTTCAGTGTTTTAGAATGATCTGCTCGCATTAAAAATCATATTTTAAATATGCTTTTGAAATGCATTTTTATTCTGAACCAAATGAAAAGTAAGTTGGTAAGATTTTGTTGAGCCAGAGACTGTCAGAATCTTGAAGAAGGATGAACAGTGGCAGATCAGTAAATTTAGATCAGGTCTTCTTAGAATATGAATAATTAATTTCTTGAGAATCTCTATTTTCAGGGAGGGGGAAAAATCTGCTACAGTTGCTTCTTTTTCACATGACATGTCCTTCTCTTCTTCGCTGTCACCATCACTCTTCTTCCCCATTGACACAACAAAAGGAACAACTCTTCCCCCTTCTCCTATTTATACGAATAGTATATGAGTAATTAATGCAGCAGTTTTACATGAATAAAAAGATTTTCATGACAAATCTGTCCAAGCAAGAGGCCTCTCCAAAAAGCAGATGCAGGGAGGAGAACAAAGTGTTGTGATGAGAAAAAGGAGAACCAGTTTGGTGTAACGGTTAAAATGGTGCCCTAGAAACCAGGACATGGTAAATTCTAGTCCCAGTTTAGTCATGAAAGCCATCTGGGTGACATTGGGCCAATTACCAGGAGACTGTGAGTTCTAATTCAATCATATTATGAAAGGCATCTTGATGACTTTGGGCCAGTCAACCTCTCTAGGCCAACTCACCTCACAAGGTGGTTGTTGTTGTTGTGGGGAAAATAGGAGGAGGAAGATCCTGTCAGGAAGATCCTGGAAGCCATCTTTTGCATTAGGCCTTCAGACTTGCCACGTTTACTACTGTGGGAAACTGGGAGGAGGGAATTGTATGAAGCATGGGTGATATGTAGTCATAATAACATTCCTTTCTCAGAAAGTCAAGGACAACTTGTCCTGCACCTGGAAGGCTGGATCTGGGAGGCATCTCCAGTTGGGACGATGTTTGATTGGACCATGTGATGGACATGTGGGTGTTGGGCAGGGACTTGGACCTTCCTTTAGGTGGGGGAAACCTGGAAACTTTCAGATTTGGGTTTTCCCAGATGTGCCAATATGACATCTCTAATAAAATGGTGGCTCAGCAGACTGATAGCATTGTGATTAACACCAGCTGTCTGCAATTACTGTAAGTTTGAATCTTATCAGGCTCAAGGTTGGCTCAGCCTTCCATCCTTTCAAAGGTAGGTTAAATGAGGACCCAGATTGTGGGGGCAATAAGATGACTTTGTATAAATATACAAAAGTATGAAGGCTATTGCTTAATGCATTGTAAGCCGCCCTGAGTCTCCGGAGAAGTGCGGCATATAAATCAAATAAAAAAAATAAAATGGAACTTTGAGGAAACTCAAGCCTCGGAGGTTTATTTCATTGGGGGTGTTACTTGGAACCTTGACATATGCATTAGGTAAGTTCACTCACTTGAATTATTAAAACAATACATAAAGATGGGTAAAAATGTAATAAATAAACAAAAAATTCTGAGGGATTTTCTCCCTCCAAGCCAAGATTTACTTGCTGGAAAGACCAAACAAAAGGGCAGATGACCAAACACAATGATCCCCAGGAATTCTGTATGAATACTTAAAAATCACTGTGAGGTAAGATAATACCTGTGACTTTTCTTAGCAAAAGCACAGAAATATTTTGCTTTATATTCTTTGGAGACTTTTAATCCTTCCCATTCTAGATTACTGATTGCATGTCTGAGGATTTCCATTGGTCTTTTGTCCAAGTGTTGGTCCGAATCTGCTTAAATTTTTAAAGTTCAGCTAAGATCAGCCAGGTTCTGCTATGGGCCACAGATTAACAACCATGACTTATTATTAAATTGTTAAAAAGAAATAGGAAAGGAGAAAAAACATTACAAAAGGAAAAAAAAAAGAACAAGAGATGTCTAAACTTTCTTCTTCCTAGACACACATGCATTACTTATTTAAAAAATTCATATGAACAACCAACTCAATCACGGTTACTCTGGGAGGCTTACAAATATAAAAACCCCAATACAAAGCCCAATAAACTCCCATCTCCAACAATAAACAAACCAACAATTGATGGGTTCCCCAGGTTCACTGACAAAACCATGGCTTCACGGCCTTTTGAGAGAGTATCCAAGTAGAATCTAATCTTATTTCTGCAGGGATGATGTTCACAGGAAAAAGTCACAATGGAGAAGCCCTTTCTTCTTGGTCTTACTAGATGGACTTCCTGAAATGAGAGGACCTATAACATAATCTGCTCCCAACTCTGATGGGTTGAATAGCTAAGTACGGCAGACTCTCTCTGGAGTCGCAGCTCTTCCTTGAAAAGTAAGGTAAAGGTTCCCGTCGCACATATATGCTTGTTGTTCCCGACTCTAGGGGGTGGTGCTCATCTCTGTTTCAAAGCCGAAGAGCCAGCACTGTCCGAAGACTTCTCCGTGGTCATGTGGCCGGCATGACTAAATGCCAAAGGTGCACAGAACGCTGTTACCTTCCCACCAAAGGTGGTCCCTATTTTTCTACTTGCATTTTTTACGTGCTTTCGAACTGCTAGGTTGGCAGAAGCTGGGACAAGTAACAGGAGCTCACCCCGTTACACGGCACTAGAAATTCGAACCGCTGAACTGCCGACCTTTCGATCGACAAGCTCAGTGTCTTAGCCACTGAACCACCGTGTCCCTTTAAAGGTTTGAAAAGTAGATATCATCTTAATTGAGCAAAGCCTTTGCACAACTCCATCTGATGCAGCAGTTGCCTCCTTTCCTAGATTTAGTCAGACAGTCGCTCATGCCATGGTCACATCAGCTGAGCAACATGCTCCTACATGGGGCAGCCCTTGGAAGACCACTTGGAAGCCTCATCTGGTCCACAATGGGATAGTGTGAGCAGTCATGGACATACTTTGATATGCTCATGGAACACCTCTGCTTTGCTCGCTTCCACTGGTTGTCAATTTCTTTCCAGGGCCGATTCAACAATTTTTGAAAGCCTCCTTTCCAACGCGTAAGATGTGAATGCTTTGTGCAGCTTGGCAATTAGAGGATGTGGCGTTCCTGAATACTACAAGGGCAGAGTATTAGAAAGGCTCCTTAGACTGCATTTCTCCTTTCTCCAAGGATAAGAGGAACAGGCAAAGCAGCTGCTGCCACTGAGATTCCATTTGATCTCTGACCATCCTTGAAGAACTGTTTTTATCTTTTATTTTGGCAGCCATGCTCTGCCTGTTGGAGTGAAATTAGACAATGTCCCTTTAAAAAAAGAATAGCAAGGCTCTAGGTTTTTTTCGGTCTCTCAATAGGACTTGGCTCTTTCAGCCGGAGACAAAACGCATATGGGCAGACTCAAAACATACACTGGAACCTATGCCCTGCTTTGGCAGATGTATTGTGGTAACAGTTACAAAGGCGATGGTTGACCCTCCTTTTCATCATTTATGCTACTTCTTCAAGGGAAATTTCTCTCTCTGCTATGCAAAAAAAAGTTTTATGGAGTTTTTTTTCCCCTCTCCCTTGTTGTGGTCCAACAGCAGCCCATGGAGCTAGCAGCGGAGTTGGACAGTGAGGAGGCTGGGAAGGAACATGGGCAAGTCCTGGAGTCTGGGAAGGCCCGGATGAGGGCTGTGCGTCGGAGGCAGAGATGAAGCCGGGGCCATCTGGGAGTGATGTGTGGACTCTGGAGCCTCCAGAGTAGGACATCAGAGAGGCAGAGGAACAGGAGGAGCCTGTTCCTAGTGCATGCATATGGAGAGCTGCCAGAAGGCAAGAGCAGCTAAAGCAAAAAGGACAACTCGGGAGTAAGGCCAGGAGATGATTGGCCCCTCCCATAAGGCTTAAAAGAGCAGCAAAGGCTCTTGGGCTCATTGTAGGAAAACAATGTTGCTAAATCTGTTTTCCAGTCGGCGTCTCTTGTTTCTGAACTTCGTGGGGCTTTGCCAAGAAAGGCCTTTGGCAGGGTGCCAAAGAAGATAAAGGTTTTTGATAAGCCTGAAGGACTTGGTTTGGAATTAATTTGGACCAAGCTGAGAATAAAGTAATTCACAGCTGTTATAATAAAATAGTTTTGTTTGAGACTAATTGTGTCCTGTAATGACTAAGTGAGCCTAGGTCACAATATCCCTATGGTGGAATACCCAGGGGGACAGACAGGCCAAATACAAATTGGTGACAGCGATAATAAGCATAATGGCTATTTTAATTTTAAACTTAATGAACTAATTTGCTTTAGACATTTGTTTCCCTTTAAAGGAGAAGAACTGTCAGGCATGAAAGACCAAGTCCACATGTGACAATCCCAATTAAACTGATTTATGGATAGAGCTGTGGTGGCACAGTATTTAGAATGTAGTATTGCAGGCTAACTCTGCCGACTGCCAGCAGTTCGATGGCCGGCTCTAAGTTGAACTCAACCTTTCATCCTTCCAAGGTCAGAAATATGAGAATACAGATTGTTTGGGGAAATATGCTGACTCTGTAAACCACTTAGAGAGGGTTGTAAGGCACTGTGAAGCGGTATGTGAGTCTGCTGTTGCTATTGCTACTCATGCTTATGCACAGGGATCTTCTCAACTAATGGTTAGCGCCAGAGGTGAGTTTCACATAATTTTACCACCAGTTCACCATGCACCGAAAATGTGAGTGCATGCTGTTCTCGCTTCCTGATGGCAAATGATGTTCACTTCAGTATTCTCTCTCTCTCTATGTCTCTGTGTCTCTGTCTCTTTCTGTCTCTCTGTCTCTCTGCCTCTGTCTTTGCCTCTGTCTGTCTCTGTCTCTCCCTTTCTCTCTCTGTCTCTCTTTCTCTGTGTCTGTCTCTGTGTCTGTCTCTCTCTGTATGTATGTCTGTGTGTGTGTGTGTGTGTGTGTCTGTCTGTCTGTCTGTCTTTCTCTCTTTCTCTCCCTCCCTCTCCCTCCCTCTCTCTCTCTCTCTCTCTCTCTCTCTCTCTCTCTCTCTCTCTCTCTCTCTCTCTCTCTCTCTCTCTCTCTCCATATATTTCTGATGGAAAAGTTGAAGGAAATTTTCTCAGTTTTCCAGGTCATTGCCTTAGATTCCTTGTCGCGGTCTTTAAAAGCTGCCATTTAAGTCACCTCCAATAACAAAAACTGTTTGTTCTCCGGGAGAAAGCTAATAGAGCCATGCTGTCACCTCATAATTGCCAATTAAATTCATCTAGTTTAGACTATCTATCTTGATTTCTCAAAAGGCTACTAAACTTCTTGTAGTGCACGAATTGAACTACTGTATTGGCAAATATTTTGAATGCTCATACAGAGATTGGGAGAATTCCAGCTATCATTTCTCTAGCCCAGGGGTGTCAAACTAGATTTCTTCGAGGGCTGGATCAGCATTGTAGTTCTCCTCCATGGGCCAGCCAGGGCAGGGAGACCAGACAACCGCCTCCTGAAGCATCCTGCCAGCCAAAATGGGGTGCAGGGGGTCTCACGTGGTCACCCTGGGCCCAGTTTTTGCTGGCAAGGTGCTGCAGGAGGTAGCCGGCCCACGTAGAATTACAATGCTGATCCCCCTGCGCCCTGTTTTGGCTGCCAGACGCACCACGGGCTGGTCCTTTGCTATTTCCAAGCCAGCCCCACGGGCCAGATTTAAACACCCCACAGGCCAGATCCAGCCCACGGGCCTTGAGTTTGACACCCCTGCTCTAGCCATTTCATGGCTGACCCTGAAAATGGTTTTCTGGAAAATTGACGATTGTGCCTCCATTTCCCCCACTATCCCCATCTTGGAGCTCACTGGAAATATTTCATTGTTCTCAACAACAAAGGGACTCCTTGTTTGTTCTTCCCTGCAAACTTAAGAAGACAGCCCATCAAGATGTGGCTCTATTCTATTCCCAATACCAAGCAATTACAAAGTTTGAAGGTTCTCCTGTCAGATATTCTGCAAAATAACTGAATATATAAACCTATAGAAGAAAAACCTTGCAGTGATCAATATGAGCTCTTCCTTCTTTTTGTTTCCTACCTCCCTTGGGACTTTAAATAGCCCAAAGAGCACTAGATGGACACTGGAAGCATCAGAAGGCAAGACAAGAAATAATGGATGGAAACTAATCAAGGTGAGAAGCAACCTAGAACAAAGGAGAAATTTCATGCCAGTGAGAACAATTAGCCAGTGGAACCAACTTGCCTTCAGAAATTATGGGTGCTCCATCACTGGAGGCTTTTAAGAAGAGATTAGACAGCCATTTGTCTAAAATGGTATAAGGTCACCTGCTTGAACAGCTCCCTTCCAACTCTGTTATTCTGCTAAATTCTTTTATTCTGTTTCCAATTATAAACGGAAAATGCTTAGAATTCCACAGTATGGGTGTATAATACACTTGGAGGAAAATTGTTGTATGAAAAAGCATTAATGAAGAATTAGCAGCTGGGGGAATGAAGCAAGTGTCTATTCAAGAATACCTGATGTGTAAAGGAAGAACAGACTTGGACTTCAGTGAACCACAAGGAGACAAGCTGAAAGGTCAAGGAGAGACCAGAAGTCTCACCAGCCCACCAGATGCTGAGAGTCTACAGCCAGCCAGCCAGCAGCTGGTTAAAGTACCATTCTTATTTCCACTGAAACACAGCCTGAAAAAGCTAATGCTTCAGCAGCAGTTCAGAACAGCAGGTGACAGCAGTAAAAGCCAACTAACTTGAAAGTGGCTAAATACTGTTTTATAAACTCAGGCAACAAAGGGGAACAGAATTATACATAGGACAAACACTAAAGACATTGCCAGAAGTGGTATTCAGCTGGTTCAGACCGGTTCGCTTGAACCGGTAATGGAAATCGCAGGTGGGCCCGGCCATCCGCCCCAGCTCTATACCATCCTATTTAGGCACATTTTTGAGGCTGGGCACATGCGCGGCAGGTGTGCGCACCAGCAAAGCACATGCGTGGAAGGCCAGGCGCATGCATGGACACACACACGCACTCACATTTACAAACAGGTAAGGAAAATAAGTGAATACCACCCCTGAACATAGCGTAAAATATAATGTAGCATAGGCTTACTGATAAGCCTAGAGCAGTGATGGCTAACCTTTTCGCTGTCACGTGCCAAAAGCGGGGGGAGCTCGGGAAGATCGCCCACATGCATACCCACACCCATAATTCAATGCGCCCCGCACATGTGTGCACACCTCCCCCCCACACTTTTAATGCGCGATGGCCCGGTGGGCCCGGTAGGCCCATTTTTCACCCTCCCCAGGCTCCAGAGGCTTCCTAAGAGCCTGGGGAGGGTGAAAACGGCCTTCCCCACCCACCCTGGAGGCTCTCTGTAGGCAGGAAACAGCCCATTTCCCAACTTCTGACGGGACCGGAAGGCCCAAAAATCTGCCGACCAGCGCACACACGCGCTGGAGCTGAGCTACGGCAATGCTCACGTGCCCACTGATATGGCTCCGTGTGCCACCTGTGGCACCCATGCCATAGGTTCACCATCACGGGCCTAGAGGCTGACTTAACAGCAACAGAGTTGGAAGGGACCTTGAAGGTCATCTAGTCCAACCCCCTGTTCACACAGGAGACCTGTACTAGGGATTCGAACCGCCGAGTGCCGACCTTTCTGATCAACAAGCTCAGTGTCTTAGCCACTGAGCCACCTAGTTAGCTAGAAGTGTTAAACTAGATGTTAGGAAATTGTTTCTTGAACTTTATAGATTAAAAGTCTGAAACGAACAAGGCAGATATGGCAGTCTGATCCATTTCTCAGAGGAACCCCTCACGACACCTGACTTTAATGTAGTGCAAGCATATACTTCCCTTCAACCTCAACCATAACTGAGACTTCTTGAAACTTGAAAATATGCAATGTTTTTCATAAACTCAGTTGGTGTAAAGAATAATGGACATAATCTTTAAAATGAGGGCTCGGGTTGGTCACCAAAATGACATGGGGAAAATATGACTTAAGTCCAAAAACAAGGAGAAAGCATGCATGAAAAGTCCAAGTGGATGCCTCCCAAATTCGTATGGGTATAAACTACAGTTAGACAGTGCATGATTCTGTTACTACAGTATAGTCCAGGGGTCAGCAACTTTAAACATTCAAAGAGCCACAAAGGTCCAAACCGGAAGCGCCCGTTCAATTCTGGAGCTGACCGGTTGTCCGGTTCCCCCACCATAGTCTCCTCCTAGCATGGCATCCTTTTTCCTCTGCTGACCAGAAATCCGGTTCCCCCACCATAGAGTCTCCTCCTAGCACGGCATCCTTTTTCCTCTACTCGTCCTAACCAAAAGTCCTATCAATTGTGGAGCCGACCAACAACAGGGAGCCGCAGCAGAGGGATGAAAGAGCCACATGCGGCTCCAGAGCCGCAGATTGCTGACCCTTGCTATAGTCAATGTTAATAAAAGTAGCTTTAGGTTTCATGCCGCGTGGATTTCCTGGTTTGGTTTGCATAATGGGGTTTACACACCGTGTCAACAAAAGAGCATATCTAAAAGAAAAGTTTTTCCAAATACCAGATGGCATATCATACAGAAATATGTGTGAATTGGTTTTCTGTAACCCTAGAAGGCAGGAGTAGAATCAATACATTAAAGGACAAAGAAGTAGGTTCAGATTAGACAGCAGGAGGAACTTCTGGATTTTATGAGCTGTTAATCAATGGAACTGCTTACTAAATGAGGCGATGAGTTCTCTTTCACGAGAGGTCTTCAACCAGAGGCTGTATGGTCTTTGTCAGAAATGCTCCTTGGATTCTGCATGGAGCAAGATATTGGGATAGATCAGTATTTTTTTATTTCAAGCTTGGCAACTTTAATTTGCTTGCTGGGGAATTCTGGATGTTGAAGACAGCATATCTTAAAGTTGCAGTTTGAAAAAAAACAATTGGAATAAATGAACTCCAAAGACTTGTTCCTGCTCTTACGGGTCAATAAATTCGATTTAAAAATAAATAAATAAATAAATAAATAAATAAACAAACAAACAAACAAACAAACAAACAAACAAACAAATAAATAAATAAGATACATGTCTACTTATTTTTAAGAGGTAAGCATTGAAATTCTTGCCTTTTCTTTCCATTTTTCATACATTCGAGGGAAGGGGAGGGAAACCCTGTTGGTGTTTTCTTATTTATTTATTTTTAAATGACTAAATAAAATGCTAATCTGTTATCAACCGTACGGTATATTTGAAGCATTAAAAATATGGTCTGGAACAGAGATATTCCACATGGCTTTTTTTTTCGTGATCACCCAGTCGATGGACACATTTTAAGCGAAAAAGAAGAGTGCAAACAATAACCACATTGCTGATTAAAGAAAGGGGGGCAAAATAGAGTGCTGTTACCCACAGCTAAGCCATTCAATTGAACTAATTCCCTTGGGATATCAGTCAAGAGAGTCCAGAATGCTATTAGCTTTAATTTTGCACAAGAAGTGCAAAAAAACCCCCAAAACACAAAAAACAACAGCAACAACAACAACAAAAAAAAAAAAAAAAAACCACAAAAAAAAAAAAAGAAACCCCTTGCCTCTTTAAATTACCAAAGATCTCTTGGGATTGAAAGGCATAAAACTGGATTTTTTTTTTTTTTGAAAAAAGAAAAAGAAAAGAATACAAGTCTCTCATGTCTATTACCCATAATAGAGGCAGGTTCAGTTTCTTTTTCAGATGAAATGGCATTTTGAAGGCATATTGAGGAAAGCTCTAGGGGAATAGTGATGATGAGAAGTTATTGTTGAAGAAGAGGGCCACGTTTGATTTTTTGTCTGCTGAGAAGGAAAGATACTGAGCAGTGGTTTGACCTAATGTTAGATAAGGACACGTTGTCGTCATGTGATGTATCACAACTTCTCTCCGTCCCCCCTTTGCTAATTTTTTAAATGTTATCTAATTCTGGGTTTTATTTAATTGACCAAACTAAGTAATAATTTTAATTAGCAATTTTATGATGTTTGTGTGTCTATATTTTTCTTGACTGTACACCGCCTTGAGTCCTACGGGAGAAAGGCGGTATAGAAATATAATAAATAAATAAATAAATAAATGAATAAATAAATAAATAAATAAATAAACCAGGGGTAGCATGGCCAACACTTGACGCATCCGGCCCTCAGGCCGCGAGTTTAACACCCCTGTATTAGATGGTTGCTATTGGCTATCCAGATATACTTGCATATTTTTTCTGACCTAGGCATTCCCAAACCATGAAGCAGACTCCTTATCCTGTTTCTGTGAATTTCTCTCATTCACATTCAGCAAAGTCTTTCAAGGATGAATTTACAGTCACAGACCCAGGGGTGAAATCCAGCAAGTTCTAACAGGTTCTGGAGAACCGGTAGTGGAAATTTTGAGTAGTTTGGAGAACTGGCAAATACCTCCTCTGGCTGTCCCCAGAGTGGGGTGGGAATGGAGATTTTGCAATATCCTTCCCCCAAGAGTGGGGAGGGAATGGAGATTTTGCAGTGTCCTTCCCCTGGAGTGGGATGGGAATGGAGATTTTGCAATATCCTTCCCCTGCCATGACCACCAAGCCACGCCCACAGAACCAGTAGGGAAAAAAATTGGATTTCACCCCTGCACAGACCTTATCTGGCTTGGAGAGCTGCCAGGACGATATCTTCAAAACTTGGCAAGGAGTCTCAGAGGGTCACGAACCAATTAAGCGAACTAATTGCCTCCTGCAAACATCCCTCCCCTTTCGCTCTTCTTTTATTCCCTCTGAGAGGGGCCATTCATTGTCCACCTGTGGCCTTACTCCCAAGCTGACCCTTGTTCCTTAGCTGTTCCCTTCATCTGGCAACTCTGCACATGCACACACTAGGAACAGGCTCCAGCTGTTTGTCTGCCTCACTGATGTCTGACTCCAAAGGCAGCTGATAACTGGCGTCCGGCCCTGGCCCCCTCTCTGCCTCCGATGCAGAGCGCTCCTCAGAGCCTTCCCCAGACTCCAGGACTGGCCCATGTTCCTCCCCATCCTCCTCACTGTCTGAATCTGCTACCAGTTCTGCTGGCTACTGGCGGGCCACAACAGTATTAAAGAGGATGGGTTTACTGATCACAATCCAAGATTCACCTATCCTGATCTATGGGCTTCCCAAACCATTCCTTTTTGGTGAAGAGATTAGATGGAACACCTGGCCCCATGGTGGTAGTTCGGTACTAGTTATGCACAGATACCTTGGAGACAAAACATTCAGGAACTTTCCATGCATGGGAAGTACCCGACCTGATGGTTATATGTGTGGGAAGGATTTAGACATCCTGGGAGACCACACATGGAACATCTGAACAACCCAGGGGAGAATTAAAGTGACACTTCTTTACAATTTTTTGGAAGGGGAGATTTGTTTGTCTATGGTGGCAAAAAATCAGGAGTTATGAAGGGAGCTTCTAATTCATGACACATAATGTGTTTTATCCCAAAGGTGCTTTTTCAAGAGGCAACTGAAACACTTATTTTTGTTTGAAGACATTTTGCTTCTCATCCAAGAAGCTTCTTCAACTCTGACTGGATGATGGGGAATGGAAGGATTTATACTCCTTGCAGACAGCTGGTCATTTGCACTCTTTTAGAGCACGGGTGTCAAGCTCACGGTGTCACATTGCCATCACGTGACTTCACAGTGCTTTTCCCATTTGTGGAGTTGGGGTGGGCGTGGCCTGCATGTGACGCATCCAGCCAATGGGTCACAAGTTTGCCCCCCCTTGTTTTAGAGAGTCTTGGCCTGCACACCCATTTGCACTACTCAGGTGACCCTAAAGACACAGATAAACCACCAGTGGTTGATTCTCTAAAAGAATGCAAATGACTAGTGTCTGCAAGGAGTATAAATCCTTCCATTCCCCACCATCCAGTCAGAGCTGAAGAAACATCTTGGATGAGAAGTGAAATGTCTTCAAAAAAAAAATAAAACCCAAGAAAGTCCAGTTGCTTCTTGAAAAAGCACCTTTGGGACAACCATGACCTGGATGACTGGCACCCTCCATAGACTAATGCTTTTTAGTAAACTTTGTTAGTTGTAAAAGATACTAACGAACTCTTGGTATTTTCCCTCTATGATCCTGTTACTATATATTTGTCATTGTAATGTAATCTTGGATTGTATCAATAGAGGTACGGTATGAGATGATAGAGTTCTGCTCTATGCTGTACTGGTCAGGTGAATCTAAATAACGTCTCCACTTCTGGTCACCACAAATACAAAAAGACACCAAGAAAGTAAAATGAGTGCAGAGAAGATCAGTAAAGACGGTGAAGGCCTCGGAGGCTAAATCCTATCAAGAACCATTAAAAGAATTTAGAAGGATAAGAAAGCTAAGGAGAGACATATGGCCATCTGGCAATGCTTGAAGGGCTATCACAGGGTAGAAGTCAGTTTTGTTCTTGATAGCTTCTGAGACTAGGTCAAGAACCAATGGGTAAAGGGGAGAGAGAGAGAGAGAGAGAGAGAGAGGGAGGGAGGGAGAGGGAGAGGGAGAGGAAGAAGGAGAGATGGAGAGAGGGAGAGAGGAGGGGACACTGAAGTGAACATTTGGAGAGATTCAAATTTGAAATAAGGAGGAATTTCCTGTCTGGGACAGTTATTAAATAATGGAACGGCTTGCCTGCTGGAATTACAGATGTTCTATTAATGGGGGTTTAGAAGCAAAGGTTGGACAATTATTTGTTTTAGATAATCTGAGGATCCCTGCCCTGGGCAAAGGGTTGGATTAAGAGAGTTCCAATGTTCCTTCCATCCCTGTGAGCCTATGAAGCTCTGGTGGTCTTCACAACGTTGTCATTTCTCCCAGGACCTGTCAATTCATCCTTTCCAGGGGTCATTTGTAATTTTCTGAAAATTAATCTTCCTGAACAGATTGCTTTGTTTGAGACATGAGACTTACACAGCTGTAATTGGTCCCAATGGGCATAGTGCCTTTTGAGAGGAGCATTCATTTCATTATTGTAATTTTTTTTAATGTTGTTTTTCCTTCCACTGCCTGTGTTACAATATTATTAGATTTTTTTAATATTTATTTTCTGGTTCTCTCCCTCCCTCCCTCCCTCCCTCCCTCCCTCCCTCCCCCCCCCCTCTCTCTCCCTCCCTCCCTCCCTCCCTCCCATTTAAATTCTGTTGTTAATGCTATAAGCTGCCTTGATTGGTGCAAAACAGCAGTACAATCCAAATGGGATGTTATGATGTCCTGACGGGTGGGCGGAGCCTCCCACCACTGGTGCTACCGGTTCGTGCGAGCCGGATAGATCCAGCCGGATTTCACAGCTGGTGCAAAGGCATGAAATCAGCAAGATGTGTTGCTCTGGAATATCACAATACTGATAATTTGGGGGATATCTGTGATGCCATCTTTTCAAAATAGTAGTCTCCTTCAGTGAGTTGAACTTTAATCGGTTCCTCCACTTCTACAGGATTGCATTCATTCCTCACAATCTGTAATGAAATGGCCTTAGTAAAGTAGCTTGTGAATACTAGAGCTGAACATATTGAAATGGTATATAGGGTCTCCAGCTTAAGCAGTGGAACAGGTTGCCTTCAGAATTGTGGATAATCCATCACAGAAGACTTTTAAAAAGAGACCGGACAACCACTTGTCTACAATGGTATAGGGCAGTGACAGCTACTCTTTTTGGCACCGAGGGCCGAAACTGGAGCCCATGCGTGCCGGAGCACCAGAACTTCTTGGAAGAGAGCAGCTGATCTGATGAGCATGTGCACCAGCCAGCTGCTGTCTTCCGGGTTCCAGCATGTACATGCATGCGCCAGTACCCAGAAGAGAGCAGCTGGCTGGTGCCAATGAGTGCCAGACCAGCTGTCCTGTGCACATACATGTGACAGAACCCGGAAGAGTGATGGCACGCGTGCCCATAGAGAGGGCTCTGCATGCCACCTCTAGCACGTGTGCCATAGGTTCGCCATCACGGGTATAGGGTCTCCTGCTTGAGCAAGTGGTTGGACTAGAAGACCTCCAAAGTCCCTTCAAATTCTTATTCTGTTAAGTCTAGACTCTATGGTGGGTGGGATCACATATTGAGATCATCTATGAGTTACCTCTTGAGTGGCTTGTGAAGCAGAAAGCCTAACATTGACATGCTGCAACAAAATTTTCTTCCTTGCTTTCAAACTCTATTTAAACATTATTTATTTAGAATAAGGCATGAAATACATGGATAGCAGCAGTAAAAATGTATGAAAAGAACACATACTAATACGATACACATAAGATGAAAATGTGCGGTCAATTTTCTAAGGTATAAAAAATTCAAGAAGTTATATATTAAGTTACAAGTTACGTTTTAAAATACGTTCGTTCATAAAATGAGGGTTCTATATATTAATATATATTAAACATTGTTCTAAGGCCTTGAGAGTTGCAATATAATAATCTGAGTTATCGAGGAAATTATGAATTGCCCTGCCTGAATTTGAGTTTTGGATTTTTCTCCACTGCAGATGAAGCTTTGTGATGACATTTTATGGACTGAGCTGGGTCATAATGATAAGTACATGTTTTGCTGGCTGTCACAAAACAGAATAACAGAGTTGGAAGCAGTGGTGGGATTCAGCCAGTTCGCACCAGTTCGGGAGAACCGGTTGTTAACTTTCTGAGCAGTTTGGTGAACTGGTTGTTGGAAGAAATCATTAGAGCAGAGAACCAGTTGTTAAATTATTTGAATCCTACCACTGGTTGGAAGGGACCTTGGAGGTCTTCTAGTCCAAACCCCTGCTCAAGCAAGAGACTCTGTACCAGAGGTCTTTAAACTTGGCAGCTTTAAGACTTGTGGACTTCAACTCCCAGAATTCTCCAGCCAGCTATGCTGGGAGTTGAAGTGCACAAGTCTTAAAGCTGCCAAGTTTGAAGACCACTGCTCTATACCATTCTGGACAAGTGGTTCTCAAGTTCCCCTTAAAAGCCCACAGTGATGGATCACCTACAACTTCTGAAGGCAACCCATTCCACTGGTTAATTGTTCTCACTGTTAGAAAATTTTTCATTATTTCTAGATTGCTTCTCTCCTTGATTAGTTTTTATCCATTGTTTCTTGTCTTGCCTGCTGGTGCTTTGGAGAGTTGGTGGACCCCTCTTCATTGTGGCAGCCCTTCAAATATTGGAACACTGCTATCATGTCTCCCCAGTCCTTCTTTTCACTAGACTAGACATACCCAATTCCTGCAACTGTTCTTCATGCGTTTTAGTCTGCAGCCCTCTAAACTTCACTCTTTCCAGTCTCCGAGTCTCGGCATCTGTTTTATAATATGGTGACCAAAACTGATGCAATATTCTAACTGTGGTCTTACTACAGAGAATTATTCATCTTCATTCTCATAACATAACAACAATTGCTGACCAATTCCAACTTTTAAAGCTTTTACCTCGGCTCTGCTATTAACATTTTAGGAACCAATCTTGCATTTTCTAATACTTCCAATACTAAAGAATAGTAATGGAATCATACCATCCTGTGAAATCCCAAATATGACAACAATTTCCCTTTGAGCAATCTGTCAATTGACATTAATTAGTTCATTGAGCTTATACTTTGTTCTAATACAAATCAATTATTCCAGTTTACATTTTAGCATTTTTGGCCTAGTGATACACAATACCCATATCAGCACAGCCATTGCCTTAAACAGGCTGCATTTGGTGCAGGGGTAGGTTCTACTTACCATTACTACCAGTTCGCAATGGGATTGTGCATGCGCAGATAGCCTATGACAACATTCGGGGTGGTGGGCAGAGCCTCCCGCCAGTTTTACTACCAGTTCTTGCGAACTGGTCCGAACCGGGGGCAACCCACCACTGATTTGGTGGTACTTTTCAATCAGAGGAACTTCTTTGATGATTGAAAATTCAATTGTGGCATGTCACTTAAATCATGAGTAAACATGAATAAAGTATGCCATAAACATGAATTTCCCCTAAAGTTGAAATGAATGCTTTTTAATTTAGAAGATCTTGATTGAACATAGGAGTTGAATTCATAAATGTATCAATGCAACCACAGTATTATATCTCATTTCCTTTCGCTTAAACAGAGTTGATAAAGAAGTTTACTCACCTTCCCATATGTAAGGTGGGTTCAACAATATCATAGAATAGGCTAGAATGGGGCCGGGTATGTTATGATTTGACCTGAAGGGTCTTTGGTGCTTTCTGAGCTTGGTTGTTTTCTTACAAATGTTTCCATACCAAATTAGATAACATCATCAGTGCTAAGATGATGATGATGATGATGATGATGATGATGATGAAGAAGAAGAAGAAGAAGAAGAAGAAGAAGAAGAAGAAGAAGAAGAAGGAGAAGGAGAAGGAGAAGGAGAAGGAGAAGGAGAAGGAGAAGGGGAAGGGGAAGGAGAAGGAGAAGGAGAGGGAGAGGGAGAGGGAGAGAGAGAGGGAGAGGGAGAGGGAGAAGGAGAAGGAGAAGGAGAAGGAGAAGAGGAGGAGGAGGAGGAGGAGGAGGAGAAGGAGGAGAAGAAGGAGGAGGAGGAGGAGGAGGAGGAGGAGGAGGAGGAGAAGAAGAAGAAGAAGAAGAAGAAGAAGAAGAAGAAGAAGAAGAAGAAGAGGAGGAGGAGGAGGAGGAGGAGGAGGAGGAGGAGGAGGAGGAGGAGGAGGAGGAGGAGGAGGAGGAGGAGGAGGAGGAGGAGTGATAGTACTGATGATGTTATCTGGTTTGTTACAGAAATATCTGCAAGAAAACAACCAAGCTCCAAAAGCATCAAGGACCTCTCATTTCAACCCTACAAATATTTTCCTTTATTTGTATGATTTGACTATTCTCTTAGCATGCTGCATGAACCAACCATCACATTAAGGCATGAAATGATTTATCTGAACACAACATATTCACCGCAATTGTGTTTGATTAACCTAAATGTAGAATTAACATTATTATGTGAACATATCCACATGATAGTAGGTTTTTTTTCTTCAACAACACATAAGTTTACCTTGGAGGCCACCAATTCTTGGATAGAATTAATCTTTTGTGACACTAAACATTTAAATTCCAGTGACCGTACAGTGGAGGTGAGAGTTCAAACTTTTATGCGATGTTTATAAAAGGATAAAAACTAGACCAAATGAAGCAGTATTTAATACAACATATACAAGAAGAAATGGAAATAAGATTAGAAGCTGTATGTATTCCAAGAAGCCATCTCACGGCACGGTAGATGCAAGAGAATAAAATTAATAGATTTGATTTTTCTTTCTCTGCTTCAAGGACTAAAAGGAATCCGCATCCTAGCAAGGTCAACTCTAATCTCATTTTTGTATTTTCTTCCTGCACATTTCTTCCTATTTTTCTTCTCTCTCCCACTTTTTTTTTTAAAAAAAGAGGAAAGTTTTGCCAAATATGTAGTTTTTTTGTTCCCAACAACCTTGTATGTTAGAAAATTTTGAGACCTGTTCTAGAAAATATGTGGGGATAATGAGGATTAATCCACCCCTGTTGAGTGGTATAGTTAGATGAATTTTGTTTTATTAGACTATGAAGAATTTTCTTTCTAATTTTCTTATTGCTTGATGTAAGCTGCTCACAACTTTGGGATTAAATGGCAAAGAAGCTCGAACGAATGACTGAATAAATAATCAACAAAAGATCAGGAAAAGAAAATTATATTCTTTTTTACGCCCCCACCAATGAAACTTTACAAAAACCTGCCCTAAGTCAATCTTTTTAATAGCTCTTGAAATTGTTTAAAGCTTACAAAATATAATGCAAGCATATTGCATTGAGTTGGTTCTTGACTAATGCGCTACAAAGGTATTGTTATCATTTCCCTTGACATTTTCAATGACTGCTTTGAGTATTATTTTGTTTATTGTATCTACTAAGCTGGTTCTTGGGTGGTTGAAGCAGACCAAGAGACACCAGTGTTTACTATTCGTATTATCTCAGTCTTGTGCTCCTGCTGGCTTAACTCTAAAATGACTTAACACAACTCTGTCCAGATTGACACTTTGGCAACAGTTTGCAATGTGCTCTGTCCCACCACTAGGCTATCAGCCCCTTCTCTGAATAATTCTCTTGCTGGTAGATCCTCTCTTTTTTCTCTTTCAGCAGCAGATAGATTTTCCATAAATTATTTGAATTCTTTTGGAGCTGAATGTGAAATCCTATCATACTGTACATAAATGATCTTTGTGATCATATTATAAGCAACTGTATTCTCTTCGCCGATGATGTAAAACTATTTAACACCACCAACAATGCTGCTACCAGGGATGAAATGCTCCTGGTTCGGACTGGATCGCCTGATCCAGTAGCAATGCAGCGGGTGGTTCGGAGAACCAGTAGCAAACATCCCTGACCCCCCACTCCATGCCCAGCTGAGCCGCACAATCATCAGAGGCTTTTTTTATTTTTAAAAGCATTTTTTCTACATCCTCTTCAGCTGAAAAAATGCTTTTAAAAGTTTTTTTTAAAAAAGTCTCTGACGATCGCATGGCTCAGCTGGGATCATCAGAGGCTTTTAAAAACATTTTTTTCTACAACCTCTTCGGCCGAAGAGGTTGTAGAAAAAATGTTTTTAAAAGAAAAAAAAAGCCTCTGCCGATCAGGCAACTCAGCTGGGATCGTCAGAGGCTTTTAAAAACACTTTTTTACAACCTCTTTGACCAAAGAAGTTGTAGAAAAAAAATGGTTTTAAAAGTTAAAAAAAAAAAAATTGGCCACGTCCACCCAGTCACATTAACCCCGCCCCCCACCAAGCCACACCCACAGAACCGGTAGTAACAAATTTTACATTTCACCACTGGCTGCTACCCTACAAAAAGACCTTGACTTTGTGTTGGAATGGTCAAAAAATTGGCAACTCTAATACATACTCAACAAATAAAATAAATAAATAAAATAAAATCTCAGGTGACTGAGGTAAAAACGTGCACCATTGGAAAATTTCTGGGTTTTTTCACCCCCTGTTTGCTTTCATCTTTTTGGTTTTCAAAGCACAAAGAAAACTAGGAAGTTTAGGGAAAGAAAGGGGGTGGTGGTGGAAGTATAATTTTAAAAGCAAGACCGTTTTCTGCTTCAAACCAACAAGCTTATATCTGCAAGCCAAGAATTATAGGCACTATGCTAAATTTAAAACAGGGTTCCCCAAACTGTGAGGGCTAGGGTTTCTTTCCTCCAGAAATCCTCCCCTGTCCATTCAGATAATGGGCAATAGGCCAGTGGGTATAAGTTCTTAGCTAAATCAGGTTTTGGATTGTCAGAAAGCATTTTGTTAGCCCACTTTATTCAGAGATCTGCAAGTTAATAGAAAATTTTGTTGGGTGAGTTTAAACGAAGCTCAAACCTTGGACCTTTTCATGAGGATCAAAGGTGAATGCAGTGGTAAACCATTCCTCATGCACACTCTTCATTTTTGAAATTGATTATAATTTCTGTATTATATGTGGCCCCCATTTGCCTGTTTATTTCTTCATGCTTTGTTTGCATACTAAACCCAAAATCTTAAAATTCAGAATGAGTCCCTGATTATTATTATTATTATTTTAAAAAGTTTGTTCTTGCTACTACTTAAAGCATATTGTCAGCCCCTCAAAATGAGAAAATACTGTCTGCATGCTTTTGATATGCCCCAGCTAGAAGGAAATGGGATGACTTGCCAACATTCAACTTGCCATGGCCAACTCGCCATGGCCAACTCGCCGCAGGATAATTTAACGATTCTATTTAATTATTTAACATAAATAAAAAAAAAAGTATTTTAATTTTTGCCATTCGTTCATTCTGTCCCTCCTTTTGCATCCTTTTTTTAAATGATTCTATTCCACTACTTCTTTGATATTAGTGTAACCTTTGTCCTGCAGCGAGTTGTCCTGTGGTGAAATGGCAATGGTGAGTTGGCTGTGGCGAATTGTCATAGACCCCAGCTAGAAATACCTTTAGTAAGAGGCAAATCCAGAATGATTGGAAGGTGAGGGACTTGGATTCTGAAACTGAGACTTCAAAAATTTTGGAATAGCTGAGAAAAAACACTCTACCTGATCCTCTACTTCTCTTATCCCCATACTTTTTACCTTAAACTGTCTACCATGGACCTTTCATGTTTTAAAGAGGTCTCTAAGGGGGCGTGTATAAGCGCACCAGCGTGCCTACTGTCCCTGTCCTACTATTCTTATTTATATGTACTCATTTTATATGTTTATGGCTATGTTTTGCCTATTTATTTTCTTTTATTTGTGCCAGAAAAAATTTCATGTGTCTATGTCTATACCGTTACTTGTTTCCTTGTACTTGCTGATAGATAGATAGATAGATAGATAGATAGATAGATAGATAGATAAAAAAAATCAGAATGGAGTTCAAAACGTTTGAAATAGAAGCTTGCCCTTTGATTCACTTAGCGTCCATCAAAAGCAGGAGTGGGCAATTAATTTTCTCAAAGGGCTACATGAGAAACTGGGACTGTTGTGGAAGGCTGAACCACTGTAACCTGATTTGATGTCTTCAAACTGCATCAATTCAACTCCTTAGGTTGCTCTAGATAAGGGCTGAGCACTGTGCAAGGGCATAAAAACGCTTTCTCTCCTTGGTCTCCCACAGCTGCCAGCTGATGGAAGGAGTGCATGGTGGTTGCACAGAGCTGGATCTGACTCAGCTTTTTCTCCTTCCCCCTTTGATGAGCTTATTTATAAAAGGTAAAGGTAAAGGTTCCCCTCGCACATATGTACTACATGCCGCCCTGAGTCTCTGGAAAAGGGTGGCATATAAATCGAACCAATAAATAAATAAATAAATACTAGTTGTTCCTGACTCTAGGGGGTGGTGCTCATCTCCATTTCAAAGCCGAAGACCAGCGCTGTCCGAAGACGTCTCCATGGTCATGTGGCCAGCATGACTAAACACCAAAGTGGCACGGAACTCTGTTACCTTCCCATCAAAGGAGATCCCTATTTTTCTACTTGCATTGTTTATGTGCTTTCGAACTGCTAGGTTGGCAGAAGTTGGGACAAGTAACAGGCGCTCACCCCATTACATTGGCACTAGGGATTTGAACCGCTGAACTGCTAATCACTAAGCTAACAGTCTTAGCCACTGAGCTACCACATCCCTCAGAGCTTATTTATATTAGATTTTTAATTTCTGATTGATTTCATGTGGGCCAGACAGGGACAGTCCAAGGGCCATATGTGACCTGCACCCCTTAAAATGCCCAGGTCTGCTCAAAAGCATTATTTAACAGTTCCACTCACAGAAAAGGCTTCTGCATATAAACAACAGGGAGATTATGGGATCTGTGAGAGGAGACCTCGAAGGATCTCAAGGTGTCTTCAAAAGGTACACATATTGTTGCTTCTCCGCCTTTATCGGACAATTTGCATCACTTCCATAGTAGAAATGCCTCATTGAGGAAAAGTGACACTAACTTTGAGCTTCAATGTAAACTAATGCAAATGCTGGAAGAGATTTGGGATGTTGATAGTATAATGGAAGACCAGTAGAACCACATCCATTCTGCTAACATTGTCCATTTCAACCTACATTTCTTCTTCTACTCATTCAAATTTCTATTGCCAGGCAAATCCCACTCCAAGTAGAAGCATCTTCAGGAAGGTGTTCATAAAAAGTAAGATGGCAGTCAAATGCCTGCCACTTTTGTATGTGCATGTAATGACACAACTACAAAATATTGTTGGGGGCCTTGATTGCATGATTATAACTGCCATCTTGATTTTTTTGTTCCCTACTCACCCACTCCTACAGATGTCTCCTCTAATGTCAGAGTATATTCATCAACTGGAATAGAACATGGTAATAAGGTCAGCCAATGAGTAGCAACTAAATCAGCCAATGGGAGCTGAGACAGACTGGAGCCAGGGTGTGTCTTAGTCTGCAGCTTCTGAGTCTGTGCAGAGAAACGAAACGGAAATCAGTTTTGGACTTGCATCTCTGCTGTACTGCTGCCTGTGTGTTTTATTTGTAACTAATCTCTCTACTTGTTACCACGTTTAAAGAACTCTGCTATTGGTATTGTAAAATTTACTTCATCTGTTATTATGTATATAAAGAGAAGTTAATGAATCCTGCTGGATCAGTTTGTCTGTGTGTGCTTCTGGATTTGATTTTTTGCAAGAAACTCTGACATCTAAGGCTGATGACATGGAGCTGTCTCTGTCCTTGAAAGAAGGACTTGAAAGTCATTCCATCCCTTCTTTGGGCCACCACCCAGAGAGCTATAAATTTCATCAGGAGCCACTTTCAGTATGGAAGTAAGAACAAGCTATTTGGAATTCTTGAATTTCTGGAACGGTTTGGCGAAGGAGAATTTTCATAGCATTGCTCCTTATGGCTAGAAAAATAATTTATTTTTGGTTCAGGTTTCCTCTCGTTCCCCGCTGCCTTCCTTCCCATTTTGTATTTCCATCTGACACTTTGCATTTTAAAATCTAGCCTGCGGCAAATTATTAGGGTTGAATTCTGTCTAAATCCTAGCAAAGAGATGGGGGTACAGCGGAGAGAGAGATTAATATGTGAAGTGAGAAAAGGGAAGGGAAGAAAAAAAAAATCCTGACTGATCCATGACTACATCGGATGCAAATAGGAGCTACATTCTATCAAAATGTAGAAATTATAATGCAATTTAATGGCTTAAAGACTTTTTAAAAGGGTGAAAATGCCTGATGTATTTTGACAGAGCCAAGATGTCTGTGCCGAGTGCTGGGGCTGGGCGCTCAGTCTAGCTCAATATGTCTTGGAGATGATTTGACAAGAACAATTTCAATGCTCAGTTTAATGCACTTATGACAAATTTAAGTGATGAATTGAGGCCCAAGAGGCCGTGTGACTAGAATTAGAAGGCACAGATTTCCTTTTTTTATATATAGGAGCAGCTACAGGGCAGTTCAGTGCTGACAAGCACACTCAAAGTCAGGTAAAGGAAATGTACAAAGAACATTATGTCAATGGTAGAGACAATGGAAAGCTATATATTTATCAAACTGTAATTTCACCAGGTGAAACTTTGCAGCCCCGGAAAGACAGGGATGTCGGTGGCTCCCTTGACACACAAGAAGAACAGAATGAACTTGGCAGAAAGTTAGCTCCCTGAGAAGAGCAGAGACAATAGAGTGCAGTTTTAAAAGTCACTTTCCCAGCTTCTCGTTTGCAATTTACTTGGCTCCTTCTGCCTCTGGTGATATGATCTGCCTGGATTCTGATAGCAGTTTTGAAGCCAAGAGAGAAGAATAGAAAAACCCACACTTCCAATCAAATTTCACCCTGTTTCTCATAGAGGCTTGTTTGATGATGATGATCACCAAGAGCCTTGGTGGCGCAGCAGACTAAAGCACTGTTAAGTAACACCAGCTGCCTGCAATTACTGCAAGTTCAAATCTCACCAGGCTCAAGGTTGACTCAGCCTTCCACCCTTTTGAGGTAGGTAAAATGAGGACCCAGTTTGTGGGGGCAATAAGCTGACTTTGTATAAAAAAGAACACCGCTTGGTGGAGGGGGGCGAAAGCCCTACTAAGCAGGTATATACAAAAGTATGAGGGCTATTGCTTAACGCATTGTAAGACTCCCTGAGTCTCCGGAAAAGGGCGGCATATAAATCGAACAAATAAATAAATAAATGATAATAGAATCATAGGAATAGAAGGGACCTTGGAGGTCCCAAGAATGTCTGGAACACACTGATTCTGTTGTTAGCCTCGCTAATCCCCGTAACTTTTACCTTAAACTGTCTACTGTGGACATTTCACGTTTCTTAAGAGGTCCCTAAGGGGGCATGCATAAGTGCACCAGTGTTTACTTTCTTTCTGAAAATATTATGGTGTTGAGTAATCAGTCTTGCTGTCAGAAAATTCCTCCATATTTGGAATTGGATCTCTCTCTATCCATTGCTTCTTGTCTAGCCTTCAGTGCTATGAACATCCTCTTCTCTGGGACCACATTTCAAGCATTGGACGACAACTATCATGTCTTTCCAGAGCCTTCTCTTCATTAGATTAAACATGCCTAGTCCCCTTAGTCATTCATTGTACTAAGATTTACCCTCCAGACAGTCCCCTCATCAGCTTTGTTGCTTTTCTCTGCACTTTCTAGGGTCTTAGCTTCTATTTTGTATTGTGGTTGTCAACTCACAAAGCATCCCTGGCCTGCTCTTGAGTTGCCATAGGCAAGGTGGATGGGAAACTGATGAAACAGCATGGCAGCCAAAGACAGATGCACATTCCAGACTTATCTCTCTCAAGGCTGTCTCCCAGGGTTACCCACAGTGGCCAGTGGGGAGTGATCTCTACAACCCACAAAATTGCTGTTGGCAAATGTGATTGATGACACACTCTGGGGGGAGGGGGAAACAGGGTCAAGATTGGGGTGTAAATTACGTGGGGTCAGAATTAGCTTCATTTGGGAACATGCCAACATGAAGCTCCTAATAAATAATTGGGTTCCTTTTAAAGCTTGGCTTGAGACTCATGATTTAATTAGGACATTCATCGGAACCCTGACAGTGGTGACCAAAACTGGATGCAGTAGACCAGGTGTGGTCTTACCAAAACAGTGGTTCAATTTCCATGTACATATATAGTATATTTACTAGCACTATTGTCATTTTGTCAGCGCCTCAGCGCTGGCATAGAGAGGAGAGAGATAAGCTCTGAACTTTTGCCTGCTAAATCCGTTTGAAGCTGGATTGTCGTGGAAATGAGGAGGGGGGAGACATTCCTGGGAAATGACGAGACAAGAAGTCTGGAGAATGACTTGGAAGATAGCCAATGAGAAGCAGAGATTTGGGGATCGGAAAGGGAGGGATTGGGGGGCAAAAGGTCAGTCTTGTCCGCATCGGGTCATGATCCGGTTGCTGTGCTCAATTAAAGAAAAGATTTCCTTAAGGATTGGCAGTTTGGAAATTCATTTATTTTGAGATAGCATCGAAGTCTGACACATTTCTAGTACTATGGATTCAGCATTATTCAGATATTATAGTAGACCTGGACACTTTTTTGGATTAAGTCCAGGCTTTTTACCTCTGGTTAGCTTACATGATTGTATGTTCTAGGGTGCAGTTAAATTAATACATAGAAATCTTATATTTTCTCGATAATTGATTTTACACATTACTGTATTTTTATTCTTTGGGATAATTTCATTCTTGATGTCAAATGTACCTCAAAATCAAAAATCAGTTTGGAACTGGGAAATGATAGAATATAATTTGCTGAAATATTACATTCCTCTAATCTGACATAAATAAGAAAGGTAAAGAAGTCCCTTAGGATTCTATTATGTTAGTCATTGCCTAACATAGGGGATGGTGCCTATCTTTGTTTCAAAGCCATTGAGTCAGTGCTGTTCGGAGACATTTATGTGGTCATGTGGCCAGCATGACAACATGGAGCACTCTTGTCTTCCCACAAAAAGTGGTACCTGTTTATCTACTCACATTTGCATGCTTTTGAACTGCTAGGTTGGCAGGAGCTGAGGTGAGGATGGGAGCTCACCCCATCATGTGGCGCTCGGGTCTCGAACTTGGGCTGCTGGCTTTTCAGCCAACATGACCAGCATCTTAACCACTGAGCCACTGCACCACCCTAATCTGACATAAATATAAATAATTAATACTATGATTGCAAAATTAACCATATACATAATCATATACCTAAACATCATCATACAAGTCTCAAACCTTCCCTAAAATTGGCAAGACTGTACAATTTCTGTGCACTGAAACTTCTGAAACATCTCTGTTTTGTGTCATGGAATTAAGGGACCACATAATAATAAGGAGGTTAAAAAAAAAACCTTGTAAACAATGTGACCCATTTTTGAAAGGACACTCAATATCACATTTAACTTTGAAGGCTATTTCTGATAGCAAAACGATGAAATTGAAGAAAAAAAAATAATGTTTTGAACCAGCTATTCCCAGAACGAACATTTCTCGGGACACGTCTTTTAATCTAAATATTATGTTGCTACTTTCTCCATTTCACAATGTGCTTCATAGGTCATCCAAATTCAGCAGGACCGGAGGCTGCTTTCCAAATGACAAAGATCAAGTAGAACAGATGCAGACTTATTTTTCTTCCTGTTATAGCAACGGCAAACTGCCCGATTAATAGCCTAATTTGGGGTGATTTGAGGCAGGGTGGAAAAGGTGTACGCGCTTGGTGATGGATCGGATTGAACTGCCACTGCTCCAAACTTGTCCCCTGTGAAATTAAAATAGATGGCTCCCTAAAGAAGATTGCAATTATATAAAGATGGGGATGTCTGCTGCCAATCAGCTCAGGAGCTGGCCTTCCTTGTAGTCACTTCAGCTTTAATGACCAATATATCGCTGTCTGGGTCATGGAACAAAGTCACGTGAATTCAAGGCTACTAAGATCACCGATGTTGGAGTTTGCTTGTATGGCCTTTGTCAGGACCTGGTTAGCCACGAATCTTGCTCTTAGGATAATCAGTAAATCCATAGTGAACCGAGAGAGCAAATTGCCTGACTCGGCTGATATTTTAATGGGACGGAGGGTTTCAGAGCTGCTCTTCTATTGGGTTTAAAACACTGAGCTGCTGCAGCCATTTTGTCAGAGACAAAGGAAACCAGTTCTCACATTTACTAACATTGATGATAGCAATAGCAATAACGCTTAGACTTACCCTTCAGAATGCTTTATAGCCCTCTCTAAGCAGTTTACAGAGTCAGCATATTGGTCATCTGCACCTCCATGACTGTCTGGTTTGGCTCTGCAACCAAACAACACAGACACAGACTTTGTTGGATAATTAGAACTGCAGAAAAAAACAATGGCTACCAACCTGACTTCCATTGAGGACCTGGATACTGCACGAGTCAAAAAGAGGGCTGTGAAAATATCTACAGGCCCCTCACATCCTGGATATAAACTGTTTCAATTACTACCGTCAAAATGACACTATAGGGCACTGCACACCAGAAAAACTAGGCACAAGGACAGTTTTTCCCCGAATGCCATCACTCTGCTTAACAACTAATTCCCTCAACACTGTCAAATAATTTACTAAGACTGTATTACTATTATTCTTCTTTTCCTTACTAGTATCTATCTCTTCCCACTTATTAGTATAACCATGTTGCTTGTATTTTTCAATTTATATTGTTTTTATTTGTTTCCTAGTACGATCTGATAGCTTATTAGTAACCTTGACTATCACTAAGTGTTGTATCTTTTTATTCTTGATGAACATAAGGAGAATGATTTATTCTCCTTATGTACACTGAGAGCATATAAACCTAAGAAAAATTCCTTGTGTGTCCAATCACACTTGGCCAATAAAAAATTCTATTCTATTCTATTCTATTCTATTCTATTCTATTCTATTCTATTCTATTCTATTCTATTCTATTCTATTCTATTTTCTATTCTATTCTATTCTATTCTATTTTCTATTCTATTCTATTCTATTCTATTCTATTCTATTCTATTCTATTCTATTCTATTCTATTCTATTTTCTATTCTATTCCCCTCAACAATCTGGGTCCTCATTTTTTTGACCTCGGAAGGATGAAAAGCTGAGTCAACCTTGAGCCAGTGAGATCCGAACTGCCAAACTGCTGTCAGCTGGCAGTCAGCAGAAGTATCCTTCAGTACTGCATTCTAACCACTGCACCACCACGGCTCTTGATGCCATGATGTTCCTGACTGGGAAAAGGAGAATATCAAATATCTAGAAAGCAGATAGATATTTATTTGTTTAAAACATTTTTATTTATGAATGCTCCAACACTGGAAATTTTTAAGAAGATGTTGAATAACCATTTGTCTGAAGTGGTGTAGGGTTTCCTGTCTGGGCAGGGGGTTGGACTAGAAGACCTCCAAAGTCCCTTCCAACTCTGTTATTCTATTCTATTCTATTCTATTCTATTCTATTCTATTCTATTCTATTCTATTCTATTCTATTCTATTCTATTCTATTCTATCCTACTCTACTCTACTCTACTCTACTCTACTCCATTCCATTCTAATTTCTATTTCTATTTCTATTTCTATTTCTATTTCTATTCTATTCTATTCCATTCTAATTTCTATTCTATTCTATTCTATTCTATTCTATTCTATTCTATTCTATTCTATTCTATTCTATTCTATTCTATTCAGCTACTTGATGTCTTACCAATTCTAGGTGGCTCCCAATCAAAAGTTAAAACAGCATATAGAATCATATTAAAACTATAAAACTCAGCAGATTAAAACATTTAAAACAGCACAGACTGGCACCAAGTCAACTTCTAAAGTGTAATCCAATTATTCAATCTTAACCCAGTGCTTGGGGGAAATCCAGGTTTTCAATGTTTACAAAATACTAGGAGGATGGAGTCCTGCCAAACTTCAGAAGGCAGACAGTACATAGGACAAGGGCTATCACAGAAAAGGCACTGCTTCCTAACTCCCATCTGATGGCAATATTTAGGGCAAGGGACTCAGAATGTTTATGAGGCGTGGTAGCTCAGTGGCTTAAAAGATGCTGGAGAAGGTTTATACTCTGGCAGTTCAAGTCCTACTACTGTGTGATGGGGTGAGATCCCGTCACTTGCCTCAGCTTCTGCCAACCTAGCAGTTCAAAAGCATGCAAATGCGAGTAGATAAATAGGTACCACTTCAGTGGGAAGGTAACAGTGTTCCACGTTTCACCGTATGTTTTGCACTGTGGCATGATGTCATACTGGCCACATGACCATGGAAATGTCTTCAGACGGTGCAGGTACAATGGCTTAAAGAAATAAAGATGAGCACTTCCTCCTAAAATCAGCTACAAATAACAGAGTAAAATGCACAGGGACTCCTTTACCTACCTTTATTAAGAAGGTCCACATTCTATCTGGTCTGGTACAATGGGCAGATTCATTCATTCATTCATTCATTCATTCATTCATTCATTCATTCATTCAATTTCTGTAGCCACTCGACTCAACCAAGTGACTCCGGGTGGCTATAAAAATAGAGGTCCTTAGAGAAAGGTAGGTCTCACAGATAACCTGGCCCTGGATCATATTGGGCTTTGAAAGTGATGATCAGCACCTTGAATTGCACCTGGAAAAAAAACTGGAATCCAACGTAGCTTGTGCAGCAGAAATGTTACATAGGCAAATTTATGGCTACCCGTTGCTGTACGCATTGCTGTATTCTGGACCAGTTGAAGTTTCTGGGTATCTTCCAGGGCAGCTCCATGTAGACTCATTGCAGTAATCCAAACGGGAGATGATCAAGGTATGAGTGACTGTGAGCAAGGTCTCCCAGCATTGGTGGAATTCATTTTTTTTTACTACTGGTTCTGTGGGCGTGGCTTGGTGGGCATGGTGTGGCTTGGTGGGCGTGGCAGGGGAAGGATACTGCAAAATCTCCATTCCCACCCCACTCCAGGGGAAGGATACTGCAAAATCTCCATTCCCACCCCACTCTGGGCCCAGCCAAAGGTGGTATTTGCCAGTTCTCCGGACTACTCAAAATTTCCGCTACTGGTTCTCAAGAACTTGTCAGAACCTGCTGAATAGTACCCCTGCCTCCCAGTCCAGGAAAGTGTGTGGTTGTTGAATCACAATGCCCAACATCGAGATGGGTGGAGTTTGAAACTGTAGTTTAACTAAATGCAAAAGATTGCAGAGTTCAACTTCCTGTAGATTCTGCCTCAACTTCAGAAGAGCCAGCTCATTTAGTAAAGCCCTGGCTGTAAGAACAGAATGGTGTAATGAAAAAGGAAAAGAAAAGTTATGAAATAGCCTCTGAAACAGAATTTGTTGATAATTTCCAACAAAACAAAACAAAACTGTCATTGGAAAGAGAAGAAAAAGATACATCCCTATTCAACTTAGTTGCCTGAAAAGATATCACCACTACTCAAATCTGATTTTTATACATAGCACCGTGACATCATCCCACTTTTTATGATCCCTGATTGGCTAGATAGTTTCCATGGCAATCTAATACAGAAGAAACAATGTGGCTGGAAGGAAAAAAGAAGGTAGATAGGAAGGCTAATTGGCCAAGCTACCAAGGCTTTTAAAAATATAGCAAAAGAAAAAGGGGAAAAAAAAAACCCTTTTAATCACCATATAGTAAAAGCAGGGTAAAGATAAACAAACTGCCACCAGAATTTATTTATTTATTTATTTTTTTAAATGTTCCCACTCATTCAGTGGACAGAAATTCTTTTCATTTCAAAAAAAGGAAAACAGTGGAGACAGAACTTCAAATCTAGGGCTTCGTAAAAGAAATGTTTCCATCCGTCACCCACTCCAAGGCTTTGTTCACTTGCAAAAGAGAAATAGGAGAAGTATTTTGCAAAGAACCGTAATTTTATTTCTTTGCTTGCTGTCTTCGTTGTTGTGTGGCCGAGATTAGGGATATGCAGCAGCTTGAGCTGAATCTCAAAAGTTGGAATTAGAGAGATGGCTTTGGACTGGTATAGGGACAGAACAAGTGGATCCCTTTTCGTTCTTTCAAGTCAGAGTTGAAGGAACTCTGGTGGCTACCTGGATTAATCCTTAACCACAGACATACTATTTCAGCTATGCTATTATAGACATGAGGTCATAATGACCTCAGTAGCAAAAATACATTCAATGGTTTCATGCTTGGATCTAAAAATTGATGTATAAAACAGTAAACTAAAAAATGTATTGATCTCTATCAAATTCTCTATCAAAGGTCACGTGGAGAAGTGGGAAACAAGGTGGCAAGTGAATGCAAAATTAACATTATCGGCGGCATACAAGGAAAATCAGTTGAAGATGTTTTATAGATGGCTTCTGTCACCGACAAGACTGGTAAAGATACAGCCGAACAACAGTACAATTTGTTGGAAATGTAAGAAATCTCAAGGAACATATTATCACCTATGGTGGATGTGTCCGGCAGCAAAAAAAGTTTTGGTCAAATATTAAGAAGAGGATAGAACAAATAACAGAACAACAAATAGAAAAGAAGCCAGAAACATTCTTGTTAGGAATTTTTACAAAACCATATTCCAAAGAAATAAAATATTTGATGCTACACATCTTAACAGCAGCACGAATAACGTATGCAAAAAACTGAAAACAGTAAAGAACCCCAACGGAGGAAGAACTAATAGGTAAGATCTTAGAATGCTCTGAGATGGACAGATTAACAAAAGAAATTAAGGAAAAAGAAGTGACAGTATATTATAGAATATGGAATAAATGGTATAATTGGCTTAAGACTAACAATAAAGAACAATAACTATTAGGAGAGAAAAATAGAAGTACAAAATAGAGATGCATCATATGTGTGGAGTGGAATAAAAATGTATATAATATGAAGGTAGGAATGTATAATAGTAAAGAGATAACTAAAATGTGTAGTTCTCGATAGGGGAAAAGGAAAAAAGGGGGGAAGGAAAAGGAGGGGAAGAAGATGGAGTAATAGATTAAGATAAAGGGGAAGAAGAATAAAGTAATAATTGGAAGACCACTATGAAACAATGCTTAAATATGATAAGTTATTTATATGTTGTATGTTGTGTAAATGTCCAATATGTATTCTAATAAAATTAATTTTTTTAAAAAGTCACTTTTTGTTTCTCCATCCTTGAACTTCAATCTTTCTTCTCTAATTTTTACATTGGTCCACTGAATGATGGTGCTAATAATTTCTTTAGAAAATAATAATTTTCAAATCTCTAGGGGAGTAGGTGAATTTCCAAGTTTTCTAGCTGCTGGCTGTAGTCCAGGTAATTGCACAACAATATTGTGACTAGCGGTTCTGGATCTATTGCTTCCAAAAGGCACAGAAGACCATTTGAATTTGTTCTTGCCTTATAAATTATTGCATGACGTAGATTGTATCTGGTCATCAATTTCATCAGGAGCTTCATCATTGCTGATGTCAGAATCGGTGGCGGCTGTGGGTTCCTCATCGTCCATTACAAAATTTTCATTGCTGATTCCACTTCACAAAGATCCCTTTCTGCTTCTTCATACCATGTTAGAACAGTTTCTTCAAAGTTTGGGTCACCAAATCGCACCCTTTTTGGTGGAAAACATGGCCCTGGCATTATAAAAATATATATACTTTAACAAAGATCTGCGGTCAAAATGATTGCAATTCCAATTCAAATGCCACTACAGAAAACACCAAATAACTTACATAACTGCGATGCTGCATACACTCTTACTTGTGGGAAAACAAAAGCTATTCGCAACCAGAATGGTCCATTTCTAAAAATAGGGGTGTTCCAAACACTTTTGGAAAACTGTTGTGGTTGCTATGACTGGGGTTATGGGTTAAACCATGAAGTTTTCCTGGCAAGTGGTTTGCCATTGCTTTCTTTCTAGGTCTAAGAAAAAGTGACTGGCTGAAGGACACCCATCTGGCTTTATACCTAAGGTGGAACTAGAACTCACTAGCCTAATGTCTTTAACCACAACACCAATTGGGTCTCTCACAAATAGGTCTAGGATCCCTTTGAAATGAAGTTAGAAATTGTTCCCTGTGTTTGTGGACAAAGAAAAATAAACAATCTCTCTCTGATCTCCTCCATCCTCCTGGGCAGCGGTGGGTTTCACATTTTGTTATTACCATTTCGCCAGACATGCACCCAATTCATGCGCATGTCTGCCTTCCATGCTCACATGTACATGTTCTTTGCATGCGCCCGGCCTCAAAAATGTACCTAAATAGGTTGGCATAGAGCTGGACCCACCAGTGATTTCCACTACCGGTTCAGGTGAACCGGTCCAAATCGGCTGAATACCACCTCTGCTCCTGGGAAAGAGAAAGATTTCTCAAGGGGAGGACTCCTTCTTGGGAAGGATAGCTGCAGAAGGATGGGAAAACCATCAAAGTAAGACTTTCTTCCTGTGGTCCTTCCTTGGGATTGGTGAAAATAGAGGAATCCCGGGAGCCTGCAGCCCGTTACAGAGATGATTGCAGAATCCCACCTACTTGGAATTTGAGAATGTCCTTGGAAGATGAGGGAAAGAGACACAGATTGGTAGGAGAACAGACTTGCAGGTTTTTTTTTTTTAAAAAGTAGCTTTTTAAAAAAGTAGCTCAAGGTTGACTCAGCCTTCCATCCTTTCTAAGGTAGGTAAATTGAGGACCCAGTTGTGGGGGCAATAAGCTGACTTTGTATAAATATACAAAAGGATGAAGGCTATTGCTGAGCACATTGTAAGCCGCCCTGAGTCTCCGGAGAAGGGCGGCATATAAATCAAATTTAAAAATTAAATTAAAAAATGTAAAACAATAAAGTAGAATTAGTTCATCTTTTTTTTTCCTGTCTGGTCTACTAGGGGTGTTGACAACAATCTTGCAAGCCTGAGAATACAAATCTCCCACCATCATTTTTTATCACCTGATAAGCTAATATTTTTTCTCTGACCATTACTCAGTTCTGGGCTCGTCCCCCTTTTAACAGATTTAACAGATTTAACAGATTGTTGGAAGGGACCTTGTGGGTCATCTAGTCCAACCCCCTGCTCAAGCAGGAGACCCTATACCATTTCTGACAAATGGCAGTCCAATCTTTTCTTGAAAGTCTCAAGTGATGAAGATCCCACAACTTCCGAAGGCAACTTCTGTTCCATTCATTGATTGTTCTTACTGTCAGAAAGTTTCTCTTCATTTCTAGGTTGAATCTCTCCTTGGTCAGTTTCCATCCATTGTTCATTGTCTGGTCTTCAGGTGCTTTGGAGAATAGCTTGAAACCCCCTCCTCTATGTGGCAGCCCCTCAAATATTGGAAGATGGCTGTCATGTCTCCCCTGGTCCTTCTCTTCATTAGACTAGTCATGCCCAGTTCCTGTAACCATTCTTCATATGTTTTAGTCTCCAGTCCCCTAATCATCCTGGTTGCTCTCCTCTGCAGTTTTTCTCAACATTCTTTTTATAGTATTACTTTTTATATATAAATATATAAATACATTTTATATAAATATATAAATTTATATAAATAGTGTTATTTTTAAATAGTTATTTGATTGCTCCTTAGGCAGAATCTTTTCCCACCCTCCTTCCTTCTTCCAAGGTCTTTCTCACATTCCGTTATTACACCTTCAACCATCTTGTAGCAAAAGTTGTTGTTTTTTTCTTCACCTTTGAAACACTTCCTGGAACATTTTTTTTTTTTTTTGTTCATCCGATCAAATAAGAAGCGTTAAAGGAATAATACTGAGCAATTTTTCTACCTGACATAACTTCAGTGTGTCTGCAAGTAGATTAAGAGAATCAGGAGAAGGTGTGAGTGATTTGGTCCTTCTGAATGCTGCATAAAACAGGAACTCTAGAGAGAGCAAAAGGGAAAAACAAACCACTCTTTTAAAATTCAATTTCTCCAGGTCAGGGAGAGAGAGAGAGAGAAAGTAAAACCAAATGACTCCTTCTAAGAAATGGGCCACCAGAGAGTCTTTAAATACAGTATCTAGCAGGAAGAATGTTGATTCATGGAATTAAGTTAAATTTAAAATGTTGATATATGCTGTGTGTCTTTGGGTTGAGTAGAGTTTGGTCCTGCATTTTAGCACTAGGCAGAGCTTCAAAAAAAAAAAAAAAAAAAGCTTTGCTTTAATGAAGGTACAGGCAGGGGTGAAATGTTCCCGGTTTGGACCGGATCACCTGATCGGTAGCGATGGAGGCGGGTGGTTTGGAGAACTGGTAGCAGAAATCCCTGCCCCCCCCCATGCCCAGATGAGCCTCACGATCATCAGAGGCTTTTTTTCTTTTAAATGCCTCTGATGATCCAAGCTCTGACGATCCCAGCTGAGTTGCCTGATTGGCAGAGGTTTTTTAAAAAACCCTCTGATGATCAGGCAACTCAGCTGGGATTGTCAGAGCCTTTTGAAAGCATTTTTTTACAACCTCTTTGCTGAAGAGGTTGTAGAAAAAATGCTTTGAAAAGTTAAAAAAAAAAATTGGCCACGCCCACCCAGTCACATTACCCCCCCAAGCCACGCCCACAGAACCGGTAGTAACAAATTTTAGATTTCACCACTGGGTACAGGTAATCCTTGATTTACAACAGTTCATTTACTGACCAGTTCATTTCATATTACTGACCAAATAGTTCATTTACTGAAAAAAAGCCGTATGACCTGTTTTCACACTTACAACTGTTACAGCATCCCCATAGTCTTGAGATCCAAATTCAGATGTTTGGGAACTGGTTCATATTTATGACAGCTGCAGTGTCCCAGGGTCATGGGATCCCCTTTTACGACCTTCTGACCCGCAAAGTCAAATGGGGAAGCCAGATTCATTTAACAACAATGTTACTAACTTAACAGGTGCAGTGATTCACTTAACAACGGCGGCAAGAAAGGTCACAAAATGGGGCAAACTCATTTAAGAAATGTTTCACTTAGCAACAGCAATTTTGGGCTCAGTTGTGGTCACAAGTTGAGGACCACCTGTACAACAAAAAATTCCTGATGAAGTGTCTGGATGAAGAGGGAACACCTCTCTTACCTCCAAAGGGTGTCTATCCTATATCGGCCACATTACCACCTGCCACGCTTGTGGGTTCATTGAAGCCTGGCAATCCACAAGCAATTGACCTACAACCAGCCTACAAACCAGTGGTGATGTTCTGTCTCCATACCCCACACGCACCCCCACAGACGGCCCGGAGTTAATAAGCCACACGACAAAACTCTTTGAAGATAAAGCTGGCAGCAACCCAGTGGCTAGCTGCCAATTCAGACTTTACTCACACAAAACAAAGATTAGACTGCCAGCATTCCGATAAAACAGGCAGAGTGTCAACAATACAAGGATTAATCCAAATGCAGTCCGATAAAGCAGGCAAAGTCCAGTAACACAGAGATCATGGAGTATTTCCATTTTTTGCTTGTCACAAACTGAACCGGCCACCACACCCACATTTATATCCTGTGGAGTGTCATCCAGTGACTCAGCTAATCTCTGGCGCGCCTTCCCTTCTGCTGTGCACACTTCTCCCTGCGCCTCTGTTGCGGGTCCAGCCAGCACTTATCTTCTTCATCGCTGTCCACCTGTGGCTGCGGGGATGTGCTTGGCTCTGAGCCTATCGTTTGGCCTTCGGTGTCCTCTGGAGGCATTGCCAGAGAGGAGGGTCCTGGAGAGGGAGGCCTTGCCAACTCCTCTCCCTCACTCTCAGAGTCTGCATCTGTCGATAGCCCAGGCTCAGGCAACGGAGCCACAACAGGTGAAATGTAAAATTTGTTATTACCGGTTCTGTGGGTGTGGCTTGGTGAGGTGGGGAGGGTTAATGTGACTGGGTGGGCATGGCCAATTTTTTTTTTAACTTTTAAAAGCCTCTGATCATTGTGCGGCTCAGCTGGGCATGGGTGGGGGCCGGGGGCTGGGGGCAGGGATTTTTGCTACCGGTTCTCCGAACCACCCGCCCCCCATCGCTACCAGATTGGGCGAGCCGGTCCGAACCAGGAGCATTTCACCCCTGCTACAAACCCCTCAGAATCCAAATCAACCACACAGCTAACCAGAGGCAGCACCGATCCTCAACCAACCCATGTAAGCCCACCCACCCAGCACTTCACCTCCCAATGACCTTCACCTGACATAACCTCCTTATTAGAAGTAAGGAGACATTTTCTGACCGTGAGAACAATCAACCAATGGAACAGCTTTGCCTTTGGAAGTTGTGGGAACTTCATCACTGGAGGCTTTCAAGAAGAGATTGGATTGCCATCTGTCAGAAACAATGTAGGGTTTCCTGCTTGGGCCGGGGGTTGGACTTGATGACCTACTAGGTCCCTTCCAACTCTGTTAATCTGTTAAATCAGTTAAAACCTACCCATCACAAGACCCATCACAAGACTCCCACTGATGACTCCCACTGATAACTCCCATCGGACTCATCACAAGACCCATTACAAGACTTTGTTAACAGATTAACAGAATTGAAGGAACCTTATAGGTCATCTAGTCCAACCCCTCGCTCAAGCAGGAAACCCTACACTATTTCTGACAAATGGCATTCCAATCTTTTCTTGAAAGCCTCCAGTGATGAAGCTCCCACAACTTCCGAAGGCAACTTCCGTTCCACTGGTTGATTGTTCTCACTGTCAGAAAGTTCCTCCTCATTTCTAGGTTGAATCTCTCCTTGGTCAGTTTCCATCCATTATTGGTCTTATTATCTGGTCTTCAGGTGCTTTGGAAAATAGCTTGACCCCTTCCTCTCTGTGGCAGCCCCTCAAATATTGGTAGACTGCTATCATGTCTTCCCTGGTCCTTCTCTTCACTAGACTAGCCCTGCCCAGTTCATGCAACTGTTCTTCATATGTTTTAGTCTCCAGTCCCCTAATCATCCTGGTTGCTCTCCTCTGCACTTTTTCTAGAGTCTCAACATCCTTTTTATAGTGTGGTGACTCTCAATTGGCACACCCACACCTGACTCATCACAAGACCTATCACAAGACCAGGGGTTAAATTCACTTATCTTCGCTACCGGTTCGCAAATGTGAGCACATGCACCTCCTCCACGCCTGCGCAGAGCCTTCTGCGCATGCGCAGAGGGTCAACAATGGAATGTGATGACATCCAGCCGGGTGAGCGGAGTCTCCCGCTGCCGGCACTACTGGATCGCACAATCCAGATAGATCCGGCTGAATTTCACCACTGCACAAGACCCTCACTTGACACACCCAGACCGGAAGCCCTTATAAATAGAAGAACACCGACATCGCCCTAAATTCTGATGAAGAGGTTACCAAGGCTGGTAATGAAATGTTCAGAAAGCAACCTACAATCTCAGAGAATGAACCTTCACTCTCCGTGTCTACTCTTTTCTCAGTAAAGACCATTTCTATCCATGGAGAGAGCCACATTTCTGCAAGCAGACTTTTGCAAAAGCTGCAGAGCTATTTGTCTGCAGCCTGGCTGGTGTCTGCCGTTTTTATAGACATTATCCATTTAAAAACAGCAACCCTTTTATTTCCTCCCCAAGTCTCTAATGGCTCCTTTAGCACAAAACAATTGCATGTATCAGTTGGAAAATGAGTAGGTTTAAATCCCCAGAGGAGGGGCAGCTCTGCCTGAAAAGGTCCTCTACTTTTGTCCCAAAGCAAAAATCTATATTCTTTTAAGAAACAAAGACAGAATTTAAAGAAACAGAGATCCTAAATCCCTACACCAATTTCTCTCTGCTTCATCTGCTCAAGCCTTGCTAACAGAACGACAGAAGAGTTGGAAGGGACTTTGGAGGTCTTCTAGTCCAACCCCCTGCTCAAGCAGGAAGCCCTACCCCACTTCAGACAAATGGTTGTCCAACATCTCCTTAAAAACTTCCAGTGTTGGAGCATTCAGAACTTCTGGAGGCAAGTTGTTCCACTGATTAATTGTTCTGATTGTCAGGAAATTTCTCCTTAGTTCTCGGTTGCTTCTTTCCTTGATTAGTTTCCATCCATTGCTTCTTGTCTTGCCTTAGGTGCTTTGGAGAATAGGTTAACCCCTTCTTTTTTGTGGCAGCCCCTGAGATATTGGAAGACTGCTATCATGTCACCCCAGTCCTACTTTTCATTAAACTAGACATACTACTAAGTTTTTTTAAGGTTTTAAGGAGGTTTTTAAGTTACTAGAACCATATAGCGTCAAAGAATTGAGGCCTTTGAACTATGGTGCTGGAGAAGACTCCTGCGAGTCCCTTGGACTGCAAGCAATGGTGGGTTTCTACTGGTTCACCCCGGTTCGGGCGAACCGGTAGTGGTGGTGGGCGGCTCCGCCCACCCATCTGGATGTCATCATGGATGCTCTGTGCATGCGCAGAAGGTTCTGCACATGTGCAGAAGCGCCGCACACAAGCACGCTCCCAATTCTGAAACAGGAGTGAAGGTAAGTGGAACCCACTACTGGCTGCAAGGTGATCAAACAAGTCAGTCCTAGAGGAGATCAACCCTGACTGCTCTTTAGAAGGCCAGATCCTGAAGATGAAACTCAAATACTTTGGCCACCTAATGAGAAGGAAGGATTCACCGGAGAAGAGCCTAATTCTGGGAACAATTGAGGACAAAAGAAGAAGGGGATGACAGAGAACAAGGTGGCTGGATGGAGTCACTGACGTAGTCGGTGTGAGCTTAAATGGACTCCGGGGGATGGTAGAGGACAGAAAAGCCTGGAGGAAAGTTGTCCATGGGGTCGTGATGGATTGGACACGACTTCGCAACTAACAACAAAAAGTTGCTAGATGGCAACATCTTCCCAACCTCTGCTGATCTACGAAAACTAAGCCAATTTTGTCCTGTTTAGTATTGGGAGGGGAGGGCTCTACGATATTCCAGGAAGCAAATTACACTGCAAACTAAATAATATTTAACAACAACACATCGGAAAAAGACAGGGAGAAACCATTTCATTATTGGTGCCAAGAAAATGACAAGAGAGCATTTCTAAAGTTCTCCGGAATCAAGCTAAAATTTGGAGACTTTACAGGTAGTCAGTCATCTTGTTTACAACAATTCGTTTAGTGACTAGTCAATGTTACAATGGCACTGAAAAAGTGACTGATGACCTTTTTTCATACTTATGACTATTGAGCATCCCTGGGGTCAATATCGATCAAAATTCAAATGCTTGGCAACTGACTTACTTTTATGGCAGTTGCAATATCGCAGGGTCGTGTGATCACTTTTTGCGACGTACTGACAAGCACAGTCAATGGGGAATTCAAATTCACTTCACAACCGTGTTACATACTTAACGGTTGCACTGATTCATTTAACAAACTAGGGCAAGCAGGTCGTAACATGTGGCAAAATTCATTTAATAACTGACTCACTTAGCAACAGAAATTTTGGGATCAATTGTGGTCATAAGTTGAGAACTACCTATATTTCATCCACTGAGGAACATTGATGATGTTGGAAGAAATGTCCATCTGGGTTCAGTTCCAAGTGGGGAAGAAAGACACTGGAAACATGGAGACTGCTTGAAAAGATGTTTTAATGGTGGACAGGACCACATGATTTTGAGGTCCTGGGCAAGAAGGCCCATGGGAGAGAGAGGGGGGGGGGAGGGAGGGAGGGAGGGAGGGAGGGAGGGAGGGAGGGAGAGAGAGAGAGAGATGTATGCCCTCTGTTGGGCTTTGAATTTGACCTTGTATTCTGATTGGTTGTCAGACACCCATGGGGCCATCATGCAGGGCTAACTTTTTAGATTGTCTTTTGAGTCCCAGGCTTGGTTGATTCTTGCTGGTTGATGATGTAATGAAAGGGCTTTGGGCAATTCCTACTATGGCTCTGCCTGAAGGAGGTAGATCTTTGTTATCTAGAATAGGATGGCCCAGGCCTTAATGACCCATTGACAAAGGGGTGGGGGGGCTGAGTTTCTGCCTCCCTTTTAGGGAAAATATTCTGCCCTTTTAATATTTCCTAAAGTATTTCATTTTCCTAGGAGAGGGGTGGGTGCTAACTTCCTACAATGACATTGATCAATAGCTCCCTATTTAGGAGTTAAATGGACTCCAGAGGATGGTAGAGGACTGGAAGGCCTGGAGGAACATTGTCCATGGGGTCGTGATGGGTCAGACACGACTTCACAACTAACAACAACAACAACAACAACAACAACAACAACAACAACAACAACATTTAGGAGTTACAGTCATCTCCTGGTTGCCAATGCTGGTCAATGAGAGACAGACCACTTTTGTTTCCTGCTCCTGTTTTTGGGTTGGGTGCAAACAAAGTGGCCCTTCTTGCGTTTGGTCCAATTATTCTGGACACTTTCCAGGTGCCAAAATGGGCTTGAACTGAACGTTGCTCTGGTTTGTATCACTGGTTGTGATCTAAGTACTGAATGCATTATTAGAACCTAATGTTGTCTAATGCCGATGGCACTGGAGCAACACTGAAGCAAAAGTTCTCAAATCTAGAAAAGAATGAATGCTTCGTTCACTTGTTCATCAAGTTCTCAACGGTTGGCCAAGATGTAATGTACTGTACGGTGTCTAGCTCTCTCGTCTAATCAGATCCACACCTGCTTCTTCCAGGGTGACACGTCAGCTGAAAAAGTTTAACTTCAGCAAGGAGAAAGCCTCACTGCAACTCTATCTCCCCCTCTTCCCTTTTTAATCTATGAAGGGTAGAAAAGCACTTGAATCTGCAGAAGAAGAGAGAGAGAGGAGAGGAGATGAAGCTTCACGCAACCTGACTTGCTAGTGTTGCCGTCTCTGAACAGGCTGCCTTGTAATGACAACCTTGTTTCAAAGACAACAACCGCAGTCTCCCAATTTGAAGACAAGGGAACTCTTTCAGAACATATTTTTGGACATTTATTTATTTAATTAATTTATTTATTTCGTCAAGCATGTATTAGATAACAGATATAAGTGTAAACATGATTATGAATACATAAAATGGGTACGAATAAAAGGGAACATTAGGACAGGGATGGTAGCAGTGGTGGGTTGCTACCGGTTCGCCCCAAATCGGGCGAACTGGTAGCGGTGGCAGAAGGCATATGCAGAAGGATCACACACGCACACGAGCGTGCATCCATGAGCAAGCCGGTAGTGACAGGTTTTGAAACTTGCCCCTGGACGGTAGGCACGCTGGTACGCTTATGCATGCCCCTAGAAGACCTCTTAGGAATCGGGTGAGATCGATAGTAGACAGTCTAAGGTTAAAGTTTGGGGGGTTTGGGGAACAAACCACAGAGTCAGGTAATGCATTCCAGGCATTGACAACTCTGTTACTGAAATCATATTTACTGCAATCAGGTTTGGAGAGGTTTACCTTGAATTTGTATCTATTGTGTGCTCATGTATTGTTGTGGTTGAAGCTGAAGTACTCATTGACAGGTAGGACATTGTAGCAGATAATTTTATGTACTAGGCTTAGGTTGGACCGAAGGTGGCAAAGTTCTATGTTGTCTAAGCCCAAAATTTCAAGTCTGGTGGCATAAGGTATTCTTTTGTGAGCAGAGGAGTGGAGGAGTCTTCTCGTGAAATATCTCTGGACTCGTTCAATTGTATTAATGTCCAATATGCAGTGCAGGTTCCAGACAGATGAGCTGTATTCAAGAATTGGTCTAGCAAAAGTTTTGTATGCCCTAGTTTGCAGTACAATATTACCGGAGAAGAAGCTACACAAGATTAAGTTAATGCCTTTTTGGCAATGATGTTACAGTGAGCTCTGGCACTTAGATGATTACAGATGAGTACTCCAAGATCCTTGACAGAGTGAGGGTTGTCTACGAGGTCATATCCGCCCAAATTGCAGTTGAAGAGATTGAAATGGAGGAAATGGCTTTTCTGATGTCTGCTCCTCAAGCAGGAACTCTGAGTCCAAGAAGACCCTCCAACTCCTCCCCAATCCAAAATGATGAAGTACAACTAGTAGAATATGTAATGGATTGGACACTTGGAGCAGTTTACTCCTCTGTTGCTACTGTGCTACTCTGCCCGTAATCTGATTGGTGCAATGACTGCAGAGACTTGGCTCCATACTCACCATCAACCCACTGCATTGCCTTCATATCAGCCCCAAGTTATAGAGGCGTGGTGGCTCAGTGGCTTAATGACTTTGGTGATTGTCTTTGCTCCAGAGGTTGGAGTTGTAGCATTGTGTGGGTGGTGGGCGCGATTGTTTAAAAGGCATTGCGTAATACAATCGGACTTTGTATTATCTTCACCTGAACTCAGCGAGTTTCTGCACCACCTTTGGACGCTGAATAAACCATTTCCTGCTTCAAAATCCATTGACTGCAACGTGGCTTATTTCCGGCAAGAGAGCTGAGAGAAAGTCGGCGTTTTCCTTTGCTACAGTGAGTACCGCTGAGAACGAAGGGATGGCGGAGGGAGCGTAGGCTGGGGCGGCGAGTCCCGAAGGACCGGAGGAAGACACCACCGTGGTGCAGGTGTTGGAGGAACAGAGCCCCGCAGACCCTCCAGTAGTCAGGTCCAAGGAGAGGAAGCCTCAGCAAGTAGATGGCGCCGTTGAGGCCCAGGAAATGTCCGAGTCGCAGCGAGTGAAGACGTCGGGGGGGGGAATGGTGGCAGAGCTCCGCACTTGTGAGTTCTGGGACCCACAAAGCCCCAACCCCCGGGGTCTATTCGGGAGAGTCCTCCTTTCATGGCTGGAGGGAGAGGAAGTGGCTAGATGAGGATGAATGTGGCTGGAGTCACTCTACTGGCCTGGGAACATCCACTTTGGATGTCTTGAGGGAGAAGTTTGGAGAAGGCAGTTTCAAAGATGCAGCAGCCTGGCAACCCTGGCTAGGAACGGAGGCTCCTGAGTCGTGGCAAAGAGGCAGGGAAGGTCGGGAGTCCCGTTTCCATCTGGCAAGCCCAAAGTTGCGGATAGAGAGAAGGGAAGGGAGCAGGGGCCAGCCAATGGGACAGTCCCGGCCCAGGGTTTCCTCACTAGCTGAGGCACCCCGCGAGACGGAGCATGACAGGCAACAGAGAACAGCAAGGCGGGGAATGGACCAGACCGGTATGGGGACCAGGACAGGCCAGCTTCGGTCGGGGGTCCCTGTGCATGGAGGTGGAACCGGTGGCCAAAACCCCACCATGGTGTGGCCGCCTGGAGCATGGCCACAGCAGCAACTCCAAGTGGTATGGGGCCCTCCCCCTATACAGGCCTCCTATGATGGGAGCCCTGACCGGGTCTCTATCTTCCTAAGTCAAATGCTCAGCCACACCGACCTATATGGCCATCTATATCCATCGCAGTGGGCTGTAGTCATGGCCATAACTGCAGTCCTACAGGGGGAAGCCGCCAATTGGGTTGCAGACCTGCATAGTGATCATGCTAGGGAGCTAGCCGATGTGGGACTGTTCCTGGAGGCGCTACGAGGACGCTTCGAGGATAGCGCAAGAGTCCAAGTTACAGAGGGGAAACTGCTGGCGTTGAAACAGAGAGGACGGCCAGCCAAAGACTATGTCAAGGACTTCAGGATGTTGGCAGGGAGACTTAGGTCGTGGCCGGAGCAGTTGCTGGTGCACCAGTTTCGATCCGGTTTGGATAGGGAAGTGAAACAAGCGTGTGTATACCGTGGTTTACCACCAAAACTGTCCGAGTGGTTCAAGGCGGCAGTGGAACTGGAAGCTGGATTGCGGGAGTTTCGAGGTCGTGTGGGCCAGCCACAACGTTTTGCGCCAACTGGAGTGAGACCGACAGCCCCAAAGGAGTTTGGAGCAGGTTCCGCACCTAGTAGACCGGCAGCAGGCGGAGGATGAGGGGCTTTCCGTTGCTTCCGGTGTAACCAGCTAGGACACCATGCTGCCGAGTGTCCCATACCACCCTTGCAGCCGACACCGACACGCACTCCACCATCCGGGACCAGGATTCAGGAGAAGGCACGGTCAACATCCGAGCGAACAGCCACATCTACACCGATACCTGCTAGCTGTTCTAGGTCCACGTTAACTGGTGTGAAGAGCCCTTCGGGGGAGGGAGGTCTGACAATAGTGTCGGATGGCAGCAATGAAAGCGGACCGGAGGATCCTATGGTGAGCGATCCTATACACCCGTTTGTGATACCAGTCGTACTGCGAAACACTCGCACCTTACAGGGGAGTTCACAAGGGGCGCTCATAGATTCAGGATGTACCCGTTGTCTCATACGGAGTACAGTAGCGGAGGCTTTGGGCTTGCAACGAGTGAAATTAAGAACCCCTATTCATTTTGAACAGATGGATGGGTCGTTATTAGGGGGTTCCCCGGCCTCGTATGTTACAGAGCCCGTATATCTCGAAATAGGGGAACATAAAGAGCAGATCCGTTTTACCATAGTGGACTGTATGGTCGAGCCGCTTATATTGGGACTAGCCTGGTTGGATAAGTGGCGTCCCACTATATGGTGAGAGGGGGGCTATCGAAAGCTGCAATTATGTTTAGGGCCAGACCCAGTTCCTGAGCCCAAGCAACAGACCCAGCAGTGTAATGAAGTGGGGAATTCTGGGCCAGGATATCCGGAGGTGTATAAGGATTTAGCGGCTGTGTTTGACGAACGTGAATGTGAGTCATTGCCCCCTCATAGAGCGACAGATTGTGCAATAGAGCTGATACCCGGGGCGAAGTTCCCAAAGCCACGTATGTACGCCATGACAAAACCTGAGCTAGAGGAGTTACGGCGCTATATTGATAAGAACCTGGCTCGTGGATTTATCCAGCCCAGTCGAACATGTATGGCAGCCCCGGTTCTCTTTCGCGAAAAGAAGGACGGTGGTCTTTGTCTTTGCGTCGATTTCAGGGGCTTGAATGCTGTGTGTGTGGAGCACCTATACCCTTTGCCGTTAATGAAGGACTTACTAGCTACACTAGCGACAGGGAAGGTGTTCACAAAGCTGGATTTGAGAGAAGCATATTACAGAATAAGGATACGGGCGGGAGACAAGTGGAAAACGACCTTTAATTGCCCATTAGGGAGCTACAAGTTCCGGGTTATGCCTTTTGGGTTGCAGGGCGCCCCGGCCGTATTCATGCAGGTTATCAACAAGGTGTTACATGAACATCTATATCGGGGTGTTCTTGTCTACTTGGATGATATTTTGATTTATTCTGATACGATGGAAGAGCATATCCAACTAGTAAGGAATGTCCTGTCTAAGCTGCTTAAGGCAAAACTGTTCGTGAAGTTGTCAAAATGCGAGTTCCATCGCACCACCTTGGATTATCTGGGGTATCGTATTTCGGCACGAGGGGTAGAGATGGATCCGAAAAAGGTCTCGACAGTGTTGGAGTGGCAGGCACCCAAAACCAGAAAGCAATTACAAAGCTTTCTTGGTTTCGCCAATTTCTATCGGCAATTCATCCCATCGTTTGCACAGGTAGCCCTCCCATTAACAGATCTATTAAAAACAAAGCATCTAGGTGGGGGTAAGGTAAGGCCGGGACAATTATTACCATGGACGAAGGAGTGTCAGCAGTCGTTCGAACGGTTAAAGGAATTGTTCGCTAGGGAACCCGTGTTAAAAAACCCAGATCCCTCTTTGGAATTTGTAGTACAGGCAGATGCGAGCGACGTAGCTGTAGGGGCCGTGCTTTTGCAGCGGGCCTCAGATGGGACTTTACATCCTTGTGCGTACACATCCCGGAAGTTGACTCCCATGGAACGGGGTTGGGCTGCGTGGGAGAAAGAAGCGTTTGCGGTGAGATGGGCCCTAATGACATGGCGGCATCTGCTAGAAGGCACTAACAAAAAATTCGAGGTCTGGACAGACCATAAGAACTTGGAGGCCTTGCAGACCCCTAGGAAACTGTCGCCGAAACAGGTTCGTTGGGCTCAGTATTTCCAGCGCTTTAATTTCGACCTGAAGTATGTCCCAGGTGGCAGGAATTTTTTAGCTGATGCATTGTCATGACTACCCCAGTTTGCTAGCAAGCGAGAGGATGTGGTACAAGCAATCATTCCAAAGCCTCAACAAATGGCCTGGGCAGGAGAAAAGGCAACCAAACCTGAATGGACGATAGAACTAAAAAAGGCAGTACAGGACGACCCCTGGGTAGCTAAGCATAAAACGATGGTGACAATGCGTGATGGGTTAGCGTGGATGGGATCTAAGTTGTATATACCCCAATCTCTGCGGTCAACTGTGCTGAACAGGTGTCATGATTCTAAAACCGCTGGACATTTTGGGTTCTTAAAGACTCTCCATCTCGTTCGACGACAATTCTGGTGGCCTCATATGCGTAAGGAGGTAGAGAAATATGTGAAAGAGTGTCATGTATGTGCTGTAACGAAGGCAAGACCTGGTAAACCACTTGGTCTCCTACAACCAGTCGCTAAATCCAGTAAGCCATGGGAAGAGATAGGGATGGATTTTATCGTAGACCTCCCTGATAGTAAAGGCCACACAGTTATATGGACTGTGGTTGATCTCTTCTCTAAACAGGCTCATTTTATTCCCTGTAAAGGCCTGCCGAGTGCGAGACAATTGGCTCTGATGTTCCTACGGCATATATACTGACTGCATGGTACACCCCGACGGATCATATCCGACAGGGGTGTACAGTTCACAGCGCATTTCTGGCATGGCTTTGTTGAGTTAATAGGTTCATCGCAAGGATTGAGTTCCACCTACCACCCTAGTACAAATGGAGCTGCGGAAAGGACTAACGCCATGATAGAGAGATAGCTACGTTGTTACGTGTCGTATCAACAGTCTGATTGGTCGGAGCTCATACCACTGGCCAAGGTAGCCTATAACAATGCAGTACACTGGAGTACTGGGGCTACCCCATTTCAAATCGTGTATGGTCGGGACTTTAGGGCAATCCCTGAACTTGAACCAGGTGAGCAGGAAAGGGTGTCCCCTAGGGAGTGGGGAATCCGTATTGGGGTTCAATGGCCAAAGATCAAGGAAGTGTTACAAAAAGCGGCAAAAGAGTATAAAACGTTCACTGACAAAAGACGAAAAGACCACAAACCGTTTCGTATAGGAGACCAAGTGTACATATCAACTAAGTATATCAAGTTACAAATACCTAGTAAAAAACTTGGCCCGAAATACCTCGGGCCCTTTACTGTTGTAAGAATCATAAATCCGGTAACTGTTGAGCTCAGGTTACCCTTGTTACTGGGTAAAATCCATCCAGTCTTTCATAGCAGTTTATTAAAGCCATCAGGCAGTATGCGCAGCCCTACAGACCACCCAGGACCGTTAGCAAATTCTCATTACGAAATCATAGAAATCCTAGATTCGAAACTAAGTAGAGGGAAACTAAAATACCTAGTGAGGTGGAAAGGCTACCCTCTAGAGGATGCGTCGTGGGTGCCAGTTGAAAACCTCCAGGCCGAGAGGTTACTGAAACGGTATCACAAAGCATATCCCCATAAACCGGGAAACAGGGAGACAGCAATGACATGATTCTATGTTAATTTCTTACCTTATGTCTTACAGGTGGACCCCTGGTAGGGGGAGCCGCCTGTCGAGATCCCAAACTCGACACGTTGACAATGAATACCTCTGCAGACGCGGAATCAACACGACAAGGCTACGGGGGTGGGGGTTGGGTTACTTTGTCCTAAACACAGATTGGTGGAGGGGGTGTTAGGGAGGCAGGCGGACGGTCACCTGGCAGCCGCGGTAGGGTATTGAGCAGCTGCTACGTGTTGCCGCTTGTGAGCGGGGCGTGCCGGCAAGGTGGAGCCCGGAAGGGCGGTGGTGGGCGCGATTGTTTAAAAGGCATTGCGTGGCGGCGGTGCCCAACGCCGACTTTGTATTATCTTCACCTGAACTCAGTGAGTTTCTGCACCACCTTTGGACGCTGAATAAACCGTTTCCTGCTTCAAAATCCATTGACTGCAGCGTGGCTTATTTCCGGCTTCGGGTGACGGCAAGAGAGCTGAGAAGCGCCTCATGTTGGCACTGGATCTTCCCGGTTGTGACCCCCATTTGTGAGGTGGCTTTGTTGGAAGGAGAGGGCCCCAGATGCTGCTGCAGAATGCTACTCACCTTTCTTTCTGGTGTGGCGCTAATTCACCCCACTGGGACACCCCTTGGAAAGTGTGTGTGCATGAACCAAACAGGTCTATCAGTCTTAGGAAGCCAAATTACTACTCTATTGTCAAGGTAGTGATTTAAGAGCTGACCAGCTGCTACGATGATGAAATCATGCACTGATGTGAGAATGAGTCAGCAAGGTTTTTGACTGTTATCTCTTTAAGAGCCTGTTAGGGTGTCTCACTCTCACTGTGTGTTTTTCCCTGCTGTAATTTACTGATTGTTTGACTTCTGCCTATAGCACATGTTTTTTTTTTTTTTTTAATTTGATTTATATGCCGCCCTTCTCCGGAGACTCAGGGCGGCTTACAATGCGTTAAGCAATAGCCTTCATTCTTTTGTATATTTTATACAAAGTCAGCTTATTGCCCCCACAAACTGGGTCCTCATTTCACCTACCTTAGAAAGGATGGAAGGCTGAGTCAACCTTGAGCCTTGGAGAGATTCGAACCAGCAGAAATTGCAGGCAGCTGTGTTAATGACAGGGTGCACCAAACCACTGTACTATCAAGGCTCTTGTACGTATAGTATATATTCTTTTGTAGATAAAAATCACTATTTATTTCAAACCTCTGTTTGATGTTATTGCTCCTGGGTTGTCTCACGTAGTAAAGCTGTGTGCACTCTGACATCTATATTAACATTGTAGTCTCCTCACTAATGTAACATTGTCATATACTAAATAAAATCCCCAAATTGCTACCCCCTTGTTGCCTGCACCCAGGGCAGATTACTACCATTACTCCGTCTTAATGTAACCTGACTGAGGACCAAAGGTAGAACATCTCCAGACCTGAGTGGTCTCAAACCCCACATTTCATCAAGACTGAGTTTGAACCTGTCCCTATCCAGACCCCAACCGCCTCTAGACTTTAGGACAAGATTTTGACAACATTGGACATTTTTTTTTCAGTCTGTTTGGTGATTGGATGGAAATACAACTTATTTTTTCCTGGCTGACATGATCTATTCTGTGCATACTTTTCTCTGACTTGCTCAAAACAGAGAATGTTTCAAAATTGTAAGGCAGCTGGAAGATGTCTAAAGGTATTAAGGATATACTGTAAAAAAGATAACCAAGCTATTAAATCCGGCTCTAAACTGAAGCTTGGATGTCAACTCTCCCATATGCAAACCGAAGTTAGTCCTTTAAAAATTATCACTATTTTTAACACCAGGAGGTCATTAATGACACCTGCCAGATATTATTAGAAATAGATCATATACGGAATCCAACCACAGAAGTCTCAAAGGTAAGATGATAGGTGATCATTCTGAAATGTAGACTTTCAGGAATACAGAATACCAGAAAACAATACAAAATACAGAGTAACGAAGTTGGAAGGGACCTTGGAGATCTTATGTAGTGAAAAGACCAAAGAACAATAATAGAAAGTAGGGAGGGAGCCATGATGCTGACTGTCAACCCTGAAGCAAACCTGGCTGAGATCATCTTTGAGACTTCATGGTTGCCACAAAGCGGAGGGGGAGAAAGAGGGGGAAAAATTTAGATATCTCAGCTTTGCCATCAAATTAAAAAGTTTTCTTGTGGGAACCAAGGTCATTCCAACAGGTGGCTGAGAAAAGGAGGAGTGGAGTAATCAGACAGCACCACTACTGGACAATGTGACTGATGACCTGAAGGGAAGGGGGAACTTTCACTTTTTAATTAGGTGTAAACCGCAGGAACTTTCAGAGTCGGTTTTCACCAGTTGTGTCAATATGATGTATCCAATAAAGTGTTATTTGAGGAATCTACCTGCCTCGGAATTCTGCTTTCAATGGGTGCATTTCTTGGAATGCTGGCACTCTCTGAATTTGCTTGTTTTCTTGCACATGTTTCATTACCTTAACTATTGTAGGTAACACTTTCAGTGCTAGGTAACATCATCACTAGCATTGATGATGTTACCTAGTTTGGGTAATGAAACATCTGCAAGAAAACAAGCAAGCTCAGAGAACACCTAGGACCCCTCATTTCAACCCTGAGCTACAAATATTCTCCTTTATTGGTAGAATCCAGTTTTAGAACAGACTCAGAGAAAGGAATGCATTCTAGGTTTTTCCACATGCTGGAAGACACAGTAGTGGGAAATTGAACATTTGGCTTGCAGGGAGAAAATAATAACAAGAGGAATGACCAGCCAGATCTATTTTCAAGAAAAAGATGCAGCTACTGTCAAAACGGTCATTTATTCCATCAACTATTAGTTGACATGTGACTGTAGATCATAATCTGGAGAACAAGGGGCTCAGGAAGTTCTTGCCAGGAGGGAAAAGGAATTCTTGACAAAGAAAAGATAGAAGAAGAAGAAGAAGGAGAAGGAGAAGGAGAAGGAGAAGAAGAAGAAGAAGAAGAAGAAGAAGAAGAAGAAGAAGAGGAAGAGGAAGAGGAAGAGGAAGAGGAAGAGGAAGAGGAAGAAGAAGAAGAAGCAGCCTTGGTGGCGCAGCAGACTAAAGTGCTGTTAAGTAGCACCAGCTGCCTGCAATTACTGCAAATTCAAATCTCACCAGGCTCAAGGTTGACTCAGCCTTCCATCCTTTCGAGGTAGGTAAAATGAGGACCCGGATTGTGGGGGCAATAAGCTGACTTTGTATAAAAAAGAACACCGCTTATGGGGCCAAAAGCCCTACTAAGCTGGTATATATAAAAGTATGAAGGCTATTGCTTAATGCATTGTAAGCCGCCCTGAGTCTCCGGAGAAGGGCGGCATATAAATCGAACAAATAAAGAAAGAAAGAAAGAAAGAAGAAGGAGAAGGAGAAGTGGAAGGGGAAGGGGAAGGGGAAGAAGAAGAGGAGGAGGAAGAGGAAGAGGAAGAGGAAGAGGAAGAAGAAGAAGAAGAAGAAGAAGAAGAAGAAGAAGAAGAAGAAGAAGAAGAAGAAGAAGAAGAAGAAGAAGAAGAAGAAGAAGAAGAAGAAGAAGAAGAAGACGACCAACAAAACACATTTTTCTGCAGGTAAAAAGCCACAGATTTGATGTAGGTAAATGCTCATAACATCAACCGAAGAAACTTCCTTTTCTTTTCAGAATTGTCCACATGTCAGCTAGGAAGTGTCAGTGATTTCCCAATTGCCCCCAGTAAAAGTGGATTCAATATTCCAGATGTAGTCTGGACCAGGGAAGCAGATTACCACTCCTGGGATGTTAGCATTATACTTCTGTCAAAGCAAGCCAATCACAGGAATTTATAGACCAACAATTAAGCAGGAGCCAGCAGTATGCAGAAGCTGGGAAAATAGTTAGTGCAATCCTAGACTGCATCGATAGCATTGAGAAGAAAGAAAGAGATAGTGACAATCTAGGCTGCATCGGTCAAACCCCACCTGAATAGTGTGTCCAATTCTGGTTACCCCAAATACAAAATAGCAATAGCAATACCACTTAGACTTATATACCGCTTCATAGTCCTTTACTTCTCTAAGCGGTTTAGAGTCAGCATATTGCCCCCAATAATCTGACTTCAGAAAGATGAAAGGCTGAGTCAGAATCGAACTCCTGGCAGTGAGAATAGTTAGCCTGCAATACTGCATTTTAACCACTATACCACCTGGGCGGGGGAGACATTGAGGAACTGGTATGAGTACAGAGAAGAGCAACAAAGAGCAACAAGGTGAGGGGCTTCAAGGTTAGATCCTATGAAGAACATTAAAAGAGTTAAACATTTTAGCCTAAAGAAGAAGTGGCTAAGGAGAAACTTGATAGAAGGTTTCCAATACTTGTACAGGAAATGAGGAGGAATTTTCTCCCTGTGACAGGTATTATATGAAATCATCCGACTCCTAGATATCATTGGAGGTTTGTCCAAGATGTACGGTGATGCAGTGGTTAGAATGCAGTATTGCAGCCTGACTCTGCCCACTGCCAATAGTTCGATCCTGACCGGCTCCAGATTGACTCAGCCTTCCATCCTTCTGAGGTTGTTAAAATGAGGAAGCCAGATTGTTGGGGGCGATATGCTGACTCTGTAAACCACTCAGAGAGGGCTATAAAGCACTGTGAAGCAATATATATTGTATTTTTCGGAGTATAAGACACACCTTTCCCCCCTTTAAAAGGGGGTAAAAATTTAGGTGCATCTTATACACTGAATGTAGCCCCACCCACCCACTGGCCTCCACCCTTTGGCCTCTGCCTCGCAGCAGTTACCTCCTTGCAAGCAAACAGCAAGAAAAAACAGTTCCTTTCAGCTTCAGCACAGCCTAATTAGCACAAGTTGATTGGATCAGCCTCCTGACTCTCAGCTGATTTGCTCTCAGCTGTTTTGCGCAGGGCTCTGCTGCTTGCTGCAAAGAGGTAAATTGCTGGAGCAGATTATTATTTTTTCTTTGTGCTAATCAAGCTATGCTGAAAACTAAAATGAAAGTAAAGCAGGCTGTTTGCTGTTTGCTGCAATGAGGCAAAATTGCTCAGAGGCAGAGGGAGATTTCTTTTTCTTCTTTTCCTCACCAAAAAAGGTAGGTGCATCTTATACTCCGGTGCATCTTATACTCCAAAAAATACGGAAAGTGTTATTGCTATTTCAAGCAAAGGGTGACAGCCCTTTGTCTGAGACGGTCTGAGGATTTCTAACCTTACAATTCAAGATACTTCTCCCTGAAGTTGGCTTATTTTATTTACGATAGTATCTACCAGTATTTCTGGATGGCTGGGGGAAGAGGAATCCATGTGTTGCATTAAAATTTAAAAAGGTTAAAAGGAAGGAAATTGAAAACCCATTCCCATCTTCTCCCCTGGGTGGCACGGAGTGGCATAACTTAGGACAGAAGTAGCAACATTTCCATGACCTTGGCAGATAGAGCAATGATGCAAAGAGATGTATCACACATGTAGAGGGGAACATGGTCCTCTGGGGTTTCAAACACCTTTTTATTTCTGGATAGATGGGAAGTTGCAGTGACAAGAACAAAAAGAGACACAAACTTTGTTAGAAAAAATACAAGCAGGCTTTAAGGCAGCATGGAAAAAGCTCAAAGAGCACATTCTTACAATGTGCAAAAAATCCGCTAAAGAGTCAGATCAACAAAGACCTCATTTTTAAAGGGATCCAGGAAATGATAGCTCATCGTGTTAGTGTATATTCAATTCAGAGGTGGGTTTCAGCAAGTTCTGACCAGTTCTGGAGAACCAGTAGCAGAAATTTTGAGTAGTTTGGAGAACCGGTAATAAAAATTCTGTCTGGCCCCAACCCCATCTATTCTCTGCCTCCCAAGTCCCAGTTGATCGGGAGGAAATAGGAATTTTGCAGTAACCTTCCCCTGGATTGGGGAGGGAATGGAGATTTTACAGTATCCTTCCCCTGAAGTAGGGTGGGAATGGAGATCTTATAGTATCCTTCCCTGCCATGCCTACCAAGCCACGCCCACCAAGCCATGCCACGCCCACTAAGCCACACCCACAGAACTGGTAGTAAAAAAATTTGAAACCCACCACTGATTCAATTGGTAAAAATGGTGAGGTATAAGTTTGAAGATAAGAGACAAGGATGAATCTGCATACAGACTGGAGGTTGAACAACTAGATTTGTGGTGTAACCAGAACAATCTTGAACTAAATACACTCAAAATGGTGGTAGATTTTAGGAGAAACCCTCCTATACTACCACCTCTTACAATCTAGTATCACCAGTAGAGACCTTCAAGTTTCCAGGTTCTATCATATCTCAAGACTTAAAATGGAGACCTAACATCAAAAACGTTATCAAAAAAGCTCAACAAAGAATGTTCTTTCTGTGCCAACTCAGAAAGCTCAAACTGTCCAAGGAGCTGCTGATCCAGTTCTACAGAGGAATTATTGAGTCTGTCATCTGCATCTCTATAACTGTCTGCTTTGGTTCTGCAACCCAAAAAAACAGACACAGACTTCAGAGGATAATTAGAACTGCAGAAAAAACAATGGCTACCAACCTGCCTTCCATTGAGGACCTGTAGACTGCACGAGTCAAAAAGAGAGCTGTGAAAATATTTACAGACCCCTCATATCCTGGACATAAATTGTTTCAATTTCTGTTCTCAAAAAGATATCATAGAGCATTGCACACCAGAAAAATTAGACACAAGGACAGTTTTCCCCCGCATACCATCACTCTGCTTAAACAACTAATCCCCACAACATTGTCAAATTATTTACTAAGACTATTCTTCTCAGCCTTCCTATTACCTATCTCCTTCTGCTTATGACTATAACCATGTTGCTTGTATCTTTACGATTATATTGTTTTATTTAGTTTCCTAGTATGATTCTGCTTGCTAATTTAATATCCTATGACTATCACTAAGTGTTGTATCTTACGATTCTTGATGAATGTATTTTTTTATGTACACCGAGAGCTTAGAAGACAAAAGACAAGATCAATGTTCCCATTTTTTTGTGCCCATTGTAGATGTGATACACAAAAACACCAGGACTAGTTTCAATTACAGCATTGCTGCTGCCATCTTGGTTTTATTGACCATATCCTGTAGACCACATTCTGTCTTTGTCTCTTGCCTGCTTACCTGATCTCTGGGGGGGCGGGGGAAGGAACGTGTTTTAAGGCACAGGTGTCAAACCTGTGTTGTCACGTGACTTATCGTGACTTTTTCCTCCTTCACTAAACTGGGCATGGGTGTGGTCAGCTTGTGACACATCTGGCCAGTGGGCCACGAGTTTGACACCCCTGATCTAAGGATTTAAATTCCTAAGGGCAAAAAATAAATACACAGTTAATTCTAACATTAAACAACCAGGAGGGCTTAGGGGAGCTCAATGAGCTGAATTGTGCCCAGAGTCTTGTTACTCTTATAGTTATCCTAATTTTTTAAAAAGCCAGTTGAATCACTGCTTACAAGTCTCTTTTTCTTTCAAATGAGTATTACTTTCAGTATCTAATACTTCTTTTTTTTGGGGTTGTATTCATATTTAAATTAGGTTCCCTTGAGATGGGAGAAAAGCAAAGACATTTTCATCACAAGAGACTAATAATACGCCATGCAAAGCTGCAGCGACTGTTGGTATTGAATATATAAATCATGCAAACAGTAACCAAAAATGCTTAAATAATAGAGTCAAGCAATAATATTCTTATTAGTTTAAGTAATTTGGATGCTCTTCTTCATGTGGCAAATCAGTCATAAGAAAAAATTCCCAGCTAATCATTAGATAACTGAAGCCAAGTGATATTCATATTACTAATTCCCTAATTTTCTAGCATTAAAGAACTATTATGGGTCTTTGCATCATGTGCTGGTCAATAAACATTTATTTAGGATATGTAGTTCTTATCCATGTTTATATCTATAATTTATGAAAGTACTACATATAAAGAATTCAACAGAGAAAAGGGCAAAAATAATTAACGGCTTCAAGTATAATACTAACGATACTCATCATAAATCTTAATTATAGAAATATCAGAAAACCAATACTATTTTTGCATTAGTGTCAGCACTAGAGTAAATTGAAACCTGACAATTAGCTGTTTTCTACCATTGTGTCAAATTTGCGTGGCAATTGGGCTTTCTTTCTTCTTTTTTTTTAATGTGCCTGAACCAAGCAGACTTCTACAATTTAAGAACCAAAAAAGGATGACTGGAGGCTAAAACATATGAAGAACGATTGCAGGAATTGGTATGTCTAGTTTAATGACAAGAAGGACTAGGGGCATCATGATAGCAATATTTCAATATTTGATGGGCTGCCACAAAGAAGTGTGTGTGTGGGGGTCAATCTATTATCCAAAGCACCTGAAGATAGGACAATGGATGGAAACTAATCCAGAAGAGAATCAACCTAGAAATAGTTTGGTTCGCAGTGGTTAGGGTGCAGTACTGCAGCTACTTCAGCTGATTGCTAGTTCAGCAGATCAGCGGGTCAAATCTCACCGGCTCAAGGTTGACTCAGCCTTCCATCCTTCCGAGGTTGGTAAAATGAGGACCCAGATTGTTGGGGGCAATATGCTATTTAGTATACTGTCTTTGGTGTAAGCCACCCAGAGTCCTCGGAGAGTGGGCGGCATAGAAATATGAATAATAAAATAAAATAAAATAAAATAAAATAAAATAAAATAAAATAAAATAAAATAAAATAAAATAAAATAAAATAAAATAAAATAAAATAAAATAATAAAATAAAATAAAATAAAATAAAATAAAATAAAATAAAATAAAATAAAATAAAATAAAATAAAATAAAATAAAATAAAATAAAATAAAATAAAATAAAATAAGGATAACATTCCTGACAGTTGGAACAATTGATCAATGGAAAACCTTCCTTCAGAGGTTATGGGTGCTCCATCACTGGAGATCGAACAACCATTTGTCTGAAATGATATAGAGCAGGACAGAGGTGGTATTCAGCAGGTTCTCACCAGTTCTGGAGAACCTGTAGAAGAAATTTTGAGTAGTTCGGAAAACCAGTAAATACCAGCTCTGACTGGCCCTGTCCCCATCTATTTTCTGCCTCCTGAGTCCCAGTTGATCGGAAGGAAATTGAGATTTTACAGTATCCTTCCCCTGGAGTGGGGCAGGAATGGAGATTTTACAGTACCCTTCCCCTTCCCCTGCCACACCCACCAAACCATGCCACGCCCACCAAACCACACCCACAGAACCAGTGTAAAAGATTTTGAATCCCACCACTGGAGCAGGAGTGTCAAACTTGATTTCATTGAGGGCCTCATGAGAGTTGTGTTTGACCTCAGGGGGCTGGATGGGTGTGGCTAGGATGGGCATGGCCAGCTTGACGTCACTCGTGTCAGGGGTGTCTGTGGTAGCCTGGGCGGCACTGGGGGAATCCACTGTCTCCAGCAGAGGAAGGCAAGACCAGGGAGAGCACCAAACCCTTGTCCTCCATAGGAGACTCCCTGTCCCTCTCAGGCCATGTGGAGGACCCCAGATAGTGGCGCAGGCTGTCCAGAGCGCTAGGCAGCAGAGGGCAAGCACCCAGCCTGGCCCTCAAACTCCCAGGGCACCAGGACCCCACAGTCCCAAGCTCTGTTTTAAGCTGTGATGGCCTCCTCCAGCAGTCTGCCAGTGAAAACAGAGCACAGCCTTCCCAAGCTCCATTTCCACTGGCAGACCACTATAGGAGGCTGTCGCACGGCCCTCCTGAGCTCCGTTTTGCTGGCAGAGGCACTGCAGGCTGCTCCTTCAATGATTCCAGGGTGGCCCCACAGGCTATATCTAAGCAACTTGCAGGCTGGATCTGGCCCCCAGGCCTTGAGTTTGACACCCCTTGTTGTGTACTGAGCAGGGGCTGAAACATCGGTAACAGACGCACCAACCACCCAAATGGAGGAACAAATGGGGCCCGTACCTTCAGCCATTGGCGATCGTCCAAATCTGAGAGTCGTGGGAGCCGGGGCCGTGGAAGGTGCAGACAAACGGTCAGATCCGGAAGGACCCCGACGCTCTGGCTGACTCCGGCGTTGGCCAATACACCTTCAAGACTACGCGTGCGCTTTCCAGGGATGAAGGGGTGTTGTGTACTGAGCAGGTTCCCTGCGCGAGCCCTCTGTTGGAATGTAGGAAAGGTTGAAGTTTTATGATTGGTTGGTTAGACTGACAGCCGGTATAAAAGAGCTGTCAGCGAACGTTCTCTGTTCTGTTCTGAGGGAAGAGTTGTTTGTATCCCAGTTTACGAGTTGAATAAAGAAGTTACCTCAGGTGTTATCCACATGTCTGTGGAGCCATTCGTGAAGCCCGGCAGATACTTATTACCCTTGGTATAGGGTTTTCTGCTGGATCAGGAGTTTGGATTAAAAAAACCCTCCAAAGTCTCTTCCAATGCAATTATTCTGTTCTGTTTTCTATATTGTTGCCAAGGAAATAACATGAATTTGAATTGGACTCAAAGGGGACTATCTTTCTATTCCTATTTAAGACACACTGAAGATGGTAATGGAAATCTGCACAGGTTCTGTTGGTGAGCTGCGTTGAAGACAACATGAGAAAAAGAAAAAGTTTGTAACTTTTTTGGCATGTTCTACTGAGAAAATCAAGTTACACTGTTTGTGAAACAACCCAGGCTGGAAAAAGGAAAACCATTTCTCCTTCCAGAAAAAGTGTTTTATTGTAAACGGATTGCTAATTAGGAAGAAGGCTTCAAGTACAATACTAAAGGTAAAAGGTAAAGGTTCCCCTCACACATATGTGCTAGTCGTTCCCGACTCTAGGGGACGTTTCAACGCTGAAGAGCCAACGTTGTCCGAAGACATCTCCATGGTCATGTGGCCGACATGACTAAATGCCAAAGGCGCACAGAACGCTGTTACCTTCCCACCAAAGGCGGTCCCTATTTTTCTACTTACATTTTTTACGTGCTTTCGAACTGCTAGTTTGGCAGAAGCTGGGACAAGTAACAGGAGCTCACTCCGTTACACGGTACACTAGGATTTCGAACCGCTGAACTGCCGACCTTTCAATCGACAAGCTCAGTGTCTTAGCCACTGAGCCACCACGTCCCTTTATGATACTAATAATAAATCTTAAATTATTTAGATTTTTAGGAAGAGATTGGAGAACCATTTGTCTGAAATGGTATAAGGTATGAGCAGGGGGTTGGACTAGAAGACCCCCAAGGTCCCTTCCAATTTTTATTATTCTGAAGAATAAAATGCCGACAATTTGGTGAAATGTGTGCAGAAATGGTAGCTCCAGAATACCCAGACAATGGGGGGAAATAAATTGTTGCTTGGTGAAAGGGTGAAACCTGTATTGTTCTATTCCTTTGCAATTTGTTCCCTGCCCCCTTTCTCCTTGGTTGAGCTAGCAGCAAATAAATACATCTTACACAGCAATTGATCTAAGGCACTTAAGGCTGGATGAAGACATGAAATACTGGTGTAAAGCTTTTGTTGTGGAAGGGGCAACCGAAGGATAAGGAAGGGAAAGTTAAGGAGGAAAATGCCAGAGAGAAGAAAAGATGTCGAAAAGAACCTGCAATAAATACTGCCAAGATGACCAAAAGTAAGCAAGGTAGAATTATCCCTGGCTTGTTACAGAGATTTTTTTTTAATCCTTCTGGGCAGAACTGAAAGGTTGACACACAACATCAAGAATCTATGAAGAAGAAGTGCTGAAGCTTGCATTATCTTCATGCACAGATATGTGTAGCTGTTGGGAGTATCCTCTTGCTCAGAGCTTTCTCCAAAAGTAGTTGTTTCTTCCTTTACTCAGATCAAAGGCATTGTCAGAGGGATTATAGAATACAGAATAACAGAATTGGAAGGCTTTTCTAGTCCAATCCCCTGCTTAAGCGAGAGACCTTATACCATTCTGGACAAACGGTTATCCAAGCTTCAATTGAAAGCCTCCAGTGACCCATAATTTCTGAAGCCAAGCTGTTCCAAAACATTTTTACACTTTATTGCTGTATAGGTGACTCAGGGGTAGCAGGATGAGTCGGCAGGGCACTGCCCAAACCGGTTCCCACAGAAAGGCCCTCTTCCTTTAGCTTTAGGACGGGCACCGCTTCCTACCCTGCCACCTGCCACGCTTCAGGAAAGCCTGGCTGGGTGCCATATGTTGGGTCTGGTAGCGGGTGGGGAAGCGCTGTGCCCTCCCCCTCTTCATGCTGGGCCTACTGGCAAAATGCTACTCGACGCACCTCGCCATCGCAGCCTTTCTAGCTGGCCAGCTGAGGGGCTGGCAGGCTGCGGCTACAGCTGGAAACCATTCCTCCCACACACAAAGGGCAGCAAGCGTGCGGTGGCCGATGGTTTGTGGCTGTAGTTGTCCTGCCCCCTGCCTCACCTCATGGGGTAAGCCTCCCACCTCCCACCCTACCCACAGGAAACCCCTGGATTCCTTCTCTAAACCTGCCCAGCCCCCACAGGCACCATCCACATGAGTGACGTCAAGCTGGCCACGCTCAGTTGGCTGTGACCATCATGACCACACCCCTCCTCCCCACCCCTCCGTCCCCGGAGGATAACTATAAGGCTGATCCGGCCCTTAATGAAATCGAGTTTGACATCCCTGCTGTATAGTAGTATAGACTCATGTTTTTTTTTTTCAACCACAGCTATAAATCATACCTTTGAGCATCTCAACTGAAAAATTGCTTGTATGTTGCATTGCTGATGTATAGATTTGAGAGCCATTTTGCTCTAGTGATTAAGGTACCTGACTAGAAACTAGGAGTCCATGAGTTCTAGTCCTGCTTTACAATCTTATGCCTCAGTCCTGCAAACAGCTGGCTGAGTGACTTTGGGTCAGTCCTCTTCTCTCAGCCCAACCCACCTCACTAAGTTGTTTTTGTGAGGAAAATAGGAGGAGGAATGAGTATTAGGTTTCTTTGCCTCCTTGGATTATTTATAGAATTAATAAAGGTGGGAATGAATGAATGAATGAATGAACAAATGAACAAATGAGGCAGCCAAGAGAAAAAGTGTAATAGGTTACTTATTAACGACCTTTGAATTCTCTCCCTTCAATATATGTAATAATCTGAATTGATTTTACCCATTATTCTGTTGTTTGTTGCAGTATAGATCTTGGTTCCTGTCAGATTCTCTGCCTTAATGATGGAACGTTGACATCCCCATCAACATTTTATGGAGTAATTGCTAGATACATGCACTATTTGTATCATGGATAAATGCCATGTGTACATTACCTTCAATTGAAATTTTTGATCAAAGGCTGATCAATATCCTATGATTTCCATAGATTCTGCCAATCCCCATCTTCCATTTACCCCCACATCCTATAATACAATGGCACAATGATCTATCTCTATCTCCGTTTTGTTTTCTCTGTTCAATTGTTCCAATTCTTTGAGGTTGCCTGGACAAGTCCCTGCAGTTTTCTCGACAATTTTTTTTTTCCAGAAGAGGTTGGCTCCTTCCTAGGGCTGAGGAAAGTGGCTGGCTCTAGGTCAATCAACTGGCTTTGTATGTAAGGGAGGACTAGAAGCAGTGGTGGGTTTCAATTTTTTTTACGACCGGTTCTGTGGGTGTGGCTTGATGCGCATGGCTTGGTGGGTGTGGCAGGGGAAGGATACTATAAAATCCCCATTTCCTCCCGATCAGCTGGGACTTGGGAGGAAAAGAATAGATGGGGGCGGGGCCAGTCAGAATTTGTACTACCTGTTCTCCGAACTACTCAAAATTTCCACTACCAGTTCTTCAGAATTGGTCAGAACCTGCTGAAATCCACCTCTGACTAGAAGTCATAATCTTCCAGTTTCTAGCCTTATGCCTTAACCACTACCCCAGGGGTGAAATGCTCCCAGTTCGGACTGGATTGCCCGATCCGGTAGCGATGGAGGTGGGTGGTTCGGAGAACCTGCCCCCCCATTACCCAGCTGAGCCGTGCAATCATCAGAGGCTTTTTTTTTTTATTTTTAAAAGCATTGTTTCTCTTTGGCAGAAAAAATGCTTTTAAAAGTAAAAAAAAAAAAGCCTCTGATGAACTTGCAGCTCAGGTGGGATCATCAGAGGCTTTTAAAAGGATTTTTTCTACAACCGCTTCGTCCAAAAAGGTTATAGAAAAAATGTTTTTAAAAGGAAAAAAAGCCTCTGCTGATCAGACAAGTCAGCTGGGATAGTCAGAGGCTTAAAAAAAAAGAAAGAAAGCCTCTGCCGATCAGGCAAATCAGCTGGGATCGTCAGAGGCTTTAAAAGAGGTTGTAGAAAAAATGGTTTTAAAAGTAAAAAAAAAAAAGAGTTGGCCATGCCCACTCAGTCATATTACCCCCCACATACACCAAGCCACGCCCACAGAACCGGTAGTAACAAATTTTACATTTCATCACTGCACTATCCTATACTGAATCTCCTTTCTCCAACTGTATCTTGTATTTCTAGAAATTGTTCCTTTTTATGTGTGTGGTGTTTACTTATTCATTTTTAAGGTTAGTCAAAAGATGAATTATTACTTTCCTGACCACTTTATCCTTAAAAAAAAAAAAAAGATTTAAATTCATTGTAACCAAGATATTTAGTGACCTACTTCTATCTCTTTTTTGCAGCATAACAAATTGTTGTTATAAGAAATCTTTCATTCTGCATAAATTGTATTATCTCTATAGCTAGAATGGAATTGTTCTAAATGTATCATATAAATCAAGGCCACAATCTTCCTCGAACAGAGTTGGGTCTGCCATGCAACCAGTCTTGAGAAATATTTTTTTTAAAAAAATGATTCAGAGAAATGAAATTGTTCAGACATCTGGGATGTCTCTCAGAAATAAATATAGGGAATTATTGGCAAAAAGTGGTATTTCCTGTAAATAATGCCCTTTAAGAGATTATTCTGAAATTACCTGTAAACTATCAGGATTCTTTGCTTTACAGAACTGTTGATTTTAAAACAATGGATGATTTATTACACTTGACTGGTAGACCTAAAAATACTCAATAGGACTGATTTTTGAGTACATATTAAATAAATACTTGTTAATAAAATAGAAGTTGAAAACAGGCTGTTTCTCTTTTCCTCTTATGCTTCTAAATAAGTACTTTAATTACTTAAATTCACATGTTATTCAAGAGTATGTAATGACTGGGAAGTCTTACATGGATCTGCTTTTGAAAATGTATATAGCAATAGCACTAGCATTTAGACTTATATAATGCTTCATAGTGCTTTCCAGCCCTCTCTAAGCGGTTTACAGAGTCAGCTTATTGCCCCCAACAATCTGGGTCCTCATTTTATCCACCTCGGAAGGATGGAAGGCTGAGTCAACCTTGAGCCTGGTGAGATTCGATCTGCCAAACTGCAGCTAGCAGTCAGCTGAAGTAGCCTGCAGTACCACACTCTAACCACTGCACCACTGAGGCATATAATTTTGAAAATGTACAACATATAATTTTGATGAAAATAGACGTAAAATGCAATATAGTGATAATTGTCAGAAGTATGTCAGGAAAAAAAATAATACTTAGATTTATAATCGAAGATGATTGTAATTTGGTATTGAATATGTCTTTACATGGGAGATATCAATTGACTTTGAGATAACTGACAGGTATTTTTAATGATATCAGTGATAGAAGACATTAGTAGAGATTTCCTCACTCCCTTCTTCCCTCCCTCCCTATTTATATTTATGTTTAATTATTTCTAAGATTTGTTTTTATTGTTTTGTCTTACTTTATGCTACCCGGACTCAACCTTTTGAAATGGGAAGCTATGTAAATTCTATAAATAAATTTTAAAAAATCAGTCTGACAATATACGTGCATATATGTGTATATGTATGTATGTGTATACAGTGTATGTGTGGGTAAATACATTATGCATATGTCTCTCTATGGGTGTTCATAGACCCAGATTACATAGAATCAATGACCTTGACAAGAGGGTTTGCTGCAAAGAAGATAATTTATTTAGAAGTGTTTACCATATGTATGATTTTTTATTCACAATACAATTTGCGATGGATGATCTATATCGGTTATGAGTACAAATATAATGATATCAGAACGACCCTGAGGGTTCTAAGAACTGCATGACTATTTCTTTGTTAGTTTGAAAATACCAGCTCCCATGAACTGAAGGTCAATCAGCCAACTTATTTTAAACAAAGTTTAAGCGCAGACTTTTAATGATAATTGTGGCTGACAGTTCCATAACAGTTTCTAAATTTGTCACTGTATTGTGGCATTTTACCTGATTGTTATCAGACTCTTCGGTACAGTTTAGCAATAGAAATAACACTTAGACTTCTATACCGCTTCACAGTGCTTTGCAGCTCTCTCTAAACAGTTTACAGAGTCAGCCTGTTGCTCCCAACAATCTGGGTCCTCATTTTACCCACCTTGGAAGGATGGAAGGCTGAGTCAACCCTGAGCCTGGTGAGATTTGAATTGCCAAATTGCAGGCAACAGGTAGGCAGCAGAATTAGCCTGCAGTACTGCACTCTAATCATTGTGCCACCGTGGCTCATTATCTATATTTGTTTTAAATCATTTGCTATTTATCTACATTTGTTTTTTTTAAATAAGAAAGAAAAACTCCCTTTTTAACATGAGCACCCTGATGAGTATACAACAATCTTTCAAGTAGCATATAGAACTGAATCTCACCATTCTGTTCCATCTTTGCAGGAACATAAAATTCTAAAAACAAAAATGTTACTTACTTGCTTATACCTTCGACATACCTTTCTTTCTAGTACCGGCTAATGCCCTTCTCTGCTTTCAGGGCTCCTGATGAACTTGAAATGTCAGTTTGATCTTCAGAATAAGATGTTGGTCAAGGAGCAGATGGATCTCAGGATTGTTTTCCATGGAACCACACTGGGTTTCTTTAAGACTGTCTTTCCTAGTGTTGTGACCTAGGCCCAAGTAGGTATTATCAGAAGCAATCAGTTCTAATCAAACAGATTTTATTAGAACAGCTGAGAATTAACTCATTCTCAGTGTAGCCCAAACTAATTCAAAACAAATTCTTCATAACCCAGTTCTTCGGCCTTATCACCAATCTTGGTCTACTTTGGCAACCTGCCAAAGGCTTCTCTTGGCAAAAGTTCAGAAGCAGGAGACACCAACAAGAAGTAAACGCAGACAAGAAACAAATCTATAAATGTTGTTTTCTGACAAAGAGCCCCAAAGACATTGCTGGTCTTTAAAGCCTTATGGAAGGGACCAATCATCTCTTGGCCTTACTCCTGAGTTATCCTTTTTGCTTTAGCTGCTCTAGCCTTCTAGCAGCTCTTCTCATGTGTGCACTAGGAACAGGCTCCTCCTGTTCCTCTGCCTCTCTGCTGTCCGCCTCTGGAGGCTCCAGAGTCTGCATATCGCTCCCAGATGGCCCTGGCCCCATCTCTGCCTCCGATGCAGAGCCCTCGCCCGGGCCTTTCCCAGCCTCCAGGACTGGCCCATTGTCCTCCCCAACCTCCTCACTGCCCAACTCCGCTGCCAGGTCCGTGGGCTGCTGACAGACCACAACACCTAGCTCAAACTATCTTAGAGGGATGAAGGGGGAGGGAATAGAATAGAATAGAATAGAATAGAATAGAATAGAATAGAATAGAATAGAATAGAATAGAATAGAATAGAATAACAGAGTTGGAAGGGACCTTGGAGGTCTTCTAGTCCAACCTCCTGCTTAAGCAGGAAGCCTATACCATTTCAGACAAACAGTTATCCAATCTTTTCTTCAAAACTTCCAGGGTTGGAGCATTCACAACTTCTGGAGGCAAGCTGTTCCACTGATTAATTGTCCTCAGTGTCAGTAAATGTCTCCTTAGTTCTAGGTTGCTTCTCTCCTTGATTAGTTTCCACCCATTGCTTCTTGTCTTGCCCTCAGGTGCTTTGGACAATAGCTTGACTCCCTCTTCTTTGTGGCAGCCCCTGAGATATTGGAAGACTGCTATCATGTCACCTCTAGTCTTTCTTTTCATTAAACTAGACATACCCAATTCCAGCAACCGTTTTTTATATGTTTTAGCCTCCACCCCATAATCATATTTCTTGCTCTTCTTTGCACTCTTTCTAGAGTCTCAATATCTTGGTCTATCATTTTGAACTCTGGAGGAAAAGTAGTAAGTAAGTAAGTAAGTAAGTAAGTAAGTAAGTAAGTAAGTGGTGATGACAGAAGAAAGAGTAAGAGAAGTCCCAGGCCTTAGCACTGTTTTAATTTCCCACCCTAACAGTATAGGAGTAAATAGTATTAGTAAGTAGTAGTTACAACGAATGTGAAAAAAATTACTTATGTCCCATTCTTGAAGTTATAACTGCTGCAACATCCCCACAGTTGCAAATTTTTTGGCGGCTTGACAACCAGCTTGCATTTATGATATGCATCCTATGTTCATGGGATCACATTTTGTGACAGTTTTTGCCATTTTCCAGCAAAACAGAAGGCAAGCAACATCCATTGGATAAGCTGGTTTCAGACCTACAACCATGTGATTCAGTTAACAAAGATGGGAACTTGCTTACATTGTTGTAAAATTGAGTGTGGCCATGTAGTGATTCAACCTATGACCACAACAACTAATAATCAAAATGCTGTGATTGTGTTGTGGCCCATACGTGGCCTGTGCAGCTAGTAGCTGATTCAGACAGTGAGGAGGCTGGTGTGGTGCTGCGCCAGCAGCCTGTGCAGCTGGCACTCAAGTCGGACAATGAGGAGGCTGGAGAAGATGTGGTGCCAGAGGCAGGGATTCAGCCAGGGCCTTCAGAACCTCCAGAAGCGCCGTTAAGTGAAGAGGACAAAGAGGAGGAGCCTCTTCTTGATGCACGGGCGCGCAGAGCTGCCAAAAAGCAGGAGTGGTTCCTCAGGAGGTCTCCTCGAGAGTAAGGCTTGGGGCTAATTAGCCTATTTAAGAAGGAACGCCAACTGAAGCAATTTGCAGGGAATAACTTTGTTCACTCTCCTTCATGCCTTGATCTTCGTTCTTTGCAAATTGCTTCTGGGCTTTCTGTCAATCATAGTAAGATTAAGATTATTTATTCTTTGGATTTTTGTAGGCTGTTAAGAAAGTTAATTAACAGCCTTTGTTTGGAAAAGAAAACCTTATTTAATTTAGTAAACTAAGGTTTGTATAGACTTTGTGTGTGCTGCGTTCTTTGGGGTCCGTAGCTGGGGCAGAACAGATTGTATGTAGAGGATTGCCTGTAGTGTTTTGATGGAAGGGAGAATTTACGCAACTTGACCCACGTATATAAAAGTTGTATTATCTTCATGATATTTTCATATGATATATGATAATATTTTGCATATAGCATTATTATAATTACTTTGGCATTATGAAGTTAACTGCTCCTTGCTGGAATAAAGGAGTGATTTGAGTATGAACTTGAAATAAGCTTCTTTTAGAAGTACACAAGAGTTCTTTTCTTAATTAGTTACTCTTTTCTAATTAAACCTGAAAATAAAGGCGGCAGTTCACTTAGCCAAAACAAAGAACAAAACAAAAAAACCCCAAAACCCTACAAGAAATATTGAATTATTAAATTAACATTCAGGTGACATTTTTAACTGTTCCAATTAACTAATGTGGAAGGCCCCTAACCTGAACAACCAATCACAAGTAAAGCAAGACAAGGTCAAAATGTTAAATACCATCCCTGCCATTTTAGCAGTATTTAATGACAACAGAACATTAATTGTTGAGTTGGCCATCTTATTGCCGAAGAAAATGAGTATCACTTTATGTTTGCGCATGTTTTTGTTTAGTCAATATTCGCAACCGTCACTTCTTATTTGTAGCACCTACTTGATAATAAGAAAAAAAAAGGCCCTCATAATGCTTTGCCAGCGACATTTATTTTTCGTTTAATATTTTGGATTTTAATCTAGATGGACAGCTGCAAAGAACCTGCAAATGAAGGCGTCGGGAAATATGAAAAACAAGTGGAAACTGTTTGTTTGTTGAATTAATTTATTTATTTTGTCAAGCATGTATTAGATAACAGATATAAGTATAAACATGATTATTAATACATGAAATGGGTACGAATAAAAGGGAACATTAGGACATGGATGGTAGGCACGTTGGTGCACTTATGCACACCCCTTACAGACATCTTAGGAATGGGGCAGAGGTGGCTTACAGCGGATTCTGACCAGTTCTGGAGAACCAGTAGCGGAAATTTTGAGTAGTTCGGAGAACCAGTAGTAAAAATTCTGACTGGCCCCGCCCCCATCTATTCTTTGCCTTCCGAGTCCCAGCTGATTGGGAGGAAATGGGGATTTTGCAGTAACCTTCCCCTGGAGTGGGGTGGGAATGGAGATTTTACAGTATCCTTTCCCTGCCATGCCAATCAAGCCACACCCACAGAACCGGTAGTAAAAGTTTTTGAAACCCACCACTGGAATGGGGTGAGGTAAACATAGACAGTCTAAGGTTAAAATTGCTGGGATGTTGTGGGGATCTGAACAAGTAGGGGACTTATCAAATCTCAGGCTCCAGTATTGTAGAGATTCACAGTGATCCAGGTCATGTTGTCTCAAAGGTGTTTTTTTATTTTCTTTAAAAGGCAATTGGACTGTGTTTTCTTTAAGAAGAAAAGATTTTGCTTCTCACCCAAGATGCTTCATCAGTTTTGACTGAAGGGGGGTGGGGGGTAGGTTTGGTGGAAAGAGGGATACTGATAGAATGGTAGTAAGGGAAATTGAAGGATTGCATTTCTTTGAAGTTGTTTGGTTTTTGGCATACACCCTGAGGGCTGTTGAGGCCACTTGGGGGTTTATCTGTGCCCTCAGGGTCACCCAAATCAGGTGTTGAGGAACCTAAATCAGGTGTTGAGGTTGTGGAATCTCCTAGGACTGTGATGGTGAACCTATGGTACGTGTGCCACAGGTGGCATGTGTAGCCATATCAGTGGGCATGCTAGCTCAGTTCTGGCGTGCATGCGCATGCCGCCCAGCTGATTTTTGGACCTTCTGGGCCCACCAGAAGTAGGGAAACAGGCTGTTTCCTGCCTCCAGAGGGCCTGGGGAGGTGGGGAAGGCTTTTTCTTTCTCACCTGGCTCCAGATCCTCTCTATGCATCTGGGGAGGGTGAAAACAGCCTTCCCCATCCTCTCGGAGGCCCTCCGAAAGCCTGAAATGGCCCATTTCCCAACTCCCAGTTGGACAGGAAGTGATGATTTTTTTGCTGTCCCCAGCCTCCAGAGCCTCTCTAGAAGAGAGAGGAGAGCAAAGCTGAACTGGGACAATGGCTCGCGTGCCCACAGAGAGGGTGATGCGTGCCACCTCTGGCATGCGTGCCATAGGTTTGCCATCACGGTCCTAGGAACTGCTGCAAGGATTGTGTTGTAAACCTATCTTTCCACCACCTCCCACTATCCAGTCTTAACCATCAGTCCCTATACTTTCACCCACCCACTCCCGCCATCAGAATTTATGAAGCTTCTTGGATGAGAAGCAAAATGTCTTCTTCTTCCTCCTCAAGGAAAAAAAAAGTTGAGTTGCCTTTTGAAAAAAGCACCTTGGAGGCATGTTCTCAGGCTCCCTTGGTAAGGGAGTTTGTTACAGTTGAAAATACCTAACCTACTATCTGTAAATATGTGTGCTTGTGCATATGTCATTGTATGATGTCATTGTGTTCCTTACCATTGGTTACTACTTACCATTAGCCCCGCCTCATCTGTATATAAGCTTTCGCTCTTCTCAGATTGATAGCTGTCTAAATGTGTTCCTGAGGAAGAAAATAAATATTATTATTACAAGAAAGTCTACAGTCTCTTATATTGGGCCTAACCAGGATAACCAACTAGCAACAGAGTTGCCTAAAACTGAAAGGGATTCTTTCAATCTCTATGGAGATTCTTAGTCATCCAGGTCATGGTTGTCCCAAAGGTACTTTTTCAAGAGGTAACTGGACTTTCTGGATTTTTTTTTTTTTGAAGACATTTTGCTTCTCATCCAAGAAGCTTCTTCAGCTCTGATGGTGGGATGGATAGGTGGAAGGATAGGTACTGTTGAGACTGGATGGGGGGAGGGATGGAAGGGTATGTTTCAGCTCAGAGCTGAAGAAGCTTCTTGAGTGAAAAGCGAAAAGCCTTCAAAGAAAAACCAGAAAGTCCAGTTGCCTTTTGAAAAAGCACCTTTGGGATGATTCTTTCAATGCACAGATTTTTATTCAGCAAGATTTATTGATGAGAATAGGGTAGGACTGCAAGAATTTCAGCAACAGAATTATTTCCCGTTTGGAACTAATTTATCCCTATGCACTTTATGGTGTAGACTACATGACTTCCTTTTTAATAATTTTCTAATGAACTAGTGGGAAAGTGGATATCTTCAGTGATAATTGGGACACTTGCTCCTGGCACTTTCTATAATGGTTTCCTGAAATTTTATTAGGCTGGCTAACAATTATTGCATGAATCTTCCAATAAACAAGTTTTCTCCAGCCTGGACCATGGGATATTAATACATCCCCCTTAAGGTATAACAATTTCATATTTCTGAATTTCTTTTCCCCCATGGGACTTATGTTGTGGCAAAGCAGAGGTGGTGACAATAGAAAATATTCAAATTAAAATATTATTGATGTGGCGCATTGGGCATCTGGATTAAAATTGTCCCCTTTGGAGTTCTCTGATCTTAGTTGTTTACTTGTGGATGTTTCATTACCCACCTAAGGTAACATTATCAGTGATGATGTTACCTAGTTGGGTAATGAAATGCCTGCAAGATATCAACCAATGTAGCTGCGTGGGTAGTTATGGGAGCTGCATGGCGCTCCCATACAACATCTTTCCTGCGTGAGCTGCACTAGCTCCCAGTGGTCTTCCGGGTGCACTTCAAGGTGTTGGTTATCACCTTTAAAGTGCTCCATGGCATAGGACCTAGATATCTTCGAGACCGCCTGCTTCTACCGACGGCCTCCCATCAACCTGTGCGCTTCCACAGAGAGGGCCTCCTCGGGGTGCCATCAGCCAAACAATGTAGGCTGGTGACCCCCAGGGGGAGGGCCTTCTCTGTGGGGGCATCTACCCTCTGGAACCAGCTGCCCCCAGAGATAAGGAGAATCTAAGACCTCGGTGCCTTCCGCCATGATATATATATATATATATATATATATATATATATATATATATATATATATATATATATATATATATATATATGTATTTTAATGTTTGTAGTTTATGTTTTTACTTTGGCTGTACACCGCCCTGAGTCCTTAGGGAGAAGGGTGGTATATAAATTTGATATAAAATAAAAAAAATAAAATAAAAACCAAATTCAGAGAGTACCAAGGAGTCTCACAGTTCAACTCTAAACTACACCTTTTCTTTTGTTATTCTTGTGTGTTCGCTATTTTAAGATGATGTAAAAGTTAATGAATTATGATTTTTATCAATTCAGATTGCCCGTAAACTCTTCCTTTTTTATGCAAGCACCTCTTTTGCATGTATAGAACATAAGATGGTCTCAGAAACTATTTCATCTCTTTCTTATTGTCTTCAAAGATTTTGTACGGGCCTAGTGATTCAAATGTTAGACTAAGTGTCAGTTTTGGAAGTGAGTTTTCCTTTTTGCTTCCTAACTGCCACATATTTTAGCCTGGGAAATTGGCTGGGGGATTTTGTTGGCTTGGTAGAAAATTAGTCATAACCACATTCCGTATTCAAGGACACTTTTGCCTGCATCTGCTGGAAACTGCCTGGAGATTGTATCCAGTCGAATGTGAAGAGTTGATTGGACTATGGGATGAACTTGTGGGTGTGGGGCAGGGCTTGTGAACTGTTAGCTGGGTGGAGAAGCTTTCAGATTTGCGTTTTCCCAGATGTGCCAACATGACATCTCTAATAAATTAGAACTTTGAGGAACCTCAGGCCTCGGAGTTTTATTTTGTAGGGGATGTTCTTTGGAACCCTGACACTAAGATCTGAATACTTGAGCCTCCGGGAGGGCGAAAATGGCCTCCCCAGGCTCCGGAGGCTCCTTGGAGGCCGGAAATGGGCCCATTTCTGGCCTTCCCAAACTTCCAGTAGGCCCATTTTTCACCCTCCCCGAGCCTCCATATGCGCCCTGCACTTACCTGCATCCAAAATGGGCCACGTGGGGATTCCTGAGAAGGGTGGGGTGGGAGGGGCCAGCCAGGAGTGGGTTTTGGGGTTCTCTGAACTGCACAGAATCTTAGCTGGAGGTTCTCCCAAATCCCTGTGAACCCCCAGCAGCCCACCCCTGCCCTTGACCATTATGTGAAGCCAGTTACTATCGCTATACTTAAACAATACTTAACTTGTTCATAATTCATAGTTCCTAAACAGCCACCATAATCCTCAAATTTCTCCCTCCCCCTCCCCAATTTCTACTGGGACATTTGAAATAACAATAGCAATAGCATTTAGACTTATATACTGCTTCACAGTGCTTTTACAACCCTCTCTAAGCGATGTACAGAGTCAGCCTATTGCCCCCAGCAATCGGGCTTCTCATTTTACTGACTTCAGAAGGATGGAAGGCTGAGTCAACCTTGAGCCTGGTGAGTTTCGAACTGTTAAATTGCAGTCAGCAGAAGTATCCTGCAGTACTGCATTCTAACCCCTGCGCCACCACGGCTCTTAACTTAAAATAACAAACTTTCAATGGCCATTGTTTTTCTGTTCCAAAATAATGGTAAAAATGGGAAGGACTTTGTCCCGGTTTTGAAAATAACTTTCCATTGTTTATGGATTTTTCTAAACAGACCCACTGGATTTTGTTTTCCATCTTTACTCGGAAACTGAATCCAAGGAGAATTACTGATTGACTATGGATAAAATATTTTTATAGTTCAGGAGTTCTAGGCTCCAGCAGTAGGTTCTGTCTGCTTGACTTAGCACTTGCATTAACAGGAGCTTCAGGTGAAGTTTATCAAATCAGTTTGAAATTTAGTCATGAGTTGCTTTCTGCTGCCTTCTTCATAATCAACAACACGCTCTTGAAGATTTCTGGCAGCCTCACCAGGTAGCACCAATAAATCTAAGTGAATAGCTGGCTTGATTTGTTATTGATTTCCCAGAGGATATATTTGAAGCTGCAACTTTAGTGATAGGTCTTCAGCGAGGCAATACAGGGCAAAAGAGAACACATTAACCATAAAGAAGGACTTTGGTGGTCCAATTCTAATACCGTCAGAAGATTCATGGCCAATAATGAACTCAATTTAGCCAGCCTTTCTTAAAAGTGAAGCAGGGGGTGGAAGACAGAGACTAAGATGACATCCAAAGGTAGACTCACAGTTACAGACAATTGCTCAAGATCATCAACAGCCGCATCTTCGAACAGGTTGCTTGAATTACTACAGACTTCAACCGCAAGGTCTGTAATTCCCAAATTGTACGCTGTCAATTTTGTTCTCCTTGCCAAATGAGTACTTTTCAAAGAACACAGAGCAGCCTGAATAAAAAGTAATGTAGGACTAAAGGCACATGTTAGAATATGCAGTTTTAGAAGATTCCTTCTGTCAACTGATCCCTCCTGGACGCTTCTACAGCTGTCAGCCCCCAAACCAAGAATGACACATGGTAATTGTTCCAAGCTGAGTTCTTTATTGTTTCACACTTATAGACAAAACGTTGTCAGACTAAAGACTCTGCTATCTTCATCTACCATATACTCTAGTGATTAAAGTACCAGGCCAGAAAGCGGGAGAGTGTGAGTTCATGTCCTGCCTTAGCCATAACAGCCAGCTGGGTGACTTTGCACTCTCAGCAATAGACTTCACAGGGTTATGGTTGGAGGGAAAATAGGAGGAGGAAAGTGTGTGTTGTAGTCCACCAGCAGCCCGCGGAGCTGGCAGTGGAGTCGGACAGTGAGGAGGCTGGGAAGGACAATGGGCCAGTCCTGGAGTCTGGGGAAGGCCCGGATGAGGGCTCTGCGTCGGAGGCAGAGATGGGGCCAGGGCCATTTGAGAGTGATGTGCGGACTCCGGAGCCTCCAGAGGCAGACAGCAGAGAGGTAGAGGAACAGGAGGAGCCTGTTCCTAGGGCACACATGAGAAGAGCTGCCAGAAGGCAAGAGCAGCTAAAGCAAAAAGGACGACTCAGGAGGAAGGCCAAGAGATGATTGGCCCCTCCCATAAGGCTTAAAAGACTAGCAACGGCTCTTGGGCTCTTTGTCGGAAAACAACATTGATACAGTGGTGGGTTGCTCCCGGTTCGCATCAGTTCGCAAGAACTGGTAGTAAAAATTTATAGTAGTTCGGAGAACTGGTAATAACATTGGCTGGCCATGCCCCCGAACCTGTCCCCGGCCCAGTAGCTGCTCGCTTACCCTGCCCACCTCATCAGAGGCTTTTTTTTTTTTACTTTTAAAAGTATTTTTTCTACAACATCTTAGGCCGAAAAAATGCTTTTAAAAGTTAAAAAAAAAGCCTCTGATGATCGCATGGCTCAGCTGGGATCGTCAGAGGCTTTTAAAAGCATTTTTTTCTACAACCTCTTCGGCCGAAGATGTTGTAGAAAAAAAAATGCCTTTAAAAGCCTCTGGCAATCCCAGCTGAGTTGCCTGATCGGCAGAGGCTTCTAAAAGCATTTTTTTCTGCAACCTCTTAAGGTTGTAGAAAAAATGTTTTTAAAAGTTAAAAAAAATAAAGTTGGCCACGCCCACTCAGTCACATTACCCCCACCACCAAGCCATGCCCACAAAATAAGTCATGCCCACAGAACTGGTAGTAAAAAAATTTAGAACCCACCCCTGCATTGATAGTTTTTTTTCTTGTCTTGCTGCATTTATTTCTTGTCGGCCTCTTCTGCTTCTGGACTTTTGCCAAGAAAAGCTTTTGGCAGGTTGCCAAAGTAGACCAAGGTTGGTGATAAGGCCGAAGAACTGTGCTATGAAGAATTTGTTTTGAATTAATTTGGACTACGCTGAGAATAAGTTAATTCTCAGCTGTTCTAATAAAGTCTGTTTTTTTTTCCCCGAATTGATTGCATCTGATAATACCTACTTGGGCCTAGGTCACAACAATGACAAAGGGACAATATATATGTATATATATTGACTGGTCTTAATGACCGCAGTAAGTCTTGTATATGCGCAGCAGTGGAAGAACGAAAACACCCCTTCAGAGGATGAGACGATAAGGAAGATACTAGATTGTGCCGAAATGGACAGACTAATACTAAAAATCAAAGATAAAGGAGATACAGAATACTATTCAACATGGAATAGATTCTATCAATGGTTAGAAACACAAGGCAGAAGTTGGAATGTGAAAGAGTCAGGTTAGGTGGGCATGGAAAGAGATATTATTGTTAATATCAATATAGGAAATGTAAGCATTAGAATGATAGATAAGTTGACATACGAGAATATGATGGTCAGAAAAAGTAGCACAGTTTAAAATAGTATATACATTATTCTGTTTTTTACTTTTGCTTTATGGTAAGTGGAATGCCAGGACAATTACATTGTATTCAATATATTCATCTATAAACAATAAAAATATATCTAAAAAAAGAAAAGGAAAGAGCAGGCAGAACTGGAGGGTGGAGTTAAATGTATCATTGGTTTAGAGTCCTTACATTGCGACAAAATTTCCAAGTCCAGCACCCTTGAATTCTGTTTACCCTTATCTAGTGCCAATTTAGCAATGATTGTTAGTTGACGAGATTCTTATGGATAGTCTTGAGTAATTAATCCTTGTGAATTGCAACTTAACCAGTGCTACCGGTTCGCCCTGGATCAGGCGAACCGGTAGCAGCAGCAGCGGGAAGTTCCACACATCCACCTGGACGTCTCTGCGAATGCGCAGAAGCATCGTACGCCGAAGCTTCGCACACGTGAGCATGCACGCGTCCACGAGTGAACCGGTAGAGACGGGATTTGAACCCACTACTGAATTTAACCTATGGTCCTGATTCAGAAATTCATAAGTTGCTGTGTAAGACTAACAACCCAGCAAAACATACAAAGTAATTTTAGTGTATATCAAGTGTCTGTAATTATCTACAAAGTCTTGTTCAGGAGCAGTAGCTTAAATCACGTGTATTAAAAGAGGGAGATCTTTCATTGTATGATGGCATCTTAATTGCTTTTGACATTCCCCAACCCACCTTGGTCCCTGCATGTAAATTTTAGTTCAGTGGTCATTCTTACCATTGATTTAAGGTAGTGGTGAATTTCATTTTTTTTTACTACCAGTTCTGTGGGCGTGGCTTGGTGGGTGGGGTGTGGCGTAACTTGGTGGGCTTGGCAGGGGAAGGATACTGCAAAATCCCCATTCCCATCCCACTCCAGGGGAAGGATACTGCAAAATCCCCATTCCCACCCCACTCTAAGGGAAGGATATTGCAAAATCTCCATTCCCACCCCACTCCAAGGAAAGGATACTGCAAAATCCCCATTCCCACCCCACTCTAAGGGAAGGATATTGCAAAATCTCCATTCCCACCCCACTCCAAGGAAAGGATACTGCAAAATCCCCATTCCCTCCGCACTCCAAGGAAAGGATACTGCAAAATCCCCATTCCCTCCCCACTCCTGGGGGAAGGATATTGCAAAATCTCCATTCCCACACCACTCTGGGGCCAGCCAGAGGTGGCATTTGCCAGTTCTCCAAACTACTCAAAATTTCCGCTACCAGTTCTCCAAACTACTCAAAATTTCCATTACTACTTCTCTAGAACCTGCTGGATTTCACCCCTGATTTAAGGGCCACCACAGCATTTTTCATTGAAAGATCCAAAATATTAACAGAACATTTGGTGCCGAGCAAGACCTGTGGCTATTATAATGACGATAATTCCCTGTATAAATCTTCTAATTCCCAACCATAAAATTCGCAAGTTCCTGCCAATACATTTTTTTATTGCATTTTTCTTTCCAGGTCAAAAAAAAAACCACCTTCTCAATGCGAGAGAAGAAATAAACATTGGAAGAAGTCCCTTGGGCAAGGATGATGGAATTTGGCAAAATGCTCTGGTGGTGCATGGGGCTTTGGGCTTCCGATCAGCAGCTACAAACTGTCATAAACATAGTTTTGTTGCATTCAAAAGAAACTATGGGGGGGAAAAAAAGGAAAAGACCCGCTAGTCAACCATATTGGCAATACTTAAAAGGGATTTGACCCTTTTAAATCCTTCTCCCAATTACAATAAAGACAATGAAATTATACCAATCTATTCTGCACAGCAGCTGCCAATGAATTGAGCTGCTTCATATAAAGAGTTCCCACATGTATGTACCGTACAGTGAAATATATATATATATATATATATATAAAGGATTTTATTATATACAGCACAGAATGTATTGGGATTGGGTTAGAGGACTACTTGCAGCCACTTTTCTTGGTAACCTTCTAATAACATAATTTGATCGGTCTGCTTCCAGAGAAACACAATTTCCTACAATTGGATTGGAGCTGGATATCCTCCGACCAGGTTCCATTTATTCAATGCAATGAAAGAGAATGGATATTTGGATGTTTCATTTAAAGGAAAGGCAAGTTTGGATGGAATTGTTGTGCATGAAATGTTTATGTGCTCATGATCAGTATTTCTATGCTGCTGGATTTCAAAGGGGCTTAGAGTCAGGGGTTGGCTTCTGGGAGTTCGTAGGGGTTCGGGAGAACCTCTAGCTAAGATTCTGTGCAGTTCGGGGAACCCCCAAATCCCACTCCTGGCTGGCCATGCCCACCCTACCCCTCCCCTCCCAGGAGTCCCTATGCGGCCCGTTTTGGATGCGGGCAAGTGCAGGATGTGTGTGGATGCTTGGGGAGGGAGAAAAATGGGCCTACCAGAAGCCTGTTTCCAGCTTCCAGAGGGCCTCCAGAGCCTGGGGAGGCTGTTTTCGACCTCCTGGAGGCTCAAGGAAAGCCTCTGGAGCCCAGGGAAGGCAAAAAAGTCCCCCCTGCTGTGGTACAGGAGGCTGACTAGGCCATGCCCACCATGGCCAGGCCCATTCAGCAACCAGGCAGAGAACCCCTTCCTAAAATTTTTGAAGCCCACCCTGCTCAGAGTCTCTCATCCTTGTACCTGATAAAGCAGCAGTCCCCCCATCTTCAGCGTGCAATCCAGTCCCATAATGATTTCTATTTGTTCTCTGCACTGTTTTGTTACATTCTAATAAAAGTACTGCCAATGGTTTGGTTGTCCCTGTTCCCAGTGCTCCCGTACCAACAGTCAGAGCAATCCGTTTCTTTTCTTTTTTTTAAAAAAAGAAATATTTAATCAGGTATTGATCTGCTCTTTGGAGTTGGCCATGGAAGATGCTGAGCAAGAAACTGACACTGTGTTATTTATAGTATCTCTGAGAGTTGGCGCTGATGGCATTTTGCGTAAAACAATGGATTCGAAATGCACTGAGGTAATGCAATCCAGTTTTATATCTGGGTTATTTCTAGAGGGGAAGCAGGCAAATGTTATCTTGCAGGGCCAACAGAAAGATGCTGTAAGAATAGCTTTGTTTTACTTGAAGGCTAGACAAACATCTCATTTTCCTTCCTCATCTTCTCAGGTGTGTATAGGTAGTGTCAACTCTGAAGCTGGCCTGACTGAGGCCATCTTTGAGGCTTCAGGGTTGCCACAACATAGATGAGGGTTAGGGAGGGGGGAATAGGGTTTGTAGCCAAAACAAAATACTTTCCCCTGGGAACCAAGGGCATTCGAACAGGTGGCTGAAGAGAGGAGGAGTGATGTTACCAAGCAACTGGACCATGTGACTGTTTGTTTGGAAATAGGGGGAAACTTTTAATTAGGTGAAAACCGTAGGAACCTTTAGAGTCGGTTTTCACCAGTCTGAGCCAATATGACACACCCAATAAATCTGTTCTTTGAGGAATCTACCTGCCTCTGAGTTCTGTGTGCTATGGGTGTATTAATTGGAACCCTGACAGGTAGTCCTCAACTTATGATAATTGAGCCCAAAATTTATGTTTCTAAGCGATGCAGTTATTAAGTGAGTTTTGCCCCATTTTATGACCTTTCTTGCCCCAATTGATAAGTGAATCACTTAGCCTTGGTAGTACAGTGGTTTAAGGCACCCTGTTATTAAGCTGGTTATTAAGACCAGCTGCCTGCAATTACTGCAGGGTTCGAATCTCGCCAAGGCTCAAGGTTGACTCAGCCTTCCATCCTTTCTAAGGTAGGTAAATTGAGGACCCAGTTGTGGGGGCAATAAGCTGACTTTGTATAAATATTCGTATGTATAAATATTGTATAAATATACAATATTTGTATAAATATACTTTTGTATATTGTATAAATATACAACTTTGTATAAATATACAAAAGGATGAAGGCTATTGCTGAGCACATTGTAAGCCGCCCTGAGTCTTTGGAGAAGGGCGGCATATAAATCAAATTAAAAAAAAAAATTGTTAAGTTAGTAATACAATTGTTCAATGAATCTGGCTTCCCCAATGATTTTGCTTGTCAGAAAAATCACAAAAGGTGATCGCCTTTTGTGATTTTGCAACGGTCGTAAATATGAGTCAGTTGCCAAGTGTCTGAATTTTGATTCTGTGACTACGGGTATGAATGCAATGGTTGTAAGTGTGAAAAATGGTCATATGTCCCTTTTTTCAGTGCTGTTGTAACTTCAAACGGTCTCTAAATGATTGGTTGTAATGATCTGGATGAGGAGATGGTGAGAAAGTCGCCAGTAAAGCTATTATTACATTGTTATTTTGAGTCAGTGTGAAATCCCCTTACTCCCTCATCCCTTCAGGAGCCCGGTATTTTCATACGGTTAAATAAAGTCAAATTGATTACTTCTTTCTCCACTGATAATAAGATATTGTGCAAAACAAAAAGGCTTATGTAACAAAGCCTCATTACAAAGTCATGAGAATTTGCTTCTCTGAAGATCTATTTATTTAAGCATTATTTACTCTTTCAGTGCAAGGCGGTCAACTCTTTGAAAGAGAGATCTTTTAAAATGGGTCCAGACCTCCTAGCTTACTTTTTCAAAAATGATTTCAATTGCTTTATTTATTTATTTTTAAATGCTTGTTTTAATCAATTGGGTTGTATTATATAACATGTAATGTATCCGTAATCAGAGGTGGGTTTCACATAATTTTACCACCGGTTCGCCACACACCAAAAATGTGAGTGTGTGCACGCACACTAGCTTCACTCACACACGTGCCTTCCGCACATGTGTGCGGCCTTCTGTGCATGCGTTTTGCTCGCACGCACAGTTTGCACGTCTGAGCCTGTCTTAGTATACATGGCTAAATAGGATGGCATAGCGCTGGAGTGGGTGGGGGGGGTCTACCCGCAGGTCGCCACTAACAGTTCATCCGAACCAGTTCGAACCGGCTGAATACCGCCACTGCCCATAATGAAGTCAGCTTTAAAAAATACTGCCTTCTGCCTTTCCTAAGTACTTTGTGATTATGATATGTGGCTTAAAATTCCCACTTATTTTGGGGGGAGGGATGACTCCAGAGGTTTCAGCAGGTTCTGACCAGTTCTGGAGAACCGGTAGTGGAAATTTTGAGTAGTTCAGAGAACCAGTAGTAAAAATTCTGACTGGCCCCACCCCCATCTATTCTCTGCCTCCCAAGTCCCAGCTGATCGGGAGGAAATGGGGATTTTGCAGTAACCTTCCCCTGGATTGGGAAGGGAATGGAGGTTTTGCAGTATTTTTCCCCTGCCATGCCCACCAAGCCACACCCATCAAGCCATGCCACGCCCACCAAGCCACGCACACAGAACCGATAGTAAAAAATTTTGAGACCCACCACTGGATGACTCCTTTGAAAGGAAGAACAAAATAAAACAATACAACTGCTACTACTACTACTGCTAATTTAGTTTGGTTCATTTTATTTACAAAGGTAATGAAAATTAGTCAAGAATATGGTAATCTCCATAATTTTATTCTTCTGTCACGTCTTCATGTCTTTCAGAAACTGCAACCATGAAGATGTCTTGGTTTGTGTACTGCACTGTCTTACACACACCAGTTAGAGAAGCTAAGCATAGTCATGCCTTGTTAGCACTTTGATGGGAGGCCACCAAGGAAACCTAGTAAAAACAAAAAAAAAAAAGAGGGGGGAAAATAGCTTTTCAAAAGAATAGACTGACAAACTCACTGCTGAACTAGTAATTCACAAGGTATCTTTATAGATATGTAGATATAAGTATGTATGGTGCCTTTCAAAAGCAGATCTCAGCAATTAAGGAGCAAGAACAAACTGAATATTACATGATATGGGATTTATTATATCAATGGTTAGGTAACAAAAAGGGAAGTTAGAAATGGGGAAACAAAAGAAAAATATGAGTGAAATAAAGAAGATATGTTAAGAGAAAGAAGTATATATTATGATTATTATGTTTAATATTATCCTTTTAATATTATAGAATTAATGTTAATGTAATGAATATTGTTGTAAATCTTGATTATTTGTACCCAGACAACACACTGTTTAATTGAAGATGGAATTATTATATTAAAAAATAAAAAAAAATATTTAAAAAAAACAGTTCTCAGAAACACATAAATGTCAGAGTATGAATATTCATGGACTGGAATAGATCAGCCAATGGAGACTGAATGGAGACATGGTAACAGGCTCAGCCAATGAAGGCTGTTTAGAAACAGGAACTTAAGCTAGAAGTCTGGGTGTGCCTTAGGCAACTGAGTCTGTGCAAATTTTTTTTTTTTAAATTTGATTTATATGCCGCCCTTCTCCGGAGACTCAGGGCGGCTTACAATGCGCTAAGCAATAGCCTTCATCCTTTTGTATATTTATACAAAGTCAGCTTATTGCCCCCACAAACTGAGTCCTCATTTCACCTACCTTAGAAAGGATGGAAGGCTGAGTCAACCTTGAGCCTTGGCGAGATTCGAACCCTGCAGTAATTGCAGGCAGCTGGTCTTAATAACCAGCTTAATAACAGGGTGCCTTAAACCCCTGTACTACCAAGGCTCTTTAACTGTTAAAGAACAGCTTAACTGTTCTGTATAGAGGAGGCTCTCTTGTATTAAGCTCTGTGCTCAGCTGTGAAATGAAACCAGTCTGAACTAGTCTGCTCTGCTGAAATGAAACTAACTGTTCTCTCCTGCCTTGTGTTGTAACTGCTACTACATTGAAGAAGAACTCTGATGTTGGTATTGTAAATACTTCATCTATTATTATGTATATAAAGAAGTTAATGAATCCTGCTGCATTAGTCTGCCTGTGTGTGCTTTCTGAATTTAATTTCTGCAACAAACTTTGACAATAAAATCCTCATAAATATTATACTCTAGTTCAGGGGTGTCAAACTCAATTTCATTGAGGACCTCATCAGGGTTGTGTTTGACCTCTGGAGGCTGGGGTGAGAATGGCCAAGGTAGGCGTTGCCAGTTTGACATCACTTGTGTCAGGGGTGCCTGTGGTGTCCCAAGTGCTAAGCCAGTGAATAGTGGCTCCCAAGCTTCATTTTTGGCTGTAATGGCTTCCTGCAACCCTCTGTCGCGGCCCTCCCAAGCTCCATTTGTGCTGGCAGAGGGTTGCAGGAAGTTGTCACAGTCAAAAATGGAGTTCGGGAGCCCGTTTTCACTGGCAGAGTGCTCACGGGCTGGTCTTTCGCTGTTTCCAGGACAGCCCTGCAGGCCAGATCTAAGCACCCCACGCACCGGATCTAGCCTTGAGTTTGACACCCCTGCTCTAGTCAGAGTACAACAAAGAGAAAGTAAGAAATTAATATTTATAATATCAGTAGTTTTTCATAATATGTCAAAACGTGTTTTGACAATCAGGTTAGAGTTTCAAATCCTTTCGGATATGATTAGATATGATTAGATCAATAAAATTCTTTATTGGCCAAGTGTGATTGGACAGACAAGGAATTTGTCTTGGTGTATACGCTCTCAGTGTACATAAAAGAAAAGATACATTCATCAAGAATCATAAGGTACAACACTTAATGATAGTCATAGGGAAACAGTCAACATAAATATAATATAAATAATTATATATCAATGGAAAGATAATTTAATCAAGAATGTAATGCAATAACTTTTATGAAGGATATGCTATTAGAATAGCAGTTACAGTATAAAGAAGAAAAGAGAAACTCGTAGAAGAAACAAGATATACACAAATTATCACCATAGAAAAAACGAGATATACAAAAAATATCACCATGTCAGTTAATACTTTGTTGGGTAACCTTTAGCATGAATTACGGCCTTACAATATATTCCCATGAAGTGAACCAAGTCTTTTAGTTTTGCAGCTGTTATAATGTGAAACTAAGATTGATTGAATGATTGCTTCTATTAACTGGGTTTTATTGCTGGGTTGCTTCTGACTAACAAGTTTCTACATCGGTAAAATGTATTTCTCAGTATATACTCCTACCTCTCACCTTATATAACAATATTTTTTGGGTGAGGTTCTTCGTTAACATTTTTGTTTTTTGTTTATTGATTTTCAGGCCTGCTACTTCCCTGTATTGTTGTATTTTTGTCAATAATTTGAAGATACTATAGAATATTTAAGCAAAATAAATATCCAGGAATTAAAAGAAAACCATACCGAATCATTGAATAGACCGAATTCTATGTTAGAACTAATAGAAGCAAGGAAGAAACAAAACAACAACAACAACAACAACAACAAAACACCGGCAACAGATGGCATACCATCGAATTTTACAAGCCATTCCAGCAATCACTAGATGACATTCTACTACAAGTATTTAATGATACACTCCTGGAAGCTGAAATTACACAATCATGGAATGAAACAATAATTACGTTAATACCAAAACAAGATTTGGATCCGGCTGAACTTAAGAATATAGACTAATATCTCTTCTTAATGTGGACTACAAACTATTTACATCTATCATAACGCAGAGACTGAAAATTTTTATCAATCACTATATACATCCAGACCAAAATGGCTTTATTCCCAGATGACAAATCCAAAATAATACAAGGACAATTATCGATACCCTTGAATACTATGAACAATGACCAGATAAGCAACTAGCCTTAATTTTCCTGGACGCACAAAAAGCGTTTGATACTCTTGATTGGACATTCCTAATAACACAAATGGAAAGGATGAAATTTGGAGAAAGATTCTTAAACATGATCAAAAGGATATATAATACCCAAATGGCAAAAATATTGATTAATGGAGAGACAACAGAACAATTTGTATAAAGAAAGGGGTGAGGCAAGGATGCTCCCTATCCCCCATATTGTTTATATTAACATTGGAAATATTACTGAAAGAAATTAGGGAAGATAAAGAAATAACGGGATTAAAGATAAAGAATCAGGAATACAAACTGCAAGCTTTTGCAGATGTTATAGAACTCATCCTAGAAAAACCATTACAATCAGGATCCAGACTAACAAATTTCTTTAGTCGGCTCCATCAATGTTCAATTGGGTTAAGGTCTGGGCTATTCCCAGGCCATTCCAGCAGTGGAATAGGATTATCTTGAAACTCCAAAGAAAAAGTGGTGTTATTAGCCATCAAACCTCAAAAATACACTTTTCCCAAAAGGTTTCCACAATTTTGGCCACCACTGTAGCTAATTGTATAGCTAAAAGTCTAGATTATCAGATAGATTATAAGATTACCAGATAGATTATAAGATTACCAGCTGCAAGGAATATAAATCCTTCCATTCCCCACTATCCTGTCAGAGCTGAAGAAGCTTCTTGGATGAGAAGCAAAACATCTTCAAAAGAAAAAACAAGAAAGTCCAGTTGTTTCCTGAAAAAGCACCTTTGGGACAACCATAACCTGGAAGACTGAGAATCTCTACAGAATAAAAGGGGACATTAAAAATCCCTTTTGCCCATTCTCTTTGCATCACCCCACCCTTTTCACCTTGCTATTCTCCCATGTATTAAACCATGACTTCTTTTTAGATTTGTTTGGGCTGGAATGAACCATAGTCTCTATTTCAAGTTACAAGTGAAAAAAAAAAATCTGCTGGGAATTCCCTGTAGAAATGATCAAAGCAGTTTTCTATAGTATTCTGGCCTTCTGTGATATTACAAAAGACAAGAGACACACAGAGAGACCATTTCTAAAACTTTTCTTGCTTTAAAATGAAACAGCTGAGTTATTGGTTTCATATTTTTACTGTTCAGTGTTTCTAAGATTGCAGAGAGATAGCCATGTAAATGCTAACCAAAAAAATAATAATCATGCTTTCCTCCACTGTAATCAATAACATTCTCTGGCTCTAATCTCTCTCTCTCATCTCTCTCTCTCTCTCTCTCTCTCTATCTATTTATCTATCTATCTATCTATCTGTCTGTCTGTCTGTCTGTCTATCTGTCTATCTGTCTATCATCTATCTATCTATCTATCTATCTATCTATCTATCTATCTATCTATCTATCTATCTATCTTCTATCTATCATCTATCTGTCTACTATCTATCTATCTATCTATCTATCTATCTATCTATCTATCTATCTATCTGTCTACTATCTATCTATCTATCATCTATCATCTATCTATCTATCTAACTATCTATCTATCTTCTATCTATCATCTATCTATCTATCTATATCTATCTATCTACTATCTGTCTATCATCTATCATCTATCTATCTATCTATCTATCTATCTATCTATCTTCTATCTATCTATCTTCTATCTATCTATCTTCTATCTATCATCTATCTATCTATCTATCTATCTACTATCTATCTATCTATCTTCTATCTATCTATCTTCTATCTATCATCTATCTATCTACTATCTATCATCTCTCTCTCTATCTCTCTCTCTCCCCAGAGGTGAGTTTCAAATAATTTTACCACCAGTTCACCATGCACCAAAAATGTGAGCGCATGCATGCACATGTGCCTGGCCTTCCATGCATGCACTTTGCTTGTGCATGGGGCTTGCATGCATGTGCGTGGCTTAGAAAATGTGGCTAAGTAAGGCAGCATAGCGCCAGGGCCACCCGCAGGTCACCACTATTGGTTCACCTGAACTGGTCCGAACCGGCTGAATACCATCACAGTATCTATCTATCATCCATCATATATCTAAGTATCTAAGTACATATAACTATCATCTATCCATTCTCCACATGGCTAAAATACTTCAAGAATTCCTCAAAAAATGCAGGAAATAAGCTGATATAAAAGGTAATGAATGTAAATGACTTTTTTGTGAGATGTGACATGAGCCAACTGAAATCATTCAGATATTGACTTTATACACTATTCTGCATGGCAAAGTACCTGGGAGATTTATTGAATATACAGTCTCCTAAATTTGTCAGGTTTTTGGATGTGATTGCTTCCAAACTGTGGCAAAATGACAGAAATAGTATTCAAACCTCAGTGGCATTTCCTCTGTTCAAATGCTGACTCCAAATGTTGCCTAACCAGATAGATGTAGATTTTTTAATCAATTGCATTTGTTGCCAGTTGCTGAACTGTGTTCTTCTTTTAAGAATAAAGTAAAATAAAATCCTGCAGTGGGAATGTTCTGAAAACTAATAAACCTATGGCTCCAGGGTCTATCCAGTCTGTATTTTCCCAGGTGAAGAAATGTTTTACTTTAAATAATAAGCCTGCAAAAGTGGAGCTAGGAAGGAGGAAAAATATCCCTCAAATGTGTCGTAATTCATTGGAAAGGTTTGTAAATGACTCCTAAAGTCGCGTTCTTCAGAGTGGTAAAAAGCTGAGGAATGTTTACTCCTTAATATAGGAGATCCCCTTATCATGATACTAGAAATACATGAAAAAGATCACGATCACAAAATCCCTGAGGAACTTCCACAAGCCCAAACGCTCGGATATCAAAACCTCTGATCCCAGTGACTGACCCAAACTGGATCCTGTAACTTTATCCAGAGACACATATATTCGCTTTCATTCATGAGTCTACATAATGTTCAATGTATATGATACACAGAGGTGGTATTCAGCCGAGAACTAGCAGAGATTGTGGGTGGGGTGGGGTGGGGTGGGGTGGGCCCACCCCCTAGACCCCTCACCCCCCAGACCCCTCACCCCCCCGCCCCAGCACTATGTTGTCCTATTTAGCCACGCACATGCGTGGAAGGCACGTGTGTGAGCAAACCACATGCATGGAAGGCCAGGCACATAATCAGAAGGTGCCCGTGCACATGAAGCGAGCATGCACACGCATTGCGAACCAGTGCTAACAATATGTGAAACCCACCTCTGGTGATACATGTGGTATGGAAGAGTCATGAACAAAATCACGATTTATAATCAGGTACTACAAAGTTCATCTTCAAAGTTCCATTTTGATTCTGACGTAAAAAAACGTCATGTTGTATGTATGCAGCGCTCCTGGCTTACACATCCCTTTTGCCTGTCTTTTATATCTGTAACTTGTCATCCTTTCCCTGAGGCTTTCCAAAGACTGCTGTCACATTTTCTTCAACTTTCTGGTCTCAATGAAAGAGCAATGGTCAGGTCTCTGTCCACCACAAGATTCATTGGGCTGACTTTGAACCAGGGTCATTTTGTCCCAACCCAACCTACTTCAACAGCTTGCTGTCATGAATAAAATGAGGGATATTCCCCATGTGTGTGGCTTTGACTTCTTTGACAAAAGGTCACATATAAACACAATCAATATAAATAAATAAATAGAGCTAGATAACGCTTCCAAAATGCAAGCCAGGTAAGCCATTAGAAAGGGGGAGGGGGAGGTGGGAGGGAGAGAGGGAGGGAGGAGGGAAGTGTTTTGACCTAGGCTTCCCAAGACTATGAAGGAGACTCCTTGTCCCAACAAAAAAAAAAAAAAACATTTTTATTAAGTTACTGTGAATTCTTCTCATTTACATCCAGCAAAGTCTTTCAAGGGAGAATTTACAGTCACAGACCTTATCTGGCTTGGAGAGCTGCCAGGCTGATATCTTCAAAACTTGGCAAGGAGTCTCAGAGAGTCACGAACCAATTAAGCAAATTCATTGTCTCCTGCAAACTCCACTCTCCTTTTGCTCCTCTTTTATTCCCTCTGAGAGGGGCCATTTATCATCCACCTATGGCCTTACTCCCAAATCGACCCTTGTTCTTTAGCTGTTCCCTTCGTCTGGCAACTGTGTGCATGTGCACCGGCTCCAGCTGTTCGTCTACCTCACTGATGTCTGACTCTGAAGGCAGCTGATAACTGGCATACGGCCCTGGCCCCCTGTCTGCCTCTGATGCAGAGCCCTCATCAGAACCTTTCCCAGACTCCAGGACTGGCCCATGTTTCTCCCCAACCTCCTCACTGTCCGAATCTGCTGCCAGCTCCTCTGGCCACTGGCAGGCCACAACAAGAAAGAAGGAATAAGTTATGTTTCTTCCTCACTTTCATTGTAACTGAAGAATTAGAGACACACTGGGATGTGTGTCTTTTTTTTTTTTTTCAGATAAATTTCAAAGTTTTTACAATGACATTCAAGGCCCCTTGAACATAGGTTAAGATAGTGATAACTGAGAAAATGTCTTTCTTGTTCTGTCCCTACCTCATTTTGCTTGCAGTAACCCAAGTTTGGAAACAGTAAATCCCAAGGAAATCTTTCAGAGCTCTAATGGGTATGATTTATTAACAAGAAGTTAAAGGAAGAAGGTTGAACATTTGTTCTTGGGGGTGGGGGCGTCTTACCTACCAGGAAATATAAGAGAAGGTTGCCCAGTGGTGGAATTCAATTGTTTTTACTGCTGGTTCTGCGGGCATGGCTTGGTGGGCATGGTGTGGCTTGGTGGGTGTGGCTTGGTGGGCATGGCAGGGGAAGGATATTGCAAAATCTCCATTCTCCCCCACTCCAGGGGAAGGATACTACAAAATCCTCATTCCCTCCCCACTCCTGGGGAAAGAGTATTGCAAAAACTCCATTCCCACTCCACTCTGGGGCCAGCCAGAAGTGGTATTTGTCAGTTCTCCGAGCTACTCAAAATTTCCACTACGGGTTCTCCAGAACCTGTCAGAACCTGCTGAATAGCACTCCTGAGGTAGCCTGAAAATGGATATTCTGTGTGGTGGCTCCCATCTTATGACACAGTTTATCTTCTTAAGCAAGGTTGGTGTTTGCTCTTATGGCTTCACTCGGAATTATTAGGAGTTTATTGTTGAAGGGAATAATAACAGATTGTTGATTCTTGAAAACAGAGTTTCAAGAGTTTGCGTACCGAGGAGAATTAAGAAAAAAATATCTTGAGTTTCTTTCTTACCCCTTTGGCTTTTCCAGGCCTATTCTGATGTTCTCTTGATTATTCTTTCATTGTGTATTCAAAATCATTTCCATTCTTCTCTAGAAGAGCTGAATGTGATGGTGAAAAGACCACGATTCAAGAAAAATACATGATCTTCCAGTCTTTTTGCCATCAAACTAAGAAAATACCCTGGCCAGTTTCTCTACATGGTGATGAAAGATGACAGGATATGACTCTGATCCAGTGGTGATATTCAAATAATTTAACAACCGGTTCTCTGCCCTAATGATTTCTTCCAACAACTAGTTCACCAAACTGCTCAGAAAGTTAACAACGGGTTCTCCCGAAGTGGTGCGGACTGGCTGAATCCCACCACTGCTCTGATCCCATATTTCTTAGTTTGCTGTCTAATAGCTCCCTAACTCCAATAATAGATCTAGACCTGGGATGGCGAACCTACGGCATGTGTGCCAGAGGTGGCCCGCAGACTCCTGTCTGTGGGCATGCATGCCATTGTCCCAGCTCAGTCACTTGGTCGTCGGGTTTCCGTATGCCGACCAGCTGGTTGTTGGGTTTCCGGTGCTCTGGCACGCGTGTGTGTGGACACATGTGCACGAACCTTCCGGTTTGGGCACTCTGTACCAAAAAGGTTCACCATCACTGATCTAGCCTGTATTCCTGGGTTTATTGGACCAGGAAGCCCTGAGTTCCCTGAGTTGCAAAATTGTATTTGTTATTTTTTAAATAGGGAAGAATAAGAATGCTGATGTGGCATATGTTTCTGAAAGATCACAATTTTCCTCTCTAATAATATTCATGAAGTAATTTTTGCATTTCAGGACAATTTGGCTTGACATGAAATCCTGTTTTGCTCCATCATAGCAATTTTAATAGCATTATGCAGGCTAGATATTTTATCAAGCTGTCTACTGTCTCTGATGTTCACATTAAAGCCTATTTTGTAGAACAAAGAAATATTAGTGTGTGTCTATTTTAGCACAACTGGATGAGTTGTTTGAGATTCGTTTGCTGAGGGAAATGTTTGAAACTCTCTGTGAAATGGAAGTATGTTCAGACTTGATTTCTTCCTGCCTCCCGCACACTTCCTATTTACTTATTTATAAATAAATCTTATAAATAAATAACTTTTATAAATAAATAGGAAGAGAAAGGTAAGCAGAAATAAATATATACATGCTAAAATGATGCTACCCTGATTCTTATTTGTGCCATAATTAAATTCATAGGTATTCTAACCATAATGGGACATAGACAGGAGTGAAATGCTCCCGGTTCAGACCGGATCAAGTGATCCGGTAGCGATTGTGGCAGGTAGTTCGGAGAACTGGTAGTGATGGTGGCATGAGGCTCTACCCAGCCGCCCAGGTGTTGTTAATTCCTGCTTTTAAAAGGTTAAAAAAAAAGCACCACAGCTGTGATCATCAGAGCCTTTTTTTACGTTTTAAAAGCATTTTTTTTACAAACTATTTGCCTGAATAGGTTGTAAAAAAATGCTTTAAAAAAGTAAAAAAAAAATTGTCATGCCCACCGAGTCACATAACCTCCCCCACCCCCCCCCACCCCCCCCCCCACACAAGCCATGCCAAAGAACTGGTAGTAACAAATTTTATATTTCACCACTGGGCATAGAGCATTGTTTTGGGAGGCTCCAGATAGAATTTATTACAATTTTGACTTCAGGATTATAAGGAACCACATTGTAATAATTTGAAGTTATTAAGTAATCATAATTATAATAATAAGCTGAAGAAACGGACCACCTGGTTAGCTGCTGCAAGAGAATCACAGACTGACTACAAACAACAGCACGGCAAAAGAGCAGCAATGGTGCATTGGAAGATCTGCAAGAAATTGCTTGCAAGCAAGAACTACTTAGATCATAACATGGAGAAAGTCATAGACAATGAAGAAGCTAAAATGCTCTGGGACTTTAGAATTCACACAGACCGGCACCTGCCACATAACACCCTAGAGTTAACAATTGTTGATAAGAAAGACAAAAAAGACTGGATAGTGGACGTGACAGCATCTGGAGACAGCAGAATAGAAGTGAAAGAACAGGAAAAGACAGCAAAATATAAAGGCTTGCAAATAGAAATAGAAAGTCTGTGGCAAAAGAAAGCAAAGATAGCAACAATAGCTATAGGTGCATTGTGTGCAATCCCAAAACAACTGGAGCAGAGGTGGGTTTCAGCAGGTTCTGATCAGTTCTGGAGAACCGGTAGTGGAAATTTTGAGTAGTTTGGAGAACCGGTAAATACCACCTCTAACTGGCCCCACCCCCATCTATTCTCTGCCTCCCGAGTCCCAGCTGTTTGGGAGGAAATGGGGATTTTGCAGTAACCTTCCCCTGGAGTGGGGATGGAATGGAGAGTTTACAGTATTCTTCCACTGGAGTGGGGTGGGAATGGAGATTTTACAGTATCCTTCCCCTGCCATGCCCGCCAAGCCACGCCCACCAAGCCATGCCATGCCCACCAAGCCACACCCACAGAACCGGTAGTAAGAAAATTTGAAACCCATCACTGGAGCACCATTTGAACACCACCAGTATTGACAAATTCACTATCAGTCAATTGAAAAAGACAGCTTAATTTAGAACATCTTACATTCTGTGATGATACTTCTAACATCATCAAACATCAACATCTTCTTATCCCAGGTCATGGGAAAGGACTCGATAGATGGATAAAAATTCCAAATCCAGTCCGAACATTTGGCTGACTATACGAACAATATTATCATGAAATAATGACAGTGATGAATGAAGTGGAGAATGTTGGTAAAGAAAAGCATTATATGGTCAATTCCTACAAAAGGTCAAAGGGTAAGTAGATAAAGGTGAAAACTGGCAATGGCTCACAACTGGAATATTAAATAAAAATATTAAATATTAAGAAAAGAAACTGAAGGCTTGATTTTGGCTTCTTAATTTAAACTTAACATAGACTATTTGAAGTAATGCAATCAAGGCCAAAATTGAAAAAAAAAAATAATCCAATGATTCAAACTGCAGATTGTAGGATTGTACAAACTGATTATAAAAAATAAAACAGTTTCCAAAATGTTTCCGTGGAACATCTGTAAAAAATATTATGTGCCAGCATTGAAAAATTGTTGGGAACATAGAACTGAAAACTTATTCAAAAAAAAAAAAAAATGAGCAGTTTAAAATATTGTGGGATTTCTGAATACAGCCTGATAAAAGTTTTGTCTCATACACATCAGTTTTAACCGTGCTTGAGAAGAAGAAAAAGTGGACAATTTATGTGACAATAGCAGACAATAGTAGAAAACGAATTGGAGAATTGGAAAAGATCACAAAAATCAAAATCTGAAAATCAAAGTTGAAAGAGTACAGGATAGAACTATAGTTCCTGTGGTTGTTGGCACACTAGTTGCCATAACAAAAAAATCTGGCATGGTGCTTAGAAAATCTGCACATTGGATAAATTTCCATCTGTCGATTGCAAAAGGCCTCACTGTTTGGATCTTCATATATACTAGGCAGATACATTATGGCATCCTAGGTTCTTGGGAAGAACTCAGTGTAAATATAAAGACCAACACTAGCTAAAGAATTGGCAGCTATGACTGATCAGACAGCACTATTGTAGTAACATTAATGAAACTATGGACCATTTAATTAGTGGCTGCAGCAAAATTTCGCAAACTGACAAGTAACATCATGACCAAGCTGCCAGAATTATCCATTGGCAAATTTGCCAGAGGTTTGGATTTGGATATAAATAAAAATGATTGGAACCATCAAGTTGAAAAGGTTCTGGAAAATGAGCAGATTGAAATCTTGTGGGGCATTAAGATCAGGGGTGAAATGCTCCCGGTTCGGACCGGATTGCCCAATCCAGTAGTGATAGCGGCGGATGGTTCGGAGAACCAATAGCAAAAATCCCTGCCCCCCCCATGCCCAGCTGAGCCGCACGATCATCAGAGGCTTTTTTTTTTACTTTTAAAAGCATTTTTTCTACAACCTCTTCTGATGAAAAAATGCTTTTAAAAGTTAAAAAAAAGCCTCTGATGATCCCAGCTGAGCTGCACGATCATCAGAGGCTTTTTTTTAACTTTTAAAGCATTTTTTTTCTGCAACCTCTTGGCGGAAGAGGTGGTAAAAAAAATGCTTTGAAAAGTCTCTGACGATCCCAGCTGAGTTGCCTGATCGGCAAAGAGGCTTTTCAAAGCATTTTTTAAAAAGTCTTTCTGACGATCCCAGCTGAGTTGCCTGATCGGCAGAGGCTTTTCAAAGCATTAGAAAAAATGCTTCGAAAAGTTTAAAAAAAAAGTTGGCCACGTCCACCCAGTCACATTACCTCCCCCACCAAGCCACACCCACAGAACCGGTACTAACAAACTTTACATTTCACCCCTGATTAAGATCATACATACAGGTGTCTTGTTCATAACATGTTTGATATAATGATTATCAAAATGAAGAAAGTCTGATTCATTGATGAAGTTATTCCTGATAACACAAGGATTTAGGAAAAACAAATGGAAAACATTATAATTGGGATTTGCAGATCGAAATAGAATACTGAAATCTATTGTTGTACTAATTGTGATTAGAGTGCTTGGAGTGATACGTAAAGTACTTTCTCAATATTTGGAAATACTGATCTTATCAGATCCGAACACCCTAATTTTAACAAAAAAAGACCTTACTTTGCTTGGAACTGCCTATATTTTTAGATGCTACCTTAATATTTTTTACGTTTTTGGTTAGAATTTTATTAACTTTCTACCAGTCTTACCTTGTGAATCCAATTGTAGATTAAAGGTTCCCCTTGCACATATGTGCTGGTCGTTTCTGACTCTAGGGGGCAGTGCTCATCTCCATTTCAAAGCCAAAGAGCCAGCACTGTCCAAAGATGTCTTCATGGTCATGTGGCTGGCATGATTAAATGCTAAAGGCGCATGGAACAATTTAACCTTCCTACCAAAGGTGATCCCTATTTTTCTACTTGCATTTTTTACGTGCTTTCAAACTGCTAGATTGGCAGAAGGTGGGAAAAATAATGGGAGCTCACCTCGTTATGTGGCACTGGGGATTCGAACCGTTGAACTGATGACCTTTTGATCGACAAGCTCAGCCTCTTAGCCACTGAACCACCACATCCCTTAATTGTAGATTACCCACACATAATACTATCAACATCCCTTCAAAGTTGACCTTGTATTAAAAATCATACCATCTTATAATACCAAACAGCAAGATTCATCATTCAGATACTTTCCCCAGTCTTGCATCTTTCCTCAAATCCACTTGGAAAAAGGTGGATTTCCAAAAGTTTCCTGAATGGTAGGAGTAAGAGGGTGATTGTTTTGTCCAGGATGAAGACTTAACCACAGGAAAGGAAATAGTGTGGAGTATGCTTCTCTCCAAGTCCCCTCTTGTACCACACATGGGGTATGGACTCTGATCAGGTATGCCTTGAGTCGACAGACTCCATTTGGAATAGGTAGTCTCAAAGACATCCAATCCCTTAGCCATGTAGGACCTTAAAGATGGTCCCCGACACCTTGAATTGTACAGAAACAAACTGGCAACCATTTAGCTCTTGCAAGAATTATGGCATAGAACAATACTGAATTGTCCTGGTTACAGTGAAGGATGCTACATCATGTGCTAATTGCTATTTCTGGGTAGACTTCAGTCATGGTCTTCAAGGCCCATTTGGAGTGCATTACGGCAGCCTACTCATGAGGATGGACCATAAGAAAGGCTGAGTGCCAAAGAATTGAGGCCTTTGAACTATGGTGCTGGAGAAGGCTCCTGAGAGTCCCTTGGACTGCAAGGCAATCAAACCGGTCAGTCCTAGAGGAGATCAACCCTGTCTGTTCTTTAGAAGGCCAAATCCTGAAGATGAAACTCAAATACTTTGGCCACCTAATGAGAAGGAAGGACTCACTGGAGAAGAGCCTAATGCTGGGAAATATTGAGGGCAAAAGAAGAAAGGGATGACAGAGAATGAGGTGGCTGGATGGAGTCACTGAAGCAGTTGGCGTGAGTTTAAATGAACTCCAGAGGATGGTAGAGGATAGGAAGGCCTTGAGGAACATTGTCCATGGGGTGGCGATGGGTCAGACACGACTTCACAACTAACAACAAGAGCAACAATTCATGAGGACAAGGAAATGAGTGGATGTAACCAGTTCCTTCAGCTCCAGAAATGGTTGCAACTGGATCAAAGTCTTGGATAGAAGAATATGGTTTAAGGATGATGACTCTGGTCCAGAACCTGTCCTAGGAATTGGCTCACCTGATGCAGAAGGCACGAAGAAAGCAAGAACATTTTCATCATATTTCTCAGGTGAGGAGCCATAATTAAGTTAAATAATACCTGCTCCTGGTCTTTTAGATGCATGCAATCACACCTTCCCACACAATAGACAAACTTCCCCCTGCTTCACAATTATATCATATGGCCTTGTCATGATTCAGATTGTTTTCAAAAAAACATCAGAAAATAATTATCTTCTTTCTTTTCCACTTGGGCTTTAGGGACATTAATTTATGGAGAGAGAATTTAATCTTAGCAATAGAGAGTTTGAGGCAAAATGTACAGTAGAGCTCTCTCCAACTTCTATTAGCACCCTAAGAGCTGTGGTGGCGCAGTGGTTAGAATGTAGTACTGCAGGCTACTTCTGCTTATTGCTGGCTGCCAGCAGTTTGTCAGTTCAATTCTCACCAGCTCAAGGTTGACTCAGCCTTCCATCCTTCCGAGATCTGTAAAATGAGGACCCAGATTGTTGGAGGCAATATGCTGACTCTGTAAACCGGTTAGAGAGGGCTGTAAAGCATTGTGAAGTGGTATGTAAGTCTAAGTGCTATTGCTATTTCTATAGTCAGATCATTTCTGAGATGAAGTCCTTCAATAGAGTTTAGGGTGCCAGGAATCTTAAAACAACATGGTGGGAAGAAAACAAAGGAGTTTTGAGTTTTAAGAGAAAAAAAATGTATGTCATTAAACTAGAATTCAGCTCATTTAATCAGGATATACATATTTAATGATGATTGGTCAAAGATCAGCCACTTCCACAAATATCAATTTTTTAGTTCATATATTTTTGAGAAAGCAAATTAACCTTTTTCTTTAGCTGACAAATCCTAGTCTAGCTGGTGATGTCAGCCTGCATCAGTTATGCTATGCTACCGGACACAGTTGAGGGAGAGTGACACAATCTGAAGTGACATTCCTCAACATGGAATGTCAGTGCAGAGAAGAAAGGAAAGAAAGAAAAAGAAAAACCCAGTGACTCTAAAACGTGTCTATCTCAATGCCCCAGCTCAGTCAAAATAGCTATAACTTTATAGTCATATATATATATATATATATATATATATATATATATATATATATATATATATGAAGTCATATATATGTAGGAAGAATCTGGCTAAAGAGAAATACACATAAAGACCTACGAAAAGAAAAGAAAACAAATACTGTACCTTTACAGGGAGGATACATAGGATGAAGGTGTGGCTAACTGATGAAGGTTTATAAGCCCGAAATAGATCTATCTTAGTCTCCTTAGTCTCCCAATGGGCAGCAGGGAGCTTGCTGGCTGCTGGAGGAAAAAAAGCCTAGAAACTAGTGGATTGGGATTTCACTGAACTAGGGCTGCAGAAAAATCTTGGTTTACGTAGGAAGAACCTGGCTAAAGAGAAATACACATAAAGGCCTACGAAAAGAAAAGAAAACAAATACTGTACCTTTACAGGGAGGATACATGGGATGAAGGTGTGGCTAACTGATGAGGGCTTATAAATCCGAAATATATCTATTTTAGTCTCCTTAGTCTCCCAATGGGCAGCAGGGAGCTTGCTGGCTGCTGGAGAAAAAAAGCCTAGAAACTAGTGGATTGGGATTTCACTGAACTAGGGCTGCATAAAAATCTTGGTTAACGTAGGAAGAACCTGGCTAAAGAGAAATACATACATACATACATACATACATACATACATACATACATACATACATACACACACACACACACACACATACATACATGTATATGAAGTGTTTTTTCTGTCAAAGCACCTGGTCTGCCCTAATATGGGAGAGAGCATCCTGCTTCCCTTTTGCCTTTCAGCTCCAATCCAGGAACCCTCAAGCAATCGCATTCATGAGAAACCATGTTATACCAAATTTATATTTGCTGATAAAGAAATAAAGGGAGACTAGTATAGATCTATTTCAAGCTATTTAGCTCTCATCAGCTAGCCATACCCTTACTTGGATTCGAACTTGGGCTGCCTGCATATTAGGCAGTTGTATTAACCTCTGAGCCACATATTGGGGTAGACCAGGTGCTTTGACAGAAAAACACTTAATCTTTCCCCTGGCTCAAGCTAATAAAGGGAGGAGAACTTGTGGATGTGTGTGTGTGTGTGTGTGTGTGTGTGTGTGTGTGTGTGTGTGTTTGTGTGTGTATGTGTGTGTACAGTTAATATTTCGGGTTTCTTCCTGTGTAATTGTAAACATATCCTTAAAAGGGTAGTAGCGACGTTTCGACGAAATCACATTCGTCATCTTCTGAAGATTTCGACGAATGCAATTTCGTCGAAACGTCGCTATTACCCTTTTAAGGATATGTTTATAATTGCATGGGAAGAAATATTAACTGTACACACATATATACCCGTGAAAACTTATATATATATATATGTGTGTGTGTGTGTGTGTGTGTTTCTTTTAGCTATTAGAGCACCGCCAAGACCCCACCTAAACAGAACACACACCCAGCCAATCAGAGCACAGCCAAGCTCCAACCCAATCAGTTCACATCCCCACTGGCAGTTAAAAGGAAGAAACAGCTGCGATCACACACATTGCTCCTAGAAGCATGAAGCCGAGAACACCAGCCTGAAGATGACGAATGAGACTTCGCACCTCTATAACTGTCTGGTTTGGCTCTGCAACCCGACAAGACAGACACAGACTTCAGAGGATAATTAGAACTGCAGAAAAAACAATGGCTACCAACCTGCCTTCCATTGAGGACCTTATACTGCACGAGTCAAAAAGAGGGCTGTGAAAATATTTACAGACCCCTCACATCCTGGACATAAACTGTTTCAACTCCTACCCTCAAAACGATGCTATAGAGCACTACACACCAGAACAACTAGACACAAGAACATTTTTTTCCCGAATGCCATCACTCTGCTAAACAAATAATTCCCTCAAACACTGTCAAACTATTTACTAAGTCTGCACTACTATTAATCTTCTCATCTTCTCATCATTCCCATCACCCACCTCCTCCCACTTATGACTGTATGACTGTAACCTTGTTGCTGGTATCCTTGTGATTTATATTGATATTGTTTCCTGATTGCTTATTTGTAACCTATGACTATCATTAAGTGTTGTACCTTATGATTCTTGATGAAAGTATCTTTTATTTTATGTACACTGAGAATATATGCACCAAGACAAATTCCTTGTGTGTCCAACACACTTGTCCAATAAAAATTCTATTCTATTCTATTCTATTCTATTCTATTCTATTCTATTCTATTCTATTCTATTCTATTCTATTCTATTCTATTCTATTCCACTTCATAGTGCTTTACAGCCCTCTCTAAGCGGTTTACAGAGTCAGCATCTTGCCCCCAACAATCTGGGTCCTTACTTTACTGAACTCAGAAGGATGGAAGGCTGAGTCAATCTTGAGCCTGGTGAGATTCGATCTGCCAAACTGCTGGCAGCCAATGATCAACAGAAGTAGTCTGCAGTACTGCATTCTAACCAGTGCGCCACTGTGGCTCATACTCATACTACAATACTATTATCTCTCCAGCTATGTGGACATAATCCTTGGCTTCCTCATTACTATGTGTATATACATATATACATCTAGTAATGATTCACCCTTGAGGATTTCATTGAAATTCTATTTTTCTCCAAAATAAACTTCTATGCCAATTTTTCAGAAAGTTGGTAAAACAAACTGAGGAAGAATTTCTCTGCCCTGTGGCCAAGGCTGTTCTCCGTCCTAGTTGATTTCAAGAGATTTTGCAAATAATAATAATAATAGTAATGATATGGAAGACCAATAGAAGCTTCTGTAAGAATTCTGTGTTGTCAGTTTCTAATCAGTGTAAATTAGGCCTCTGCTTATCAATGTATTTCTCTTAGACAAACAGCTTTTAAGGTCTTTGAGTGCTGCGGGAACATTTATGACTTTCATTGTATTAAGGATTTTAAAAAGATGTAACTGGCAAAGATGGGAAGTCTAAGGCTTACAAATCATGATTAAACTAAAAAATTCTACAAAGTGTGTTTTTCCTTCCTTCCTTCCTTCCTTCCTTCCTTCCTTCCTTCCTTCCTTCCTTCCTTCCTTCCTTCCTTCCTTCTTTCCTTCCTTCCTTCCTTCAACTACCTGATTTGATTTCAGCATTGGTGAGGTTTTTTTCCACAGCTGTTAAAATGCAATAACAACAATTTTCTCAGATGCCATAGCAACTAGATTTTCTTATAGGAATCTAATTCCTCCCCCACCCTGAATGAGACATGAAATGTATCTGTCTCCCACCCCCCCCACCATCACACCAGTTGTTTTTAAGGTGCAAGTTGGAGACAAGCTGAAGATAAATCTTTTCCAACTATGTGATATTATTTTGTCTCTAGATGTGAATAATCTATAGTTTGTTTTTTTAACAGAACAGCTCACAAGCTTCCTCTGGAGTTCCACAGAATGTAAGAAGCCCAGGAGGGCATAGATAGTGGGAGAGAGATGATGGTTACAGAAACAAAAAATAGACTTTCATACATAGTCTTTGGCTTGTCAACAGAAACAGAAGGTGGTTGTTATTCAGATCTCAGCAAGTTGCAGCCCTTGGCTGATCTTGTTTGGGCTGAGAAAGTAAGCAAGGATGGCCTGCTTGAAGTAATTGAAATGAGACCATGAGAAACCTACAGGGTAAACCAGAAATGTGGGCTAGGCTGGGAAATCAACAGCTGTCTTGAAAGAAAGCAATGACAAACCACTTCTGTGTTCTTGCCCGGAAAACGATATGGCTGCCTCTTTATAATCCCCAGGAGTTGAGTTCATGATAAAAGGAACTACCTTTATCTCCGGGATTCAGAAATGAAAGTCAGAAGCGTTGCAAATAGTGGTCATTTTATCTTACAGATAAGTTTAGTGAAATACGTTCACTTCCTGCAGGTTCTGTCAGATTCGTTTCTTATTTAGCAAGAAGTCCTACATTGTACAATATTCGGAACTGTTGTCTTTTTTTTTTTAAAAAAATACTCTTTTCAGAATTCCCCACTAAACTTTGTCACAAGTGAAATAGGAATGTGCTATACTATGTTTTGAAGACTGAAATGATTTTATATACAGCTTTAAGATAAGCTCCAACTGGCGCAGAGTGCGGCCGCGCAGGTGGTTATGGGAGCAACGTGGAGCTCCCATGTAACACCTCTCCTGCGCGAGCTGCACTGGCTCCCGGTGGTCTTCCGAGTGCGCTTCAAGGTTCTGGTTACCACCTTTAAAGCGCTCCATGGCTTAGGACCTGGTTATCTACGGGACCGCCTGCTACCACCAAGAGCCTCCCACCGGCCAGTACGCTCCCATAGAGAGGGGCTCCTCCGGGTGCCATCGGCCAAACAATGTCGACTGGCGGCCCCTAGGGGGAGAGCCTTCTCTGTGGGGGCACCTACGATCTGGAACAAGCTCCCCCCGGAGATACGGAGGATCCCGGATCTGCGCACCTTCCGCCGCGCCCTTAAAACATTTTTATTTCATCAAGCTGGCCTGGCCTAAATCTTCTCCCTTTTAAAATTTTTAAATGTAAATTTTAAACACTAATTTTAATCTTGTTTAATTATGGGATATTTTTAAAATTGAGCCAAATTGTTTAATCTGTTTTAATCTATTTTAAATTTTGTATTTCTGTGTTTTATCTTTTGGCTGTTCACCGCCCTAAGTCCTTCGGGGGAAGGGCGGTATAGAAATCTAATAAAATAAAATAAATAAAATAAATAAGGTTTTAAGACCTAATTGAACTTTTATTTATGGCAATTAGATGGTCCAATCCTTTTCCCCGCCCCCCTAATATAATCTTATAGATCTTGTGTTGGACAGGGCACTTGAAGTCAAAGAGATGAGACTGTAAAAAGACCATGATTGCCTTTTGAAATGGATTGATTTGTTAGTGTAGACTCCTGTTGCAGCATGTGTGACAGGGAATAGCTTGGCATACCTCTTTCTTCAAGAATTAAATAAGTGGGTGCATTCTGTGAGTCACTCTTGATTCAGTTTCCTTGGTGAGATTTTCACAAGTGCATTACCATTTCTTCTTCCTAGGGCTGAGTGAGAGTGATTGACTTAAAGTTACCCAGCCAGCTCTGCAGATAAGGTGGGACTACAATTCATAGTCTCCTGACTTCCAGGCTGGTGCCTGCACCACTATATTAAATTTTTTCTCAATTCAAGTACAATGAACAGTGGGGTAGAATCAAGATCACATAAAGTGTTAGTACCACATTATAATGGCTTGGTAAGACCACACTTGGAATATTGCACCCAGTTTTAGTTGAGATATATATTTGACGAGGTCAAGTATAGACGAGGTCCCACTCGTCATCTTCAGGCTGGTGTCTTCGGCTTCGTGCTTGTGCAAGGAAAGCGTGATCAGAGCTGCCGTCTCTCTATAAATACTGGTGGGGAGGTGTGGGATACTGGCTTTGTTGCTGTGAGCGGGTTGGTTGCCTGTGTTGTTACATCTTGATTGGTTGATGGAGTTGATGTTTGAAGATTAGTCAGCTGTTTTGTAACATCCTGTGTGGGTGAGGTCCTTGATGTGTGCCCATTATGGGCACACATGCATTTGTGCACGCACGTGCTTTGAGCACTCAGTCCAGAAAAGGTTAGCCATCGCTGCTCTAGAAAGAGTGCAGGGAAGAGCAACAAAGATGATTAGGGACTAGAGGCTAAAACATATGAGAAATGGTTGCAGGTGGTGACACAATAGTAGTCTTCCAATATTTGAGGGGCTGCTGCAAAGAAGAGGGGGTCAACCTCCAGGACAAGAAGCAATGGGTGGAAACTAATTAAGGAAAGAAGCAACCTAGAACTAAGGAGAAATTTCTGACAGTTAGAACAATTAATCAGTGGAACAACTTGCCTCCAGAAGTTGTGAATGATCCAACACCGGAAGTTTTTAAGAAGATGTTGGATACCCATTTGTCTGAAGTGGTGTAGGGTTTCCTGCCTAAGTAGGGGGTTGGTCCTTTCCAACTCTGTTATTCTATTCTATTCTATTCTATTCTATTCTATTCTATTCTATTCTATTCTATTCTATTCTATTCTATTCTATTCTATTCATACAAGAGAGTCTCTGGGTAGGTTTACAAGATTAAAAATAAACAAGCCCCCAAACCTGGCTGGTGCCCAAGGATAAATGATGCACTGCTAAACATCCATAGTAGCAAAGCTCCTCTTCTTCCTGACCCAATTACCTGGGGGGAAAACAGCCAGTTCTGTAGATTCAGCAAAAGCTTTTCTGGATTTTCTGACTGTCATTGGCTAGGAAGCAGACATTTCCTCCTCCGGGATGAGTTGACATTCCAAAATGATCTTCTGCCCCAAATCAGAATGAGATGCCAAAGCATTTCATGTTTGCATAGCATGACATATTTAAGAATAAAAAGCAGCTAAGCCCTCTCAGGCATGTTACTCAAGTGACCCCACTATCTTCTGAGCCACAGTAAAAGGCTCTGCTGTTTGAACATCTGATGAACCAAATAACCTGGATATATTGTATTCTTTTATGATGGATGGATGGGTAGACAGAACCATAAAATGCTATCTCTTTCTATCCTTCCTTCATCTCTCCCTCCCTTTCTTTCTTTTTCTCCCTCCCTCCTCCCTTCCTCCCTTCTTTCCCTTTTTCCTCCCTCCCTCCTTCCTTCCTTTCTCCCGCCTGCCTGCCTTCCTGCCTTCTTTGCCTCCCTCCCTCCCCTTCTCTCCCTCTCTTTTTCCTTCCTTCCTTCCTTCCTCCCTCCCTCCCTCTTTCCTCCCTCTCTCCCTTCTTTCCTTTTTTTCTCCCTCCCTCCCTCCCTTCTTCCTCCCATCTGCCTCCCTCCCTCCCTCCCTTTCCTTCTTTTCCTCCCTCTGTCCTTCCTCCCTCCCTCCCTCCTTCCTTCCTTTCTCCCGCCTGCCTGCCTTCTTGCCTTCTCTGCCTCCCTCCCTCCCCTTCTCTCCCTCTCTTTTTCCTTCCTCCCTTCCTTCCTCCCTCCCTGCCTCCCTCTTTCCTCCCTCTCTCCCTTCTTCCCTTTTTTTCTCCCTCACTCCCTCCTTCCTTCCTCCCGTCTGCCTCCCTCCCTCCCTTTCCTTCTTTTCCTCCCTCTGTCCTCCCTCCCTCCCTCCCTCCTCCCTTCCTTCCCTTTCAGAACTGAATTCCTTTCTTTTCTTAACCATTTTGGGGGAAGAACCAATGATGTTTGGGAATAAAATAAGAACGTGGTAAGCTATGTACACTATTTAAGCCAGTGGTTCTCAATCTTTTCTTCACTACAGATCTCCTTTAAATACCTTTTGTGGACACAGACCACCAAGATTTAACTCAAGATTTAAAGCAGTAGACTACGTCAAAGCTTCAGTGGCCTCCGATGATGACATTGTAGCCTTCTCCCAGGGGTCCACAGACCACAGATTTAAGCAATTCCCATCTTTTTTCTTTAGCTCTTTATGCCCATTTTTATTTATTTATTTGCTTCAGGAAAGTAGTGCGCTCATCAAGTAAAGGTGATTTTCAACAGTGCTGGAAATGTCTGTGAAGGATGTAAGCGTGTCCTTAATTCTTCCTAATCAGCGAGCCGTTTAAAATAAAACACTTTTCCTGGGAAGAGAAAGAGTTTTCCTTTTCCCAGCCTGCCAACATGGTTGTTTCATGAGCGGTGTAACTTGATTTAATCAGTAGTACATGCCAGAAAAGTTATAAACTTCTCTCATGCTGTCTTCTATGCAGCTCACCAACAGAACCTGTGAAAATATTTCCATTTCTACCTTCCATGTGTCTTAAATAGGAAGATAAAGATAGACTCTTTTGACTCAAACTCAAATTCATGTTATTTTCTTGACAACAATTTAGAAAAGAGACAGAATAATAGAGTTGAAAGGAGACTGTGGGGGGGGGTCTTTTAGTCCAATCCGCTCCTCAAAGAGATCCTTTACCATTTCAATCAAGGATGGAGCACCCATGACTTGTGGGGTAGAGGTCGACCTCGAGGCCTCTCATCTGTGGAGTGCCGCAGGGATCGGTCCTCTCGCCCCTTCTGTTCAACATTTATGTAAAGCCGCTGGGCGAGATCATCCGTGGCTTCGGGGTGAGATACCACCAGTACGCTGATGACACCCAGCTGTACATCTCCACCCCAGGCCACCCCAATGATGCCCTTGAAGTGATGTCCCAGTGCCTGGAGGCTGTGCGGATCTGGATGGGGAGGAACAGGCTCAAGCTCAACCCTTCCAAGACTGAGTGGCTGTGGCTCCTGGCATCCCGATATAGTCAGTTGACTCCATCACTGACTATTGGGGGCGAGTCTTTGGCCCCCACAGAAAGGGCTCGCAATCTGGGAGTCCTCCTGGATATGCAGCTGTCCTTGGAGGAACATCTGACAGCTGTAACCAGGGGGACCTTTTGTCAGGTTCGCCTGATTCGCCAGTTGCGGCCCTTTCTGGATCGGGATTCCCTGTGCACAGTCACTCATGCCCTCGTCACCTCTCACCTTGACTACTGCAACGCTCTCTACATGGGGCTCCCCTTGAAGAGCACCCGGAGGCTCCAACTGGTCCAGAATGCAGCAGCGCGGGTAGTGATGGGAGCAGCATGGCGCTCCCATGTAACACCGCTCCTGCACGAGCTGCACTGGCTCCCGGTGGTCTTCCAGGTGCGCTTCAAGGTGCTGGTTATTACCTTTAAAGCGCTCCATGGCATTGGGCCTAGCTATCTTCGAGACCGCCTGCTGCTACCGACGACTTCCCATTGTCCCGTGCGCTCCCACAGAGAGGGCCTCCTCAGGGTGCCATCAGCCAATCAATGTAGGCTGGTGACCCCCAGGGGGAGGGCCTTCTCTGTGGGGGTACCTACCCTCTGGAATCAGTTGCCCCCAGAGATAAGGAGAATCCAAGACCTTAGTGCCTTCTGCCGTGCCCTTAAAACCCACTTTTTCCAGCAAGCTGGGCTGGCTTAAGAAGAAATTTTAAATGTTTTAATTGGTTTGTATTTTTAATTTTGGGCCAAATTTATATATATATTAATTGTTTTTAATATTTGTATTTTATGTTTTTTTAATTCTGGCTGTACCCCGCCCTGAGTCCTCAGGGAGAAGGGCGGTATATAAATTTAAAATAAATAAATAAATAAAATGACTTCTGAAGGAAGGTGTTCCATTGATTTCAACTGTCAGGAAATTTCTCGTTAGTTCTAGGTTGCTTCTCTCCTTGATTAGTTTCCACCCATTGCTTCTTATCCTGCCTCCAGGTGCTTTGGAGAATAGATTGACCCCCCCCTTCTCTGCTATGCAATGTTTCCTTCCCCCCACCCCCAAATTCCCAGTTCTAGAGTTTGCAGATGTTGTCCCTTCCAAGTGTAAACTATGCTTATTTTTTTCTAAAGGAAAAAAAAAATGGGCTAAATTTCATGGTCAGGAATCTAAACAGAACATGTATCAGGGTGCCAAAATTTTAAAAAGAAAACAACAAATGTAATTCCCAACCAAAACCAGACTTCAACTTGAATAGAAGGGAAGGGAAGGGAAGGGAAGGGAAGGGAAGGGAAGGGAAGGGAATGGAATAGAATAGAATAGAATAGAATAGAATAGAATAGAATAGAATAGAATAGAATAGAATAGAATAGAATAGAATAGAATTCCTGTTTAGAACTGGTTGCAATGGTATATTCAGCTGCACATTTAAATCCACATTGGAAGAAGTGTAGTGCCACTCATCAGTGGATAATATATCAAGACAGCCTCATTATCTGAGTGAGAGGATATATTCCCTCTTCCCAATTATACTGAGAGAGTTCCTTGTCTCTGCCCAATTGTCACATAATCAAATTTGATTGGATACATGACAGTAAATGATATCATTGCATTCACTGTGTGATCTCTGACTGTGATCATGCAGTGTTGGTATAGTTCTGTAAAAAAAGGATTGTTTAAGTAACAGCAGATTGAGGAAATTAATGCTTGGGAGGAAATGTAAAAACGTAGGCAGTATTTTGTAAATCTTCTCCCTTTCCCGTATGGCAACATCTGCACTGAAATTTAAACCTCACAAACAGTTGGTGTCGTATTGCTCTTGAAAATTTACTGTGCCATGTGAGAAGAAGCTATATATTTCAAGCTTGCTATGAGAAAAAAAACCCCTCAAGAATGCTTCTAAATTCCATGCCATAAACCAGGATCATGTAACCTGGTGCCCCTTAGAAGTTTTGAATTTTAGTTCTATCAATCCATCCCCTTTGGGCAATCTAGCCTATTCTAAATTAAAATTAATTGATTACTTTTCCCATTGCTCTTTTCTTTTCTCACATTTCTATTGCTTTTTTTTTTTTCAAGTAGCCACATCTGCATTTTTACTTGGCCAAAAGTTGGGAACTCATGCCAAGGAAGGCTGCAGGTCCCCCCTCCTAAGATGGTCTATCTAGTGCAGGAGTTGGCAACCTGTGGCTCTTGAGCTGCATGTGGCTCTTTCATCCCTCTGCTGCTGCTCCCTGTTGCCGATCAGCTCCACAATTGATAGGGCTTTCGGTTAGGACAGATAGAGGAAAAAGGATGCCATGCTAGGAGGAAACTCTATGGTGGGAGAAGCGGACTTCTGGTCGGCAGAGGAAAAAGGACTCAGTGCTAGGAGGAGACTCTCTATGGTGGTGGAACCGGACTTCCGGTTGACTCCAGAATTGAATGGGGGGCTTCTGGTTAGGACCTTTGTGGCTCTTTGAGTGTTTAAAGTTGCCAACCCCTGATCTAGTGGGACCAAGAAAAAGGGCCTTCTCTATGGTGGTGCCCTTCCCATGGAACATCATCTCTGCAGAAGTAAGATTGGCTCCGACTTTGACATTCTTTTGCAAGACCCTGAAGACCTGGTTTTACCAATGGGCTTCGGGAAGCCAGAGTAAGATAGAGTCCATCAAATGGCTTATTTGACCGACTGTTGTCACCAAGGCGGTTATTGCTTTTTATTGTTTTTTTCATATGAGAGATTTATCTTTGTAAGCCACTCAGAATCACTGAGAGTCACTAGCACTGGTGATGTTATCTAGTTTGGGTAATGAAACAGTTGCAAGAAAACAATTAAGCTTAGAGAGCATTATTTCCCCATCTGGATGCTGCTACAGGGCATTGCATGCCAAGACAACTAGACACAGAGACAGTTTTTTTCCTCATGCCATCACTCTGCTGAACACCTAATTCCTGCAGTACTTTCTTATGTCTAAGGATATTTACCCATGTAGTATAGCTATATTACTATTATCCTTCTCATCTTTTCTATTACCTTTTCTTATTAGTATCATTATTATGATTATATTACTTTGTTGGTTGTATGTACACTGAGAGTTTATGCACTGGAAACAAATTCTTTGTGGATCCAATCAAACTTGGCCAATAAAGCCTGTTCTGTTCCATTCTGTTCCGTTCCATTCCACTCCACTCCACTCCACTCCATTCCATTCCATTCCATTCCATTCCAACCCTGAGCTACAAATATTCTCCTTTATTGGTACCACATATAGGCCTCAAATGCTTCAGAAAGCATGCAAATGAGAAAAATTGCTTGTGAGCACACTTCCACCGAGGAACCACTTTTCTTCCTTCATGAATATCTACAATGGCATGTCCTACCTACCTACCTATCTATCTACCAGTGTCAGATACAAAGTCATGTTTTAACCACTTTTTGGAAGGCCAGGAGAATGGGGCCTTCCTTGCCATTTTTTCATACAGCTACACAGGCTCAGTGGCTTAATGAGCTGGAAATGGTCTTGATTCCAGTGGTTCGAGTCCTAGCACTGTGTGACAGGATGAGCTCCTGTTACTTGCCTCAGCTTCTATCCAGCTAACAGTTTGAAAGCATGTTCAAGTACCACTTTGGTGGGGGAGATGAATTGGTGCTCCATGCATGTAGTTAGATTCCTGATGACTCTGAACCTTCCCAGTTGTAGCGCCTGATTGTAAGGCACGTCCAGGAAGGGAGGGGGCCTTGGGTGACATTGCAGGAAAAGCCACTCATCTTTCTTTTTGGTGTGAAGCTAGCTCGCCCTCCTGAGGCACACCTTGAGAAGTGTGCAAACGTGTCCTACAACAGAGCTGGTAGCTTGGCAAGCGAGATTGCTACTCTGCATTTGCATTGTGGGCTCCTGGCTACTGTAACAATGACATACGCTAATTATAATAATTTATACATCTGTAAAACTCCTGGCTTTTTCTCCTGGTGCTTGCTCCAGCACAAGCTTCTGAAATTCCTACTCAGTTGCTTATTATTTTAGTCCCCGGTTTATTGCCTTCCATTTTAACATATATATTGTATTGAATGGCTTTTTAATTGCATGTCACCCAGAGTAATTTTTAGTTGGCCGGCCTATAAATGTGAGCTATAAATAAATGAAACAATTGCAAATCACATTGCTTCTTGTGCGAAGATGTATACTGCATATGTATGTAAGTGGGTATATGTTTGCTTTTGAATATGTATTTATAGCAGGGGTGAAATCTAAAATTTTTCCCTAACGGTTCTGTGGGCGTGGCTTGGTGGGGGTGGGGTGTCCTGTGACTGAGTGGGTGTGGCCAACTTGATGTCACTCACAGCCACGCCCACTCAGTCACAAGACCCCCTTCCACCAAGCCACGCCCACAGAACCTGGTAGGAAAACTTTTTAAATTTATTTCTCCCGCGGCTCTTCCCACCTGCCCCATTCCCCAGACTCCTACTGCTCACCTTTCTCCTGCAGCTGGCTGTCAGGGAAGGCAAGCGCCCAAAAGGTACCAGAGTCACTCACTCGCCTTCTTGAATGAGCCGCTCTGGTCCACGCGCCAGCTGCGCAAGCGCACAGTTTATTTAATTCAGCGGCAGGTTGGATGTGCACTTGGGCAGCCGGTGCATGGACCAGAGCGGCTCATTCAAGGAGGAAAGTGAGTGACTCTGGTACCTTTCGGGCGCTTGCCTTCCCTGACAGCCAGCCGTGGGAGAAAGGTGAGCAGTAGGAGTCAGGGGAATGCACCATTCCTCAACTCCGGCCTTGCCGCAGAGCCACTGCCTGCTCACCCTTTGCCACGTGGCTCCGCCCACCTGCCCCATTCCCCGGACTCGGGGATTGCACCATTCCCGGAGTTCAAAGTGCAGCACTGTTTCTGTGAAAGAAAGAAAGAAAGAAAGAAAGAAAGAAAGAAAGAAAGAAAGAAAGAAGGAAGGAAGGAAGGAAGGAAGGAAGGAAGGAAGGAAGGAAGGAAGGAAGGAAGGAAGGAGAAAGAAGAAAGAAAGAAAGAAAGAAAGAAAGAAAGAAGTCACTATTTTTCTTTCTGGTAGCTGTCTAGTTTTCCTGAGATTCTTTATAAAATGTAAATCAAGGGGTGTACTGTTTCATAATTTTTCCCATTCACTTGAGGAAAAAAATTTCTTGTGAAACCTTTTTAACTCAAGTAATTAGAAATTGATGAAAAGTGTACCACTGGGCTTAATTAAAGAAAGAAAATGGGCAGGTCAAGGAAATCACCGTCATTTCATACTGGGGATGTTCTGCATGTCTATTTTATACACTGCTCAAAAAAATAAAGGGAAGACAAGCAGAAGACATCCGAGATCTGAATGGATGAAATAGCCTTATTAAATACTTTGTTCATTACATACAGTAGTTTTGTGTTCCCTTTAGTTGTTTGAGCAGTGTATAAACCGGACCTGCGCACTTTCCGCCGTGCCCTCAAAACATTCCTGTTTCAGCAGGCCGGCCTGGCCTAACTTTCCCTTTATATTGCTTTTTTTTTTTTTTTAATTTTATTTTAAACTGGGATATATTAAATGTATTTTTTTCGTTCGCTGTTCACCACCCTGAGTCCCTTAAGAATAGGGCGGTATATAAATTTAATAAATAAATAAATAAATATTCACTCTGGAGTTTACAAACAAGCCATGTAATGGGTACCTGGTTCATAGGGCAGATACAGGCTTCAGATTAAGACTGTAAAAGATCAATTACTTTGAATGGATTCAGCATGAGATAGAAAATAATTATTTGCTTGGCTATGGGTCACATAAAGAAATATGTCTTAGAGTCTGGGCTACCTGAAAGACGGTAAGAAAAAATGTACTCAGCCCAAAAGGACATAAAGACATAGTTATGCCAACCTAGCCTTGGGCCCCAATAGGGTTGTAGCATGATGGTGGTAACTAATGACACCTGAACGTCTCCCTGTGTGCATTTTGCTCCCTCCCTCTCCCTCCTGTTTGGTTTTATTTTGATTGAATTTTTAAATTTATGATCTTTATCTATTGTTTTAATAGTTTACATCACATTTTATTCAATGTCCGTAAGGTGCCTAGAGTTACCTTTGGCAAGATAAGTAGCATACAAGTTTGATGATAGATAGATAGATAGATAGATAGATAGATAGATAGATAGATAGATAGATAGATAATTGGTAGCATTGAATATATCCTTAATTGATTGAATTGAGGCCACTCTGAGAAGAAAGTGTGGATTGGGGACTCAAATGACCCTTTTTATACCTATTATTTTTTAAAACTGACTATAGACACGAGGAATCCAGAAGAACTTTGGTGGTTATAACAGTTACATAAAAGGAACTGTTGCTTCTAAGTTGCTTCTCTCCTGGACTAGTTTCCATCAATCGCTTCTTGTCCTGCCCTCGGGTGCTTTAGAAAATAGGTTGACCTTCTCTTCTTTGTAGCAGCCCCTTAGATGCTGGAACACTGCTATAATTTGAGTTTCTTTTATAATTCCCAGTCCCAGACTTCCAGCTCCAGGTTCCCTATGTATGTGTGCCAGTGGTGGGATTCAATTTTTTTTACTACCAGTTCTGTGGGTGTGGCTTGGTGGGCGTAGCTTGGTGGTCATGGCAGGGGAAGGATACTGTAAAATCTCCATTCCCTCCTCACTCCAGGGGAAGGTCACTGCAAAATCCCCATTTCCTCCCAATCAGCTGGGACTTGGGAGGCAGAGAAAAGATGGAGGTGGGGCCAGTCAGGGGGTAGTATTTACCGGTTCTCTGAACTACTCAAAATTTCCGCTACCGGTTCTCTAGAACTGGTCAGAACCTGCTGAAACCCACCTCTGATGTGTGCTTTTTAACAATTGGGGAAATCATAGACAGGGCTGCCACGAGTCACATGTCATGTAATTCTCTCTCCCCTTTAGATGTATATTGTTTAGCCATCACAGCAGTTTATATTGTACTCCATGATTAGACGTACATCTTTGCATTTACAAGCAATAATATTTGTCATAAAATTGTGCATGATAAATCTGTACTCAAGTTCCAAACCTGGACAGATACTTGACTTCTGGCATGCTATGACTAAACAATATCTAATTGTTACTGACTTCCCAGATGGTCACTCTCTAAATGTTAGGAAAAGCACAATTAATCTGGCAATCAGTTTTCATTTCACTGGAGTCAGTAAAACATCTCCCCGCCCCCTTAATCTTATCCACGCAGAGGTAGCTGCTGCTGTAATATTTTTTGGAGCATGGAACAAATAAAGATCAGTTGATCTCTCTTTTAAATCTGCTTTTTCTAGAAGAAGAGTTTCAATCTATCGAGGCTGGCTTGGATCTTGACTAATCAATGGTACATTGGTCTGTAAAAGCATAAACGGTGACTCTTTCCAACACAGCAACCTTTTTTATTTTGGCTATTTATGGGACTGCCTGCTGCCACCAATAGCCTCCCACCGACCAGTACGCTCCCATAGAGAGGGGCTCCTCCGGGTGCCGTCGGCCAAACAATGTCGACTGGTGGCCCCCAGGGGGAGAGTCTTCTCTGTGGGGGCACCTACGATCTGGAACGAGCTCCCCCCGGAGATACGGAGGATTCCGGATCTGCGTACCTTCCGTCGCGCGCTTAAGGCGTTCTTATTCCATCAAGCTGGCCTGACCTAAACTTTTCCTCTTTTTAAATGGAATTTTAAATTTGGTTTTAATTTATTGGGGTTTTAAAATGGTTCAGCCAAATTTATTTAATTTTTTTTATCTCTATTTTAAATTTTGTATCTATATGTTTTATTTTATGGCTGTTCACCGCCCTGAGTCCTTCGGGAGTAGGGCGGTATACAAATTTAATAAAATGAAAAAATGAAATGAAATTATGGAGTTAACTCAGTGGTAAAATCCGAACCGGTTTGCTACTGGTTCACTGGCTGTGGATGCGTGTTATGTGCACATGTGCAGTGTGCCCCAAACATGCACTGCATGGACATATGCACAGTATGTGCCAAAAGGAGGCTTGGGAAGGTAAGTAGAACAGTGAGGGGGGGGAAATCAGCTGTGGTGCGCAATTCAGGATTTCCTCCTTTCTAGCTAAGCTAAACCCCATGCCACAGCTGATCGTTGGAAATATCAGTTCAGAGGAACCGGTAGGTTTTTTTAACTACCGGTTTGCCTTAATTGGTAGCTTTTTGAACTTCCGGTTCAATTGAACTGATAGATTTTTTTTTTACTACCATTTCGTCTGAACCGGTAGTTTTTATCACTACTGGTTTGCCCGAACCAGAGCGAACCAGTAGCATTTCACCCCTGAGTTAAACTGCTGTATTCTACTTTGGAGGACATACTTTGCAAGAAGTTCCTAATCACGAAGATTTCATTATGGGAGTTGAAGCCTAGCGTATCCGGATGGCATCAGATTTCCGCAACCTGATGCCTCCCAGATGTGTTAGGTTTTAGGTTCCTTGGTTTTTGTGATCTTTGTGGATCAGACATGTATAATATAGATGGTTAGTTCTCTAGGATAAAAAGCTATGATCCATTCCTAGTGATCCTTCTGACTGATTAAAATTCATAGCAGAAAAAAAGAAGGCTACTGTGAGATAATTGCATAAAAATATTACCATGATATCCCAACTATGTTTTCCTCATGAAACATGAAGGGAATATCCTACTCAATCCAATGTTCTCATAAGTTAGTTTAGTTTAGTTTAGTTTATTGTCATTGCACATGGTACAACGAAATTAAATGCCATCTTCAGTGTACATTATAACTATAAAAATAAAAACCCAAACATACATCCTTTACATGCTATATAATTGAAACTGAAAACCCGATATTGCACTATACCGTAGAATTCAATATGGTTATTGCCCTGGGATAGGAGCTGTTTTTTCAGCCTATTTGTCCTTGTTTTTATTATCCTGTACTGTTTGCCAGAGGGTAATAGTTCCAAAAAAGGGTGCCCAGGATGAGATGTTTCTTTAAGAATGTTTTGAACTTTCTTAAGGCAGCGGGAATTATAAAGCTCTTCCAAAGAGGGGAGAGGGCAACCAATGATCCTCTGGGCAATGACGTTAACCCTCTGGAGTGCTGTCCTATCCGCCACTGTGCAATTGGCAAACCATAGACTATGATTGCCTTCACTACATGGTCTTTAGCTTGATTACATTATTAAATTGGGCTGTATTTCTGTTTGGACTTGATTAAAAAAAATCAACAAATGAACTTTTTCTTTTTCTAATATCCTTTCCGATTACAGAATGCTTACTCCATTAGAAATTGATTGTAGAGTATCATCTTCCTCCATTTCACTAAGCCAATTGGAGCTGGGAGATAAGACAAACTAGTGAAAATATTTCCTCCTCTTGGACATCATGTTTAATTAATTTGTTCTGTAGCATACTTTCAGCAATCAAAGGAGTATTAAAAAGACTATTTGTTGCTCTGTTTCCTTAATGATCACCTGTCACCTTATGATAGGTAATAATCCAACATGTGAGAGAAAGTGGCCCAGTGCTCCTATCACCCATCTCCTCCCACTTATGATTGTATGACTGTAACTTTGTTGCTTGTATCCTTACAATTTATATTGATTATTTCCCAGTATGATTTGATTGCTTATTTGTACCCTATGACTATCATTAAGTGTTGTACCTTATGATTCCCGATGAATGTATCTTGTCTTTTTATGTACACTGAGAGCATATGCACCAAGACAAATTCCTGTCCAATCACACTTGGCCAATAAATTATTCTATTCTATTCTATTCTATTCTATTCTATTCTATTCTATTCTATTCTATTCTATTCTATTCTATTCTATTCTATTCCATTCCACTCCACTCCACTCCACTCCACTCCACTCCATTCTGGAATTATTGAGTCTGTCATCTGCACCTCTATAAATGTTTTCTTTGGTTCTGCAACCCAACAAGACAGACACAGACTTCAGAGGATAATTAGAACTGCAGAAAAAACAATTACTACCAACCTGCCTTCCATTGAGGACCTGTATACTGCACAAGTCAAAAAGAGGGCTGTGAAAATATTTACAGACCCCTCGCATCCTGGACATAAATTGTTTCAACTCCTACCCTCAAAATGACGCTATAGAGCACACCAGAACAACTAGTCACAAGGACAGCTTTTCCCCAAACACCATCACTCTGCTAAACAAATAATTCCCCCAACACTGTCAAACTATTCACTAAGTCTGCACTACTATTAATCTTATCATCATTCCTATCACCCATCTCCTCCCACTTATGACTGTATGACTGTAACCTTGTTGTTGGTATCCTTAAGATTTATATTGACTGTTTTCCTATGACTATCATTAAGTGTTGTACCTTATGAGTCTTGACGAATGTATTTTTTCTTTTATGTACACCAAGAGCATATGCACCAAGACAAAATGTGTGTTCAATCACACATGGCCAATAAAGAATTCTATTCTATTTTATTCTATTCTATTCTGTTCCGTTCCATTCCATTCCATTCCATTCCATTCCATTCCATTCCATTCCATTCCATTCCATTCTATTCTATTCTATTCTATTCTATTCTATTCTATTCTATTCTATTCTATTCTATAAGATTCATACTTCTGCACATTTAGAGGATTTAGCAAAAGAATCCTGTCCTACTATCTAAATATTTCTTTTATGAAGGACAAAGAAAACACTTGTACTTTTATATCACAAAATGTAGTCTCCTTAAACATTTAGGTTGTTTTATAAAATCTCCCACTAGATTTTATTGTTTTACCCATCAAAAGATTCCATTTGACATACAGTATATTGTTATAATACCTTTTCACTTTCAAACATGTTACACATTCATCACTATTCAGCAGTTCAGGAAGTATTGTCTTTTTTTTTTAGGAACAGCATGTGCATTTTGGGTCCTTCCCATGTGGTAATTTTTTTTTTAAATGGCTCATATATTGTGATACACATGACATTTCATTTTTTCCAACTTTCAGGGCTCAGATAATGGTATTTCTCCTCAGCTATAAAACATTACTTTTGCATCTTAAGGAATGAAGACACTATTAAAAATTATAATGGGATTATTAATGACAGAAAAAATGCACTAAAAATTCATTTTAGGAAGCACCATATTCTGATAAATATTCTGTCTGTAAGGCACCCTGTGTTTTTGTATGAAGAAAATCCAAAGATTTATTTTGGCTTACAGTTTTATAATTTGCATAGATGCCATTTCATTAACAGAAGGCAAAGCATCTGAATTCTATGCATCTGTTTTTCTGTGATTTTCTGATCTGTCCCTTCATGGTTGCCCATAATTTTAATAGACAAGTATAAAAATGATGATTGATGGAATTTACCCAGAACCTCAGAACTACATGCTGGTCATCTGGAAAGTGAGTTATAATTATTACTTCATACTGATTAATCCCCCCACCCCTTAAAAATTATGTATCTCAATCACTAAAATTAATTAATCCTACTAACTACCTATCATTAAATTCAACTATTCAATGCCCTTTGTATTGCAATTCCAAAAAGATCTGTTCAGAAGAAAGTACTAATTAATATTTATTGTACTTATTCGAGATAACTTGGAATAAAATGAAATAGAATTTTGCTATTCCAATAATGCTTTGCTGATGATAGAGAATAATAGACTATTCAATAATCTGCTATTTTGAAAAAAAAAAAAACACCTTTGATTTATGAACATTTTGGATAAGAGGGGATTCTAGGCAGTTGCAATTTACTTCTGTCCATTCTCAATCTATTTTTGCTAAATAGCAAAGACTCTTTAATAATCCCCGAAACAAATTATACAATCGCCACATGAGACTTCCAAGAATTGCTGTATTGAATCTATCCAGTCCATTTCTCTGGTTCCATATTAGTTAACTAAGTGCTGAAGGCAAACTCACAAACAAGATACACATACATGAATCTTAGCAGCTGGTTTTGGAAGATATTACAAGGACAGCTAATGCATTGTCACTATGACCTGTAGATATTCAAAGCTTCATCTTCTATAAATTTATCTAATTCTCTTTTATAGCCCTATAAATTGGTAGATCTCAGTAAATTAGCCTATTTTAGTTTTAGCCTGTTCTATATCTATTCCACGTCTGTGCCACCTCATCTCGGTTAAATTGTTTCCTCCCCACTTACGGAATGATATATGAATTTGAGTTGTTCATTGAGTTGTCACATTCATCCTTTCTCCTTTATTTGTCTTAGAATAGAATAGAATAACAGAGGTGGAAGGGACCTTGGATGTCTTTTAGTCTAACCCCCTGCTTAGGCAGGAAACCCTACACCACTTCAGACAACTGGTTATCCAACATCTTCTTAAAAACTTCCAGTGTTGGGGCATTTACAACTTCTGGAGGCAAGTTATTCCACTGATAAATTGTTCTAACTGTCAGGAAATTTCTCCTTAGTTCTAAGTTGCTTCTCTCCTTGATCATATCTTTAATGATATGATTGTTTAGCATTGTCTATGGAGATTCTCATTCATCCAGGCCATGGTTATCCCAAAGGTGCTTTTTCAAAAAGCAACTGGACCCACAATACTGTCAAATAATTTACTAAAACTGTATTACTATTATTATTCTTCTCTTCCTTCCTAGTATCTATCTCTTCCCACTTATGACTATAATCGTGTTGCTTGTATCTTTCAATTTATATTGTTTTATTTGTTTACTAGTACAATTTGATAAGTTATTAGTACCTTGACTATCACTAAGTGTTGTATTTTTTTATTCTTGATGAATGTATTTTATTCTCCTTATGTACACTGAGAGCATATGCACCAAAGACAAATTCCTTGTGTGTCCAATCACACTTGGCCAATAAAGAATTCTATTCTATTCTATTCTATTCTATTCTATTCTATTCTATTCTATTCTATTCTATTCTATTCTATTCTATTCTATTCTATTCTTTTGTTTTTCCTTGAAGATGTTTCACTTCTCATCCAAGAAGCTTCTTCCGTTCCATTCCGTTCCGTTCCTTTCAGTTCTCCAATCAGAACGGAAGAAGTTTCTTGAATGAGAAGTGAAACATCTTCAAGGAAAAACAAAGTCCAGTTGCCTTTTGAAAAAGCACTTTGGGGATTGTTTAGCACTGTTTTCTTTTTTCTTTTCCCCTTCGTATGCCACTCAGAAACACACTGAGTTGGGTAACCAAATAAATCCTTAAATAAATCAACAAACCTTTTGCACATTCTTTATATATAGGATTATTTAATTTTGCCTTCTATGTACATTTTCCAACCGTTTTCTCTCATAGAAGAAACAGTGTGAGCTCTGAAATGGTATACGCTTCTCTTCCTTTAAAAATAAAATATCTGCCACTTTGAACTTGAATAGTCAATTACTTTCCGCTTTCTTGGCACAAAGTTGATAAAACTGTAGTGTATCCAACACCTTTGAAAAGCAGACTGCTGCGTCCATTTATATACATGTGATGTTATAAAGGAAGGAAAGAAAGAAATGTAGTAATATGTACAGGCAGTCCGGGACTTACAATAGTTTGTTCAAAGTTACAATAGCACTGAAAAAAGTGGCTGATGACCATTTTTCACACTTATGACTGCTGCAGCATCCCCATGGTCATGTGACTCATAGTTTTGATGATCGCAATGTCCCGGATGATGTGATCACTTTTTGTGACTTTCTAACCAGCAAAGTCAATGGGGAAATCAGATTCACTTAATAACTGTGTTATTAACTTAAGAACTGAAGTGATTCACTTAACAATTGTGGCAAGACCCATTGTAAAATGGGTCAAAACTCACTTAATAACTGTCTCACTTAGCAACATAATTTTTGGGCTCATTTATGGTCATTAGTTGAGGACTACCTGTACTATTATTACTATTAATGTTGTATTTATTTCTCTTGTGTCATGTTCTCATAATATGAATATGAATGGGATAGGATAGGATAGGATAGGATAGGATAGGATAGGATAGGATAGGATAGGATAGGATAGAATAGAATAGAATAGAATAGAATAGAATGAGAGAAGGGAAGGGAAGGGAAGGGAAGGGATGAGAGGAGAGGAGAGGAGAGGAGAGGAGAGAAGAGAAGACTTTATTTGACCAAGTGTGATTGGACACATAAAGAATTTGTGCATAAGCTCTCAGTGCACATACAAACGACAAAGTAATATAATCATAAAATACCAACAGAAGAAGACAATACTATGGTAAATAAGTGTTCAGCAGAGTGATCCCATGAGGGAAAAAACAAGATGATGATGATGATGATGATGATGATTGGATTCAAAGTTCATTTCTGGGCCATCAGGCAGAAGTGTCCATTCAGTTGAAGTCAAAGAGGGGGCAGGGCTTCATTTGCACTTTCAAACAATGGCTTTCTTGATAATATCCACCTCCATTCCATCCCCAGTCACCTCCACTCCATGGCTTTCTTGACAAAACCCACCTCTATTCCATTCCCACCCACTCCACTCCATGGCTTTCTTGACACCATCAGGTGCAGGAAGGACATATTTATGTAAAAGCATTTCATTAGTCAAACCAATGAACCCGAAAAGCTCATTAGCAACAGTTACGTTTAAATCCCATCCTCACCGGCCAGGAGGATCAAAGCCAAAGAAGACTCAACAATCTGACTTAATTAACTAGTTAAAAAAGAGAATGCTTTTTTTTTTCCTATGCAGATTCATTCCAAAATGAATCTGGGCTCCAATACTTCAAAGGAAGTCGAATGTGATGGAAGGGTAAAAGGTTTAATTTGGAATGTAGCCATTGTCTGCACTGAAAAATGGATTATCTATCCTTCTTTTGTAAGGTTTGAAAATAGGTGAGAATAAATTTTCAGACGTGTTGGAAAATAATAGTGAAGTTAATAGATACGTACTCAGAAATCAATCCTATTAAGTTTAATAGGATCACATTCTAAGATGTTCATACTCAAACAATATAGATCCATGGCTGTCTGTTTTCTCTCTGACTCCAAGGTGCTTTGGAAAACAACTTCAGCACTGCATTCATATTTGATTGATAAAATTGTTTGTTCTTTTACACCTTTAATTAGATCTTTTAGATCTGATTAAAAAAGCATCTAAAATGATTTTATACTTGCGTGCGTAGTTATTTGATGTTGGGGTCCTGTCTTTTTTTAATCGATCAGAATAGATCCAGAAGGAACCTTGGAGGTCTTCCAGTCCAACCCCTGCTCAAGCAGGAGATCTTATACCATTTCAGTTAGGTGCAGTGGTGAAATCTAAAATTTGTTACTACCGGTTCTGTGGGCGTGGCTTGGTGGGTGGGTGTAATGTGACCGGGTGGGCGTGGCCAATTTTGTTTTTGTTTTTTAGTTTTAAAAGCATTTTTCTACAACCTCTTTGGTGAAGAGGTTGTAAAAAAAATGCTTTCAAAAGGCTCTGATGATCCCAGCTGAGTTGCCTGATCATCAGAGGCTTTTTTTCTTTTAAATGCCTCTGATGATCCAAGCTGAGTTGCCTGATCAGCAGAGGCTTTTTTTCTTTTAAAAGCCTTTGACGATCCAAGCTGAGTTGCCTGATCAGCAGAGGCTTTTTTTTCTTTTAAAAGCCTTTGACGATCCAAGCTGAGTTGCCTCATCAGCAGAGGCTTTTTTTTTTACTTTTAAAAGCATTTTTTCCGCCGAAGAGGTTGTAGAAAAAATGCTTTTAAAAGTAAAAAAAAAAAGCCTCTGATGATTGTGTGGCTCAGTTGGGCATGCGGGGGAGGGGGGCAGGGATTTTTGCTACCGGTTTTCCGAACCACCCGCCTTCATCACTACCGGATTGGGCGATCCGGTCCAAACTGGGAGCATTTCACCTCTAGTTAGGTGGCTTTCCAGTCTTTCCTTAAATCTTCCAGTGATGAAGCACCTACAACTTCTGAAGCCAAGCTGTTCCAAAGCACCAGAAGGCAGGACAAGAAACAATGGATGGAAACTAATCAAAGAGAGAAGCAACCTGGAATTAAGGAGAAACTTCCTAACAGTGAGGACAATTAGCCAGTGGAACTGCTTGCCTCCAGAAATCGTGGGCGCTTCATCACTTGAGGTTTTTAAGAAGAGAGTAGACAGTTACTTATCTGAAATAATATAAATCTCCTGCTTGAGCAGGGGGCTGGACTAGAAGACCTCCAAGGTCCCTTCCAGTTCGTTCTGTTCTGTTCTATTCTATTCAAACTATTCACTAAGTCTGCATTACTATTACTATTAATCTTCTCATCGTTCCTATCACCCATCTCCTCCCACTTATGACTGCATGACTGTAACTTTGTTGCTTGTATCCTTATGATTTATATAGATATTGATTGTTTCCTGATTGCTTATTTGTACCCTATGACTATCATTAAGTGTTGTACCTTATGATTCTTGACGAATGTATCTTGTCCTTTTATGTACACTGAAACAGTGGTGGGTTTCAAAATTTTTTACTACCGGTTCTGTGGGTGTGGCTTGGTGGGCATAGCAGGAGAAGTATACTGTAAAATCTCCACTCCCACCCCATTCCAGGGGAAGGATACTGCAAAATCCCCATTTCTTCCCGATCAGCTGGGACTTGGGAGGCAGAGAATAGATGGGGGCGAGGTCAGTCAGAATTTTTACTACCGGTTCTCTAGAACTGGTCAGAACCTGCTGAAACCCACCTCTGCACTGAGAGCATATGCACCAAAGACAAATTCCTTGTGTGTCCAATCACACTTGGCCAATAAAGAATTCTGTTCTGTTCTGTTCTGTTCTGTTCTGTTCTGTTCTGTTCTGTTATACTCTACTCTACTCTACTCTACTCTACTCTACTCTACTCTACTCTACTCTACTCTACTCTACTCTTTCTTTATTTTTCCTTGAAGATGTTTTGCTTCTCATTCAAGAAGCTTTTTCAGCTTCTGCTTGGATGAGAAGTGGAATGTCTTCAAGAAAAAAAAAATCCACTTGCCTTTTGGAAAAGAACCTTTGGGACAACCAGGACCTCGATGACTGAGAATCTACAGAGAAAGTAATGTGTAATGTGATCTGGGAAACAACCTGTTCAAAAATCAACATTTCTAGGATTGCAGGCTACCCCCCTTCCCAAAAAATGTAGGGTCACAAAAACATACGTCCTGCTCTCTTTTTACTTGCATTCAGAAAAGGAGTGGGGTTCAATCACACAGATGTACCTACTATCTTGACATGTTTTATATCTTCAGATACCTCAACCAGGAATTTCAATTTTCTAAGAAGCAATTACAAAAATGGGTCCAAAAAAAAAAAAAATCCTCATTAACTCAAACATGCTCATCTAGTTTTATTTTGTTATCTTTTTTCTGAGGTTTGGCAGCTTAAAGAAAGTAATAAAGCTAATTGTATCACTGAGAAATGAATGTGTGTGATTGGTGAAATATGGTCTTTAATTTTCTGGACAGAATTAACTTGTATCAAATAGAATTGAGTTCCTAATATTATTATTTATTAAAAAAAATCTGTTTCAGTATTGGGGCTTTACCAATTTTCTGCATGGCTAATCTTGTCTCAATTTGTTGCTTTCTCATTAACTTCCATTTTCAGTTGTCAATTTATCCACAACTTGGCAGCAAGTGAAAGGATTGCAAAAAGGCTGGGTTTACTCAAATTTAGGAAACCAAAGTCTCTGTGCATTTCAAATTTCGAGCTGAAAATAATTTCCAAAGTGCCTTAAATGAAGGCCTTATTGACATTCATACTTTCTCTAGGTTCAGTCTGCAACAAGTACATTATACATTATAAATTTTACGTCTTCAATTCAAGGCTTTGAAAAAAAATGTGAATAAGTGTCTTTCCAAATGATCAGAGTGCTTTGAAAAAAAAAAAGCCAGTCCAAATGTTTTTATATGAAGCTTTGAGTAATTTGCATAATATTCTTCTTATCTCAAGGACTTGAGTATCTGAATAAATCTAATTCACAATTAGGAAAAACCAAAGAGAAGAAGACAAAAAAAAGTAATGATCAGTTCATGAAAAAATCAGAATAACCCGAGAAAGAGTGCAGAGAAGAGCAACAAAGATGATTAGGGGACAGGAGGCTAAAACATACGAGGAACGGTTGCAGGAACTGGGCATGGCTAGTCTAGTGAAGAGAAGGACCAGGGGAGACATGATAGCAGTCTTCCAATATTTGAGGGGCTGCCACAGAGAGGAAGAGGTCAAGCCATTTTCTAAAGCACCTGTAGGCCAGACAAGGAATAATGGATGGAAACTGATCAAGGACAGATTCAACCTGGAAATAAAGAGAAATTTTATGACAGTCAGAACAATCAACCAATGGAATAGCTTACCTTCAGAAGTTGTGGAAGCTTTCAAGAAGAAACTGGACTGCCATCTGTCAGAAATGGTGTAGCGTCACCTGCTTGGGCAGGGTTGTGATGTTGGACTAGATAGCCTACAAGGTCCCTTCCAACTCTATTGATCTGTTAATCACACAATTTGGAAGATATTGAATTAGTAGAATATTGAATTAGTGATTTTCTAGCATTTATTTACTAACTGTTTATATTCTCAAACAGCTGGATGACGGCCATGAAATGAGGTCCAAAAGATGGACAATACAGATTCTTCATCATTTCTCTAGGCCAAACTGCATAATCTAATAATCTTCACCTTTTAGTTTCTAAACACGGAATTCTAATTAGGTTTACTTCAAGATAGGCTTAAGATACAGAAGGATCTTGAGAGACTTGAACTTTGGGTGCCAAACAAAATGAAAATCAATAGTGAAGAAAGTAAAGTTCTACATTTAAGCAAGAAAAATCAAAGGCACAAGTACAATATAGGTCAGTGATGGCTAACCTTATTGCTGTCGTGTGCCAAAAGTGAGGGGAGCATGGGGAGGGGTCCATGGGCACGCATGGCCACACCCATAATTCAATGCACCCCACCCTCCATGCATGTGCACAGGATTCCTCCGTGCCCCGCCGCTTTTGGCACGCAATGGCATGGTGGGCTTGTTAGGCCCATTTTTTTGCCCTCCCCAGGCTCCAGAGGCTTTCTTTGAGCCATGGGGATGGTGAAAATGGCCTCCCACCCTGGAGGTCCTCCAGAAGCCGGAAATGGCCCATTTCACCTGGGACTTAGGAGGCAGAGAATAGATGGGGTGGGGCCAGTCAGAATTTTTACTACCAATTCTCCGAACTACTCCAAATTTCTGCTACTGGTTCTCCAGAACTGGTCAGAACCTGTTGAAACCCACCTCTGCTCTGCTCCCAAATCTGTTTGTCTGTTATTCTGTTTATACTCCAAAAAAGTTATTGATAGTCTAGTATCATAATGATTAAATGATCCTGTAGTATGTAAATATTACCATATTTTTCGGAGCACTAGAGTATAAGACGCACTTTAGTTTTTGGGGAGGAAAATAAGAAAAATGCTGATTGGCAGGTGGATCAGCCTCCCAGAATACCCCCAATCAGCTGTTCCCAGAGGTGAATTTTAGCAACAGGTTCCTTGGTTGTGAGTTCTGTGCTTTGCTTTTTTTTTTTGCCTCTGAAAGCCTCAGAAAAAAATCTCTGAAGCTCTGTTTGGGGGCTTCTTTCCTGAAACTTTGTTTCTGATGCTTTTTTCAGCCTCTGAAACCTCAGTTTGAGAAGCTGGGTGGGGCTACATTTGGAGTATAAGACATATCCAGATTTTCACCCACTTTTCTGTAGGGTGCGTCTTATACTCCGAAAAATACGGTATATCTGAATTCACAATGTCTTAATGAGTGCATTGCAATAGTTTAGCCTTCAAATTTCCAGTTCATGAGTCACCAAGCCAGGTATTTTTCTTTTAGAAAGGACAGGAACCATGTTATTTATCAGCTTTAGTTGATAAAAAGCCATCTTTTTATATTTTTGTGGCTGTGTAAATATGATGGAGTTTCTTCAATTGCATTACCAGCATCCACAAAACTTTTTTTCCCTTGTTTTAAAAATATAGGGCATTTTGATTGCTGTTGGGAATAATTCAAGTCAGAGTCATCACTTTAAAAGAAAAGAAAACATTTTCACACAGTCCTTTCTCCACAGCTTGCTGCTGTATATTGGTGTCACAACTGCCAAAAAGAAAAAGAAAGGGGGGGAAAAAAGATTTGTGAACGTTTTCCTATTTTTGAATGGAAAGGAGAATAAAATTTTTGCAGGACATTAAATGAATGTATGAAGTACAAAACAAGCAGCCCAGAAAATAGATTAGACAATTTTGCATGGACAATGGAAAACACTTTCTTTGCTCATTCAGGTAGTTTAACTAAATATTTTGTGATTTCGGCACCTTACCCCACAGAAAAATTAACTCTGATTCCTGGTCATATAACAGCATTTAGCATTTAGCATTTAGACTTATATACTGCCCCAAAGTGCTTTATAGCACTCTCTGGGTGGTTTACAATGTCAGCTTATTGCCCCCCAAAATCTGGCTCCTCATTTTACCGACCTCAGAAGGTGGATTCAATCTTGAGCCCTGTCAGGATCGAACTCCAGGCTGTGAGCAGAGTTTGCCTGCCATACTGCACTCTAACCACTTCACCACTAGGATCCCATAGAAAGGTTGCCTCCTTAAGAAAATATTACTTTAGGAAGAAAATTGTGTCTTAACAGATGCTGATCAGCTTCATTACTCTTCTTCCTAGCGTTCTTCCTGCGCTATGGCAGGTATGCATATTTGCTACATTGCTCTAACAGCCATCTTTATCTTAGTTTTATTTAGGATCTGTGGTGGCGCAGTGGTTAGAATGCAGTATTGCTGTTGTGGCCCGTACGTGGCCTGTGCAGCTAGTAGCTGATTCAGACAGCGAGGAGGCTGGTGTGATGCTGCGCGAGCAGCCTGTGCAGCTGGCACTCAAGTCGGACAATGAGGAGGCTGGAGAAGATGTGGTGCCAGAGGCGGGGATTCAGCCAGGGCCTTCAGAACCTCCAGAAACTCCCTTAAGTGAAGAGGACAAACAGGAGGAGCCTCTTCTTGATGCACGGGCGTGCAGAGCTGCCAAAAGGCAGGAGTGGCTCCTCAGGAGGAGGTCTCCTCGAGAGTAAGGCTTGGGGCTAATTGGCCACTCCCTTAGCCTATTTAAGGAGGAACACCGACTGAAGCAATTTGCAGGGAACAACTTAATTCACTCTCCTTCGCGTCTGGATCTTAGTTCTCTGCAAATTGCTTATGAGCTTTCTGCCAACCATAGTAAGATTACAATTATTTATTCTTTGGATTCTTGTAGGCTGTTAAGAAAGTTAATTAACAGCCTTCGTTTGAAAAAAAAAACCTGATTAAATTTAGTAAACTAAGGTTTGTATAGACTTTGTGTATGCTCCATTCTTTGGGGTCCGTAGCTGGGGCAGAACAATTGCAAGCTAGTTTTGCTGACTGCCAGCTGACTGCAATTTAACAGTTTGAATCTCACCAGGCTCAAGGTTGACTCAGCGTTCCATCCTTCCAAAGTCAGTAAAATGAGGAGCCCAATTGTTGGGAGCAATATGCTGACTCTGTAAACCGCTTAGAGAGGGCTGTAAAGTACTATGAAACAGTATATAAGTCTAAGTGCTATTGCTATTTTCTTGTCTAAAAACTAAATTTGTTTTTAGTTGTCTAAAAACTAAATTTGTGTATTTGTCAAATATGGATATGGAAGATGATCCATGGAAGCATTTTGATTTTCAGGATGGACCTTGAATGTTTGGGTAGGTCAAATTATCTTTTCCATGTGTTAGCTCTCCCAGTATTTTCAGATAAAATATTCTCAAGCTAAATGATTAATGGAGGAAGCTGGAAATTCTGCACTTTTGGGGGCATGTGTGGGTGGGGATGTGTGATAAGACAAGATTCATAGATGCAAGCAGATATGCTTAATTTGACTTATTTGTGTTAGTGAAGGGCCAAGAAGTCTTCCATGGGACATAAAATTCTTGTTTTTATGCTACATTTACTCCATCCTGTACTTCAGTGTGTGGCTTGTAGCATCATTACTTGGACAGAATTATTAGAAAAAGTAGAAATATAGAATAATATCAGGAATATGTAGAGCATGGTTATATTTATAAGATGTGTGAATGTGGTACTTGTTTTAATTTGACGCTGCTCTCCGTTTAAAAGGCTTAGACCTCCTAATACCTAAAGAATGGTTGCTGGAATTGGGTATGTTGAGTTTAATGAAAAGAAGGACTAGAGGTGACATGATAGCAGTGTTCCAATATCTAAGAGGTTGCCACAAAGAAGAAGGCAGCAAGTTATTCTCCAAAGCACCTGAAGGCAGGACAAGAAGTAATGGATGGAAACTGATCAAGGAGAAGAACAACGTAGAACTAATGAGAAATTTCCTGACAGTTAAAACAATTAGTGTAAAGACTTGGCTCTGGAAGTTGTGAATGCTTCAACACTGAAAGTTTTCAAGAAGAGATTGGATAACCATTTGTCTGAAATGGTATAGGGTTTCCTGCCTGAGCAGGGGGTTGGACTGGAAGACCTCCAAGGTCCCTTCCAATTCTGTTATTCTCTTATTCTGTCATATTGAGATGATCACACATTTGCTGGGTTCCAACAGTAACCAAAGAGTAATCATTGGGAGGAAGGCATGGCCCATCCCCATCCTCCAGCTTCTCCATACATGTGGGACGAGCCTCACACGACAGCCAACCTGACCTTGGGCAAACCAGTAGTTAAATTATCCCTTCCCCCCCCCCCATACACACACTATCAACGTGAATCCTGGGTATTGCACTGCGTTGCAATGGAGAAACAGGCAATGGAGTGGCCGGCACAAGAGAAGGAGGAGGAGCAGGAAGAAGAAAGAGAGAAAGCGGCCTTGACTTTCCCTCATGTCAGCCACTCCATTGCCCGTTTCTCCATTGCAATGCAGCGCAGTATACAGGATCCACTTTGATAGTGGATGGGGTGGGGTGGATAATTTAACAATGGGTTCACCCAAACCGATGCGAACCAGCTGAATCCCACCACGGAATTAGGTGCTCATTAAATCTAGCTTGTAGCATAGGCCATGATCTAATGAATTCAAGTGTTGCTACACAGAACCTGTCAACATTATATGCAGTAGGGTTGGTACAGTGATGAAATCCAACTTTTTTTCCTACCGGTTCTGTGGGCATGGTGTGGCTTGGTGGGCGTGGCAGGGGAAGGATACTGCAAAATCTCTATTCCCACCCCACTCTGGGGCCAGCCAGAGGTGGTATTCGCCAGTTCTCCGAACTGCTCAAAAGTTCCGCTACCGGTTCTGCAGAACCTGTCAGAACTTGCTGGATTTAATCTCTGGGTTGATATCTAAAAGCAATAGGATGGTATACAATTGTTATGTGTATCTGAGCTTGTTTATTTGCTTTCATTACCCAACTAGGTGACATCACAGCTTGCCCTGCCAATGTTGATGGGGATGTGTTTTTTTTCTCCTAGATATTTCCATGATTAAAGCATTTTTTTTTCCTTTTATGGTTAATTGTCTGGTGATAAACCTCTTATCTTGGAATTGGTTGCTGGACAGGATGTGTTCTGATCTTTTTGTTTCCTTTTCAGTAGCTTTTGGCAAGGCAAACTATTGTATATATTATACGGGAAATAAACCCCGCACTCACTAGCACGGATGATACTGCTGAACTGCCAACCTTTTAATCAACAAGCTCAGTGTCTTAGCCACTGAGCCACCGTGTTTCTTCTAGTATGCTATTAGCTTAGCCTTAAATACATGATGGAGAAAAGAACTGAATTTAATAGGGCTGCTCTTAAGATTTTAATGGGACAATTTTACTTCCTTCTCGCACTGTGATGTAGACCGCTATAGATTTAATGTTTGTTTGATGTATAAGACAAAATAAAATTAAAAAAAAAAGATTTTAATTTCTTGCAGAGGTCTAGGTCAGGGGTCTACAACCTTAAGCACTCAAAGAGCCATTTGGACCCATTTCCCACAGAAAAGGAAACACCGGGAGCCACAAAACCTGGGTGGGCGTAGCCAACTCGATGTCACTCACTTCCACCAGTCACATGACCACGCTTATCCAACCAGTCATTAGGGCAGAGAACCAGTTGTAAAAAAACCACAAAACCCTTTTGACATTTGTCTCTCACACCTCCCTCCCCCCCTCTCTTTCCCTCTCTCTCTGTATCTCTTTATGTCTCTCTCTCTCCACCTCTCTCTGTATCTCTCTTTCTCTGCCCTGGCCACTTCTCCATCCCCTGCCATCGCCCGTACCTTATCAGGCCAGGCGAGGAGTGACTGGTAGGAGAGGGGGAGGGGCGGGGCCAGCCAGTGGTGGGATCACCTGAGAGGGAGCCACAGCAGAGGGCCCAAAGAACCGCATGTGGCTCCAGAGCCACAGGTTGCTGACCCCTTCCATTTATGAAGGTGCTCTTCATAAAATGGAATGAAAAAAACCTTGAGATTTTCTTTTTAAAGCAAATAGAAAGAAAAGTAAAAGATTCAGATTCGCTGTTCTCAATAAAAGCTTTCTGTAAGTCTTTAAAACCTGGGTTTGATTCACCATACGGCCAACTCATGTTGTGAATGTTGGGTCAACATGAATATTGTCAGTCCGTCTCTTTCTCTCTCTGTGTGCGTCTTTCTCTTCCCCCACCTCCCACTCTTTTAAAATAACACATCACAGACTAAAAGCGCTATTATCGCCAACGTATCCAGTTTGCTTCATTCTATCTTTCATATGAAAATATCACCCAGTTTCTTCACAAATAGGATGGAAATAAATTGTAAAAACTGGAGGGGAAAAAAAATCTTTACATTCATTCAATGCCAAGGTTGCTACTAGAACTTTCTGTGTCTTCAAAGCTATCTTTCCTTTGAATGTGGATAGAGATGATGAATAGCTAGGGCTATTTTTAGACTCTATCAGATTCAAATGTGATTATTTATAAATCTTTTGCTCTAGCTTTCCATATTAATCTCATGTTTTAGGGGGAAAAAATCAGTCCAAAAGTCCTTAGGTAAATGAATGTAATGATAAAATAACCCTCAGCAGCTAATAGCATCTAAATGATCGGTGGGTTAAATCTACTCCTGGTATCCCCATGGAGAAATAGAATAGAATAGAATAGAATAGAATAGAATAGAATAGAATAGAATAGAATAGAATAGAATAGAATAGAATAGAATAGAATAGAATAACAGAGTTGGAAGGGTCCTTGGAGGTCTTCTAGTCCAACCCCCTGCTTAGGCAGGAAACCCTACACCACTTCAGACCAGTGGTGGGTTTCAAATTTTTTTACTACCGGTTCTGTGGGTGTGGCTTGGTGGGTGTGGCATGGCATGACATGCTTGGTGGGCGTGGATTGGTGGGCATGGCAGGGGAAGGATACTGTAAAATCCCCATTCCCACCCAACTCCAGGGGAAGGTTCCTGCAAAATCCCCATTTCCTCCCAATCAGCTGGGACTTGGGAGGCAGAGAATAGATGGGGGTGGGGCCAGTCAGAATTTTTACTACTGGTTCTCCAGAACTGGTCAGAACCTGCTGAAACCCACCTCTGCTTCAGACAAATGATTATCCAGTCTCTTCTTTAAAATTTCCAGTGTTGGAGCATTCACAACTTCTGGAGGCAAGTTGTTCCACTGATTAACTATTCTAACTGTCAGGAAATTTCTGCTTAGTTCTAAGTTGCTTCTTTCCTTGATTAGTTTCCACCCATTGCTTCTTGTCCTGCCCTCGGGTGTTTTGGAGAATAGCTTGATTCCCTCTTCTTTGTGGCAGCCCTTTAAATATAGGAAGACTGTTATCATGTGACACCTAGTGTTTCTTTTCATTATACTTTCATTAAAAAAGGTAAGCCATCATAAGCTGTTGGAGAAAATGCAGATAACAGCAACAGCATCAGCAACAACAACAACAACAACAACAATAATGTCACTCCCCCTCAGCCCTAGGAAGGAGGCAATGGTGAACCACTACTGAAAAACCTTGCCAAGAAAATAGCAGAGATTTATTCAGGCAGTCTCGGAAAACCAAAAAGATTGAGTGGGGAAAAAAATGAAATAGAATAAGCTTTTCTCCCCCGCACCAAAAGAACAATTTTATTTCTGCAAATCATGAGAATTTCAACATACAAAGGCACTGTTCTATTTAATGCCCTTGAAGAAGTTGTGATATACATTACAGTCTGGAGCATATGAAGTTGCCATATGTATCCAAGCCTGTGTACAGAAAGTGGGCTGTAATTTAGCAGGCTGAAATTAGTCATGATTAAATTAAATTACAGCAATTTTGAAAAGTCTATTTTAATTATGGCTAAGTCTGCATCCAACGCATGATGATGATAATGGAAAATTAATATTCAAGTGTAGGGGTTAAGGGATCTTCCATGTCTGTACATGTCTGTTGAAGGTTTCATTCCCTATCACATTATTGAATTCACAATTGCTAGACCACAATTTTTTGAATAAGTCATTCTCGGTGTCAACTTGCAAAGCTTTCAAGTTGCCTTGAGCAGGAGGGAGGGAGAACTAAAGTGAATTCCATACATTCTTTCTGACCGCAATCAGAAGGAGGGTGTTAGGTTTCACAGCCAGCCAAAGTGGTTAATTGGAGAATGTGATTTATGACATGGCCAGGGGGGAGGGGAGAGACAGGGTCATAGGGGAACGTAAATCTACGTAGGATCAGTCCTAACTGCATCCGAGTATTGCCGGAATGTTGCTCCTAATAAATGAATATATTTCCTTTGAAGTTTGGATCATGGCTCATGAATTAATTAGGGCATCTTTCGGAAACTTGACATTCGGTTTGATTTGACCAGTATTCTAAGCCATAAAGCATGGAACAAAACCAATGATCATTGGCTTTGGGTCAGGGTTAAGAAATCAGGAATCAGGGTTGTTCAAATGAGTACAATTTCTATGGAGATTCTCAGTCATTCAGGTCCTGGTTGTCCCAAAGGAGTTTTTTCAAGAGGCAACTGGACTTTCTGGTTTTTCTTTGAAGACGTTTCGCTTCTCATCCAAAAAGCTGAAGAAGAGAGTACAAGTTTATTCCATGGTACCCAGTGTTGGGTTCCTCCTGGTTCCGCCCGGTTCTGCCGAGCCAGTAGCGGTGACGATATGATGTCACCAAACCGTTTCTGCTCCCCTGCCCCCCCGCATTATTCTTACCTTTTATTTGGCCCCATCCCCAATCTATTGCTGCCTCCTGAGTCCCAGCCGATCAGCTAGAAGAAAAAAACCTGTTTAAACTCTTGCCGCGGGGCTTCAAAGGACCGTCCTACAGCTGATCAGTGTTAAAAGGCAGTGTGGTGATAGACCGGTGCCTCTAAAAACAAATGAGTAGACTAGTGCCTGAAAAAAATAAATGGGTAGACCAGTGCCTCTAAAAACAAATGAGTAGACTGGTGCTTGCAAAAACAAATAGGTAGACCGGTGCCTCCAAAAACAAATGAGTAGACCGGTACAGCTCTGCAAGCAGTTAAAAGCCTGGTAGACCAGTACCTCTGCTAAATCCTAAAGAATTGTCACATGACCATCAAGCCATGCCCACAAAATAAGCCACGCCTACAGAACCGGTAGTAAAAAAATTTAGAACCCACCCCTGATGGTACCGCTAAACAAGAATCTGAACTGCAGGTAGTCCTTGATTTACAACAGTTCATTTAGTGACGGTTCAAAGTTACAATGGCACTGAAAAAAGTTTTTCACACTTATGACCATTGCAGCATCCCTATGGTCACGCGATGGGCATTTGGATGCTTGACAACTGGTTCGTATTTATGACGTTTTGCAGTCTCCCGGGATCCTGTGACCATCTTTTGCAACCTTCTGACCAGCAAATTCAATGGGGAAGACAGATTCACTCAACAACTGTGTTACTAATTTAACAACCGCCGTGATTCACTTAACATCTGTGACAAGAAAAGTAAAATGAGGCAAAACTCACTTCACAAATTTCTCACTTAGCAACATAAATCCTGGGCTCAATTGTGGTCATAAATCAATGACTACCTGTACTAATGATGAAGGCAAAATTGGCAGTAGATAAGAGAAGAGAAGGGGATGTGGTACTCAGTGCTGAGACACTGAGCTTGTCAATCAAAAGGTTGGCAGTTCAGAGGTTCGAATCCCTAGTGCCGCGTAACGGGGTGAGCTCCCATTACTTGTCCCAGCTTCTGCCAACCTAACAGTTTGAAAGCACATAAAAAATGCAAGTAGAAAAATAGGGACCACCTTTGGTGGGAAGGTAACAGTGTCCTGTGCGCCTTTGGCATTTAGTCATGCCGGCCACATAACCACGGAGAAGTCTTCGGACAGGGGACGTGACTGGCTCTTCGGCTTTGAAATGGAGATGAGCACCACCCCCTAGAGTCGGGAACGACTAGCACATATGTGTGAGGGGAACCTTTACCTTTACCTTTAAGAGGAGAGAATTCAAGAAGGGCTGGACTTCTTGTGGGTGCAAAGGGATTCCAAATTGATGGTCGTAAAATGGGGCCAAAACTCACTTAACAAATATCTCACTTAACAACAGAGAAAATTTGGGCTCAATTGTGGTTGTAAGTTGAAGACTATCTGTATACAACATTACTAACAGCGAGTGTCACTCTTGAAATCTGTCAGGTTCAAAAAGCAGTTCTTCCTACAGGTAATCCTTGACTTATAACCATTCCTTTAATGACTGTTCCTCACACTTACGACTGTGGTAGGATTCCCATATTCAGGTGATCAAAAATGTGTTAACGATGGTTGCAGACTTCCACATGTCTCTTGTGATTTTGTCATTTGTGACCTTCTTGGTTGGCTTCTAATAATCAAAATCAATAGGCAGAACTGGATTTGCTTAATGAACACTTGATTCACTTAACAATCTTGGCAAAAAGGTCATAAAATTGGGTGTGGCTCACTTAACAACTGTCTTGCTCAGCAGTAGCAATTCTGATCCCAATTGTTGTCATAAGTCAAGGACTACCTGTATATCAAAAGATATCTCCCCGTTTTTCAGCTTCTAGCTAGCTTCGTGTATTTATTCATCAACAGGGAAGTCTTGTTGCTGGAAAATCAAGTGCCTCATTTTTTCCCAATAAATCACCAGCACGCTGACATTCAGACAAGCTTGGATTAAAAACAAATGCAACCCAATGACAAGAGTATTGCACAGAGCTATAAACTATGATAGAGGTCTCAATTATATACCAGTTCTGGGGTAATAACCATCAAATAATCAATACTTGGTTAAATCACTGAGCATTAAATATTCTACAGAGGCTACAAAAATCCTGAAATTTATCTAAACATTGTTTCTTGGGTTTAAACAACTGAAACATTAGCATAAAGAATGATAGTCATGACTTCCAGCCAATATATCTGTGTGTTTATGTTTGTGCCTTTGTATGTATATCTCCCTGTGTATATATTGTGTGTATGTATGTACTCTCTCACACTATTATCTGTCTGTCTGTCTGTCTGTCTGTCTGTCTGTCTGTCTGTCTGTCTATCTATCTATCTATCTATCTATCTATCTATCTATCTATCTATCTATCTATCATCTCAATCATCTATCATCTCTCTCTCTCGTCTATCATCTATCATCTATCTATCTATCTATCTATCTATCTATCTATCTATCTATCATCTATCTATCTAACATCTCAATCATCTATCATCACCTCTATCAGCTATCTATTATCTCTCTCTCTGTTTCTCTCTCTCTCTCTCTCTCTCTCATCTCAATCATCTATCTATCATCTCTCTCTCTTGTCTATCATCTATCATCTATCTATCTAACTATCTATCTATCTATCATCTCAATCATCTATCATCACCTCTATCATCTATCTATTATCTCTCTCTCTCTCTCTCTCTCTCTCTCTCTCTCTCTCTCTCTCTCTCTCTCTCTCTCTCTCTCTCTCTCTCTCATCTACTTGTCTATATGCATACATATTGACATAAAAAATATAAATTATATGAAAGTTCAGGGCAGACCCTATTTATTACATAAATTACACTAAATGTAATTAATGTATAAAACACATTGTAATTGGCTTTTGGGACCTGATTTTAGCTATGCCGTATAATTTATGTTCTTATATACCAAGACAAGTATGACAAACAATGAGTTTTTGAAATTATTCCTATTGTGGCTAAGGGAAGCTCAACAGGCAGATTTTACGATCCAGCTGTTGAATCTGCTATTGTTGCCTGGATTAGTAGATCTTTGATCTTTAAGATAAAAATATATGTATCAACTTGTTTGACTCCCACGTAACATATATCTGGATGAAAGGAGTCTGCCTTTTTTTTTCTTTCCTTATGAATCTTTTGACATCTTAAAAGAGACTTTGTTTAATTTATAATAACAGCAATATTTTAAAATGGGTGAAATAAAGCTTCACATTGTATTGATCTTTTTCTCAATGATTAGCACTGATTTTAATAGAAAAAAAAATATATGGCTTGCATATATTTTATATGCAGTTCATAAAAAACCCACTTAAATTTGGCTGTCCACCTATTTATTTATTTCATAATAGCTTTATTATATTTTTTTAAACAAGAAAGGCAAAACTAACAGAAAGTAATAATTAGGATAAACAAAACATAGAAAAAGAGAACATAGTTTACATGGAAAACTACATGGAATTTTTTTTTAATGGCTTCTAGCTTTCTTTTACCAGTTATACAGTAAGTATAAATTTAAATTGATATTTTCCTTTAAGATTACAGTATAGTTTCATTTTTTTTAATTATCAACATTTTTCCTAGTCATCAAGTCCATATATCATAATTTCATTTTTCTGTTTCACGCAAAAAATCAAAAAGGCATTAAAATTAATCATATTACCTACCTATTTATGAAAACTATCATAACTGGACTACAAAAATTCAGACAAATAGTTACTTTTCTGAATTATAACTCATGAGCAGATCTTTGTGCTGTAGGTAATATTAACCTTTTAAGCATGAAACGTTTCTCTGGAACTATGGAAAATAGAACCCTTCAGTAATGGAACATTCTTTCAAAAGTGTGGAGATTCATCATAGAAATTGCTTTTCAGTTTGAGATTGGAATCTGGAAAACTGCCTGATGGGTGTTTGGTCCTGTGGAAAAACAGAAAATTCTGGACTTTTCTGGAATCTTCTATTCATCAAATGTACGTTTTTTCTCATTCCTGTTTTCTACCTTAAAACGATACAGCACTGTCAAACAGTTTAATGCCCAGAATTTATGGAATTGTGATGAAAGACTGATACTGATATCTTATTATTTCTTCCATATTGTCATAATTTATGGCAAGGCTGCACTCTGGACATTTTTGTCATGAAATTAGATATACTCAAGACTACACCTGTTATCAAAGACTGTTAGAGCTATTAACCCAATACTTCCATTTGATCTCAATCTTGGGTATGATATAGCAAGATTACGAGAAGCAATTTTCTTTTACAGTTTCCCAATTCCAGAATATTCTCAGCGTGTTTTCCCTCTAGATATCTACTAGGTTACAACTTCTATTATTTATAGCCAGAAAGAGCTACGTTGGGGAACATTGCTCCACAGGGAATCTGGCCAATGTTAAATACAAACTTACTTCATTTATCCATCCAGATTTTTTTAGTGGCTAGTCCAACAACTTTTTCTCTTCTCTGTTTTGAAGATGTTTATATTCTACTTATTTATCTATTCTGATGGTTTTGTTTTTCAGTTTCTATGGTGCCTTAGGCAGAGTTTCTTTTAAGGAAAAACACTCAAGAAGTGCATAAAATCGATATGTAAGGAGTTAGAACAAAGGAAATATGTCAGAACGCTATGTATTCAGTGTTGGCACAGGCAAAATTGACTAATGCACCAGAGCTCTAAGGTAAAAGCAGATTTAGAACATCAGAAATACATGTTCATTATATAGTAAAGGGTGAGAAAATGAAAGTACAGAGATATTACCCTTTAAGCACCTCATCTGCTCTTGTTGCATTCACTTATGTCTCCAATTTAGATTCTTTTGGAGCCCCCATAGTCTCTTTGTTAATTATCCATTTCCCCCCCACTGCTTTGCTTTTTCATTTAATTTGAGAGAAAGCGATGTTTTTAAAGATCACTTATGCCCCCAAGACAGCCATTTTTCTATTTCTGTAATAACACTTTAACTCTCCTCGAGTCACAGATTGCTTCTTGCATATTTTTTCTTCTCAAATATGTATTTTGTCACCGAAGATCTGTACTTTTCATTGGTTGCTTCACGAAGATTAATCTAGCACGTGAGGTAAAAGAAAAATCTAATTTGTCCATAGTAAAGCTAGATATTTTCACACAAATTAAGAAGTTTTGAAAACAGGAGTATTCAAGAGTATTCAACTAGATTACTTTAAGACATTAAATAAGCCACAATTAAAATAAGCCATGACCTACTGTAATGATTGAACCCAATTATTCAAAGACAAAATGAGGGGTCTTTGATGCTCTCTGAGCTTGCTTGTTTCCTCGCAGATGTTTCATTACCCTAACTAGATAAAACCATCAGTGCTAGTCCCCTCATTTCAATCCTGACCTACAAATATTCTCCTTTATTGTTCTCAAAGACCAAAATCAACAAATCTCAACTTAGGATCCAAATATTGGTGACTAGGAAAAATAGGTTGAGAACTTTCATTTTAGATGTGGAACTGACTTGAATGAAAATATGTCATGGACATTTCAATTAACAGGGAAGACATTTAGAGTAGAATTGAAGATTGTTGGTACTCTTTGAGCCTGGTTATTTTCTTACAGATATTTCATTACAAAACTAGGTAACATGATCAAAAGTAGGTAACAATATAGTTTGCTAGTGAAACATCTCCAAGAAAACAATCAAGCTCAGAGAGCACCAAGGACGCCACAGTTCAACCCTGAGTTACAAATATTCTCTTCTATCGGTACTATAGAATTTATTTCATATTTCTTTTCCTGTGGTGTATCTGTTCTGCCCCAGCTACGGAACCCAAGAAATGTAGCACACACAAAACTCCAAACAACTCCGTTTACTACAAACAGTCTTTTTTCAAATGCAGGCTATTACTAAAAATGTCCTTAACAGACTTCCAGGAATGCCAAAGATTAGATAAAGGCTTACAAGAGTTGGCAATTAGCCCAGAAACCAGGTTTACAAGGAAATGTCACTCTCAAATGTGACCAGACGAACATGTGTTTGCCAGCTGTGTGCAAATTTAAATAGGCTAAGGGAGTGGCCAATTAGCCCCAAGCCTTACACTCGAGGAGACCTCCTCCTGAGTAACCACTCCTGTCTTTTGGCAGCCCTGCGTGCTCGTGCATTGAGAAGAGGCTCCTCCACTTCACTCTCTTCATTTGAAGGAGCCTGTGTAGGTTATGAAGGCCCTGGCTGAATCTCTGCCTCTGGCACCACATCTTCTTCAGCCTCCTCGCTGTCCGACTTGAGAGCCGGCTGCACAGACTGCTGGCGTGACACCACACCAGCCTCCTCGTCATCGGGATCAGCCACAATCCGCGCAGGCCGCTGGTGGGCCACAACAGTATTGTTATGTATTTGTGATAAAGATATAGACTGTAGAATTGTAGTATGTTGAAAATTCTTCTGCATTTTTTTTTTACTATCCTTAAATGGGATGAAAAAGATACCATTTCTTCCTCCTAACCCAATGATGAAAATTTCTGTGAATTTCATGGGTGAACTGTGGAAACATTATTGATGAAGCGTACAGTGATATACAGTATCTTTCTTTTCACAATCATTTCTTCCAGAGCATTCTGAAGAGTAAGTCAAGATGGGAACCATAACAATGCAAGACATGACTTTTTTTAAAAAAAGGATGGCTTTGATTGTGTGATCAAGGCTGCCATCTTGGTTATGATTCATCCAGTAGGTTACAGCCATTTTGGCTTCTGGAGGTTTTTGAAAAAGTCAAGGAAAAAGTTCAATAGGATTTTTTTTCCACCAGAGTTTTTTCAAATTGGAGCAGTGAAGGAGATTCCAGAGTGATTGAGAGAGGCATAAAAGAAAATAGAACAGCAATGGCACAGTCTATATCTTTATCACAGCTACCCCACAAGAAAAGAAATATGAAACAAATTATGTAGTACAGTGTTTCCCAAAAAATAAGACCCTGTCTTATATTTTTTTGAACCCTGAAATAAGGGCTTGGCCTAATTACCATGCACTCAAAAGCCCAATTTATTATCAGGGGATGTCTTATTTTGGGGAAACAGGGTGGCGATAAAAGATAATATTTATAGGTCAGGGTTGAACTATTGCATCCTTGGTGCTATCCGAATTTGGTTGTTTTCTTGGAGATATTTCATTACCAAACCATACTAGGCTGATGATGTTACCTAGTTTGGTAATGAAATGTCTGCATGAAAACAATGAAACTCAAAGCGCACCAAGGACCCTAAATCCTGTAGTGTTATGGGAATGAGGTAGATGACCTCGTGGGTTCCGTTTATCTTTCATGCATTATAACAATGCAAACCATTCCATTATAAAAAGCTTACTGAAAATGAATACATACTTCTAGGACAATAACAGACAATGTCCGACAGTTTTTAAAATTTGCATGTGGGGGAAGGGAATGGGTGGGAACATGTGTCAGGGAAGGGGAGCTCATATAAAATAAATTGATGCGGTGTATTTAAATGATGGAAAATGCAAGTTTTATATCAAGCCCTATTAACACAATCCAGAATCATGAGAACAGATTTATTATTTATATTGCACACTAAAAGTTATCTGTAAAGGAAATTGTGCAAGATGTAGTAAATTAGACCCAAACTGAATTATAAATTGGGATTAAGCTATATGCCGCCACAAATAATTAATAAGCCATCACAATTTATAATTTTACTTTCAATTCTTCAAAGTTCACAAAGAAGTTCAGAAGCCTCCCAGAAAGATTGAGCCCCACTTTGTAGAATTGTCCTTTCATGGATTTGTGTGGGGATGTTTTCGGAATCCAGTAAAAAAAATAGAAAGAATTGTTCTAAATATGGCAGACAAGAAACAGGTGGACATTTCAGCCTTACCATTCTCAGCAAGTCTTGAGTGGAGGAGGAGGAAAAGGAGGAGGAGGAGGAGGAGGAGGAGGAGGAGGAGGAGGAGGAGGAGGAGGAGGAGGAGAAGAAGAAGAGGAAAAGGGGAAGGGGAAGGGGAAGGGGAAGGGGAAGGGGAAGGGGAAGGGGAAGAAGAGGAAGGAAAAGGAGGAGGAGAAGAAGGAAGAAGAGGAGGAGGAGGAGGAGGAGGAGGAGGAGGAGGAGGAGGAGGAGGAGGAGAGGTGAAGAGGAGGAACTACTTTTCTCTTTTTGGAGGAAACAGACTGAAAGGGAGACACCTAAGACCAACAGTCTTCCAGTCAGAAGGAAGTAGAACCAAAAGGACTCCCTTGCTTGCTATTTCTACTAGGTCACTAGGATAAAAAACACAATTTAGAGTGACTGCTTCTGGTAGAATGACTTACAATGGGATCAGATGCCATATCTCTTTCTAGAAGAGTTAAAGAGGTGACATCTCATAGAAATGATCAGATGCTGAAAGAACATCTAGATGATACTTCTTGCCAAATTGCCTTTTTTACCACTGACCCCCCACCCCTTCCCTAGGCTATTCTCCATTACTGAACTACTTCTGAGTTCTTCCTGGATTTAGCATTTTATTGTAGCCCATTTCCTTGACTTGTTGCTACCTGGAGATAAGACAATTACTACCACCGTTGCCGTTGTTTTTAATAATCCTTCATTAAGCTATAACACAGTACTAAGAATAAGGAAAAAGAATCAAATCTTGTTTGCTCTTTGTACTTTGTCATTCTTTGATGAAGAAATGATGGTAACAATAGCAATGAAATAAGATAATCTTATCTTGAAAAAGTCAAGCCCAAGCATGAGGATGAGGATTGTGATTGTTGTTGCATTTCCCTGTCCACGGACATATAGACCCATCCAAAGATTTAATAAGTTTATCTGAAAGCACAATTCTGAGATTACTTGTTATTGTTTCCATTTCAAGTATCGTGTGGTATTATTTGAATAAAACTGCTTCTGACTGAATGAAGAATATAGTTCCTTAGTGGCCAGGAGCCACAATTCATTTGAATATCTGATAATTTGAGAATAAAACTTCCAGGTTAGTAGAAAGTGTTTCGAGTTTGGCACTGAATAATGATCCACAAATAGCAATGCATCTCCAGGCTCCATTCACCAACATATTATAGTGCTATTCATTTCCTATAGGACTATTTCTACAGGAATACAAAAATATTCCTACAGGAAGAGTGTGCTGCAGCTACCAAAAAAGCCAACATACTCCTAGGCTACATTAATAGAGGGATAGAATCAAGATCACGTGAAGTGTTAATACCACTTTATATTGGTAAGAACACACTTGGAATATTGCATCCAGTTTTGCATGTTGAGGCTCTAGAAAGAGTGCAGAGAAGAGCAACAAAGATGATTAGGGGACTGGATGCTAAAATGTATGAAGAACGATTGCAGGAACTGGGTATGTCTAGTTTAATGAAAGAAGGTCTAGGGAGACATGATAGCAGTATTCCAATATCTCAGGAGCTGCCACAAAGAAGAGGGAGTCAAGCTATTCTTCAAAGCTCCTGAGGGCAGGACAAGAAGCAATGGGTGGAAACTAATCAAGGAGAGAAGCAACTTAGAACTAAGGAAAACATTAGAACAATTCATCTGTCATTCCTGAAGCTAGCTTGACTGAAGCCATTTTGGCTTCACACTGGAGCTGAGGGATAGGAAGTGGGGGATTTGAGATAGTGGAGATTTTGTAGCCAAAAGAAAATACTTTCTCTTGGAAACCAAGGACATTCTCAAACCTGGTCAGAGGAAGGCGGAGTGATGCTATCCGATTGTCAGACTGCACGTTGATTGGACCATGTGACTGATTGTTTTGAGAAAGTATAAAATATTTTACTTTTAATTAGGTGAAAATTGCGGGAGTCTTCAGAGTCGGTTTTCACCAGATATGTGCCAATATGATATTTCTAGTAAAAGTATTCTTTGAGGAATTGAATTGCCTCAGAGTCTTGCTTGCCATTGATTTATTATTTGGAACCCTGACATAATAAGTAGAACAACGTGCCTCCAGAAGTTGTGGGTGCTCCAAAACTGGAGTTTTTTGGATAACAATTTATCTGAAATGATATAGGATTTCCTATATCTATTCCTACTGTATATATATTTGCTTGAACAAGGGGCTGGACTAGAAGACCTCCAAAATACCTTCCAACTCTGTTTTTCTGTTATTTATAGAAACAACTCACCTCGGTATTGTGGATATGAGGAACACAAACATAAGTACTCTGGCAAGAGAACCTGGTAATCATTGGTCAGCCTTTGGATGCTTCAGAATATTTCTCTGAATTCTGAAAGCTTGAATCATTTCCCTCGCACTGGAATTACCTCCATACATTACACGTCCACCCTATCTAACTAATTCGACAGTTACTTCTTTATCTGTAATTGCTGATGGTGTTAGACATCAGGAAAAGGTCTTTTCCCTTCAATGTGAACTTTCTAAGTGCTGAGCTCAGCAAAGGAGCTCAAATTCTCTTTCAAGTGCAAAGCAAAATTGGCCTGAATATCAATATTCTATCTCTTGGTCTTGGTGGATCACCTGATTCCAGCAGGAGGGGAGAACAAGAAGATCTGCTGAATATTAGGTTTTAGGTTTTTTTGCACAGGGAAACTGCCCCCTTGAATCACCTTAAGAGGCAAAAATTAGCTTTGGTGGCAAAGGTAAATCCCATGCTTTTCCCAGCCATATTTAAGAACTTAATTCAAAATAAATTCCAGGAATGGTATAGAATTGCTGCATGCATAATTATCATTATTTATCTGCCATTCACCGTGACTGATCAAACCAAAGAGCCTATATTCAAGCAGGGGGAATATGTAGACTATGAGCAAAATCAACAAGATATATTTGGAACAGGCAGAGAAATTAAGTAGCAATTTTAGTGGTGATATTTCTATACCTCTCTAAAAAAACAAAACAAAACAAAAAAAAACAGAACAAGGGCTTCCATAACTGGGTTTTAAACAGCCAGGCAATCATTAAATAGCAGAAAAGAGTTAGGAATAATTTTATACACTGTGCTTACACATAATTCTTACAGAATTATATGAGGATTGAAAGATTCAATAAAAATCACGGCCATCCTTGAGAAAAATCCCTACAACACGGTTGTTCATTTGAAAATGATATTCCCAACCACATTTATTTCATGAAATTGTTTTTGTTTTAAAGTAAATAAATAGACTAATGCTGTAGTATTTGAGGGGCTGCCACAAAGAAGAGGGAGTCAAGCTATTCTCCAAAACACCCTAGGGCTGGACAAGAAGCAATGGTTGGAAACTAATCAAAGAGAGAAGCAACCTGGAATTAAGGAGAAACTTAATTAAGGAGGACAATTAACCAGTGGAGCAGCTTGCCTTCAGAAGGCATGGGCGCACCATCACTGGAGGTTTTTTTTAAAAAAATATATTTTATTAATTTTTAAACAAACAAAAAACAAAAGCATAAGTACAAAAATACAAAGAAGAAAATTTTTGTGCAGAACTGTGACATTTTACACGACATATCGCTACTTAGTTCTTATACTCTATGCACTTTGTTTCATCAGATTCTATTATATCTATTATATATTCTATTATATCTATTATAGGAGCCTGAATGGCGTAGGAGGCTAATGCCTCCTAAGGCAGCATTTAACATCCAGCTGCCTACCATTACTGCAAGTTCAATTCTTACCAGGCTCAAGGCCGACTCAGCCTTCCATTCTTTCTAAGGTGGGTAAATTGAGGACCCAGTTGTGGGGGCAATAAGCTGACTTTGTATAAATATACAAAAGTATGAAGGCTATTGCTTAACGTATTGTAAGCCACCCTGAGTCCCCGGAGAAGGGCGGCATATAAATCATATATATATATATATATATATATATATATATATATATATATATATATATATATATATATATATATATATGTCTTTTTCTGTTTCTCGTAGGCTTTTATGTGCATATTCTTTCTAGCCAGGTTTTACCTACGTAAGCTAGGTTGTTCTGCAGCTCTGACTGTGTGAAATCTCATTCACCATCCTCAGAGCTCCTCCTCTGCTGACAAACTGCAACTCTGCGTTGCTCTCTGGGAGACTCAGATAGCTATTTCTGCCTTATAAGGCTTCGTCAGTGAGCCACACCCACTTCTCAGATATTCCCCCTGTAAAGGTACAATGTGTCTTTTTCTGTTTTTCGTAGGCTTTTATGTGCATATTCTTTCTAGCCAGGTTTTACCTACGTAAGCTAGGTTGTTCTGCAGCTCTGACTGTGTGAAATCTCATTCACCATCCTCAGAGCTCCTCCTCTGCTGACAAACTGCAACTCTGCGTTGCTCTCTGGGAGACTCAGATAGCTATTTCTGCCTTATAAGGCTTCGTCAGTGAGCCACACCCACTTCTCAGATATTCCCCCTGTAAAGGTACAATGTGTCTTTTTCTGTTTTTCGTAGGCTTTTATGTGCATATTCTTTCTAGCCAGGTTTTACCTACGTAAGCTAGGTTGTTCTGCAGCTCTGACTGTGTGAAATCTCATTCACCATCCTCAGAGCTCCTCCTCTGCTGACAAACTGCAACTCTGCGTTGCTCTCTGGGAGACTCAGATAGCTATTTCTGCCTTATAAGGCTTCGTCAGTGAGCCACACCCACTTCTCAGATATTCCCCCTGTAAAGGTACAATGTGTCTTTTTCTGTTTTTCGTAGGCTTTTATGTGCATATTCTTTCTAGCCAGGTTTTACCTACGTAAGCTAGGTTGTTCTGCAGCTCTGACTGTGTGAAATCTCATTCACCATCCTCAGAGCTCCTCCTCTGCTGACAAACTGCAACTCTGCGTTGCTCTCTGGGAGACTCGTTGCTCTCTGGGAGCAACGCAGAGTTGCAGTTTGTCAGCAGAGGAGGAGCTCTGAGGATGGTGAATGAGATTTCACACAGTCAGAGCTGCAGAACAACCTAGCTTACGTAGGTAAAACCTGGCTAGAAAGAATATGCACATAAAAGCCTACGAAAAACAGAAAAAGACACATTGTACCTTTACAGGGGGAATATCTGAGAAGTGGGTGTGGCTCACTGACGAAGCCTTATAAGGCAGAAATAGCTATCTGAGTCTCCCAGAGAGCAACGCAGAGTTGCAGTTTGTCAGCAGAGGAGGAGCTCTGAGGATGGTGAATGAGATTTCACACAGTCAGAGCTGCAGAACAACCTAGCTTACGTAGGTAAAACCTGGCTAGAAAGAATATGCACATAAAAGCCTACGAAAAACAGAAAAAGACACATTGTACCTTTACAGGGGGAATATCTGAGAAGTGGGTGTGGCTCACTGACGAAGCCTTATAAGGCAGAAATAGCTATCTGAGTCTCCCAGAGAGCAACGCAGAGTTGCAGTTTGTCAGCAGAGGAGGAGCTCTGAGGATGGTGAATGAGATTTCACACAGTCAGAGCTGCAGAACAACCTAGCTTACGTAGGTAAAACCTGGCTAGAAAGAATATGCACATAAAAGCCTACGAAAAACAGAAAAAGACACATTGTACCTTTACAGGGGGAATATCTGAGAAGTGGGTGTGGCTCACTGACGAAGCCTTATAAGGCAGAAATAGCTATCTGAGTCTCCCAGAGAGCAACGCAGAGTTGCAGTTTGTCAGCAGAGGAGGAGCTCTGAGGATGGTGAATGAGATTTCACACAGTCAGAGCTGCAGAACAACCTAGCTTACGTAGGTAAAACCTGGCTAGAAAGAATATGCACATAAAAGCCTACGAAAAACAGAAAAAGACACATTGTACCTTTACAGGGGGAATATCTGAGAAGTGGGTGTGGCTCACTGACGAAGCCTTATAAGGCAGAAATAGCTATCTGAGTCTCCCAGAGAGCAACACAGAGTTGCAGTTTGTCAGCAGAGGAGGAGCTCTGAGGATGGTGAATGAGATTTCACACAGTCAGAGCTGCAGAACAACCTAGCTTACGTAGGTAAAACCTGGCTAGAAAGAATATGCACATAAAAGCCTACGAAAAACAGAAAAAGACACATTGTACCTTTACAGGGGGAATATCTGAGAAGTGGGTGTGGCTCACTGACGAAGCCTTATAAGGCAGAAATAGCTATCTGAGTCTCCCAGAGAGCAACGCAGAGTTGCAGTTTGTCAGCAGAGGAGGAGCTCTGAGGATGGTGAATGAGATTTCACACAGTCAGAGCTGCAGAACAACCTAGCTTACGTAGGTAAAACCTGGCTAGAAAGAATATGCACATAAAAGCCTACGAAAAACAGAAAAAGACACATTGTACCTTTACAGGGGGAATATCTGAGAAGTGGGTGTGGCTCACTGACGAAGCCTTATAAGGCAGAAATAGCTATCTGAGTCTCCCAGAGAGCAACGCAGAGTTGCAGTTTGTCAGCAGAGGAGGAGCTCTGAGGATGGTGAATGAGATTTCACACAGTCAGAGCTGCAGAACAACCTAGCTTACGTAGGTAAAACCTGGCTAGAAAGAATATGCATATATATATATATATATATATATATATATATGAATCAGAGGTGAAAAAAATCCCTGCCCCCCCTCCCATTGCCCATCTGAGCTGCGCAATCATCAGAGGCTTTTTAAAAAAATTTAAAAAACATTTTTTCTATAACCTCTTCGGCTGAAGAGGTTATAGAAAAAATGCTTTTAAAAGTAAAAACAAAGCCTCTGCCAATCATGCAAGTCAGCTGCAATCGTCAGAGGCTTTAAAAAAAAGAAAAAGCCTCTGCTGATCAGGCAAGTCAGCTGGGGTCATCAGAGGCTTTAAAAGCATTTTTTAACAACCTCTTCAGACGAAGAGGTTGTAGAAAAATGGTTTTAAAAGTAAAAAAAAAAAGTTGGCCACGCCCACTCAGTCATATTACTCCCCCCCCCACCAAGCCATGCCCACAGAACTGTAGTAACAAAATTTACATTTTACCACTGATCTGAATCCATTTTATTTTTCTGTTTTCAATCCATTCGTACCATTTCTCCTATGATACGTAATATTCCAAGTCTGTCATTTCTTTCAGTTCCAATGTTAGTTTGTCCATTTCAGCGCAATCAAAGATTTTTTTGATTATTAAGTCATCGGAGGGCGTCTTTGCATTCTTTCAACATTGCGCAAAGGCCAATCTGTTATATGTAGGATCATATGTCTTGTTTTCTTATCATAAGTTTTTTTCATTATCCCCAGAAGGAACAGTTCCAGTCTATATTCCAATTGAACTACGTGTCAGACTTCGATGCTATCTCATAATAAATGAATTTCCAAACTGCCAATCTTTAAGGAAATCTTCTCTTTAATTGAACACAGCAACCGGATCATGACTCGATGCGGACAAGATTGACCTTTTGCCCCCCCCCCCCAATCCCTCCCTTTCCAATCCCCAATTATCTGCTTCTCATTGGCTATCTTCCAAGTCACTCCACTGACTTCTTGTCTCGTCATTTCACAGGAATGTCTCCCCCCTCCTCATTTCCACGATGACCGGGCTTCAAAGGGTTTTAGCAGGCAAAAGTTCAGGGCTTATCTCTCTCCTCTGTATGCCAGCGGTGAGACGCTGATGCTACGGTTATTTCTTGCAACCAATTTTTTATTTTTTTCCAATATTTTTGCGATACTGAACACAGCCACCATGAGTGATCACTGGAGGTTTTTAAGAAAATTAGACAGTCACTTGTCTGAAATGTATAGGTATAGGTTCTCCTGCTTGAGCAGGGGACTAGACTAGAAGACCTCTAAGGTCCCTTACAGCTCTATTCTATTCAATTTTTTAAAAGAAAGATTATTTATTTTATTTCTCAGGAACGCATTTGGTAATAAGTATAAGCATGGATCGGATACATAAAATAGGTACAAATAGAAGAAACATTAGGACAGGGACGGTAGGCACGCTGATGCTGTTATGCACGCCCCTTACAGACTCTTAGGAATGGGGTGAGGTCAACAGTAGACAGTCTTAGGTTAAAATTTTGGGGGTTTGGGGATAATTCAGAGGCAAGATTGCAAAGGAATTCCATTCAGAATTGCTTCACAACAACATGTTGTGATTTGCTAAAGTAGACCTTTCGCATTGGAGAGACAGAGTTCTCACCTCCCCATATTAGAAGTAGTATCTAGTAGTATCTAGTAGTAGCAGTCATATTTCTACTAGTAGAAATCAGTGATTTTGGACTGACAGCCTACCCATAAGTAGATCTGGTTGACTTAGGCTGATCTTAAAAAGCTAAGCATAGAATAAAGCTGGTTAGTACCAGGATGAGAGACCACCAGGTGATCCCAGAGCTATACACTAGGTTGAGAAGTTGAAAACAGAATCTGGAAACAAGAAGAGGCTATCCAGTTCTGTACTGTTGCTAAGAAAAAAACTTCACACACATGTCCATCACCTCACTAGAAGCTGAACTCAGAGGAGATTTTACTAAAGACAGGTGTACATTTCTGCCATATTCAGCTTTGAGATGTCATTACTGTAACTCTCTGGACTTAGCAGAATCTTGACTATGACAAGATCAGCTTCTCGGTTTATGCTGACCTTTGAAAGTGACAGTCATTTCACAAAAACCCCAGTGTTGCTTTCATAATGGAAGCAGGTGATTGAGTGGCATTCGGGTATACTGTTTGATGACATACTACTTGTAGGTTCCTGCCTTCTAACGCAACATTAAATCAACATTTTGAAATATCTTTTATGTCTGTCACATAAGCCAGGTTCTTGTTACTTCTGACACCATTTAAAGCAGATTAGTTGAAAAGAATAGAAGCTTTTAGGTGAAATTGACAGTAGTGGCCAAAATTGTGGAAACCTTTTGGGAAAAGTGTATTTTCTAAAACTAGTTAATAACACCGCTTTTTTTTTTTTTTGAGTAGTGCCATAAAATTATATGTCAATGGAAAGATAATTTAATCAAGAATGTAATGCAATAACTTTTATGAAGGATTTGCTATTAGAATAGCAGCTACAGTATAAAGAAGAAAAGTGAAACACGTAGAAAAAAATGAGATATAGAAAAATTATCACCATAGAAAAAACGAGATATACAAAAATTTTCACTGTGTCAGTTAATACTTAGTTGGGCAACCTTTAGCATGAATTACTGCCTTACAATGTCTTCCCATGGAGTAAACCAAGTCTTTTAGTTCTGCAGCTGTTATAATGTGAAACCATTTATTTCTATACCGCCCTTCTCCTGAAGGATTCAGGGCGGTGTACAGCCAATTTAAAAACACAAGACAAAACAATGATTAAAAATTAAAATAATTAAATAGATTTGGCCTGTTTTAAAACCCCGAAAATTTTAAATACCCCAATTTAAAATTATTATGTTGATAGCCCGGCCTGGCAGAACAACAGGATCTTCAGTGCGCAGCGAAACACCCGGAGGTCGGAGATCTTACGTATTTCCGGGGGCAGTTCATTCCACAGGGCTGGGGCTCCCACAGAGAAGGCCCTCCCCCTGGGTGTCGCCAGCCGACATAACTTGGCTGATGGCACCCTGAGGAGACCCTCTCTGTGGGAGCGAACTGGCCGGTGGGAGGCTATTGGTGGCAGAAGTCGGTCTCGAAGGTACCCGGGTCCTGTGCCATGGAGCGCTTTAAAGGTGATGACCAACACCTTGAATCGCACCCAGAAGACCACTGGGAGCCAGTGCAGCTTGCGCAGGAGGGGTGTCACACGGGCACAATGAGTTGCGCCCATAACCACCCGTGCGGCCGCATTCTGGACCAGTTGGAACCTCCGAGTGCTCTTCAAGGGGAGCCCCATGTAGAGAGCATTACAATAGTCCAGCCGGGAGGTGATAAGGGCGTGAGTGACCGTGCGCAAGGCGTCCCAGTCCAGAAAGGGCTGCAACTGGCGAATCAGGTGAACCTGATAAAAGGCCCCCCTTTTATGGGTTTTATTGCTGGATCGCTTCTGACTAACAAGTTTCTTTAGTCGGCTCCATAGATTTTCAATTGGGTTAAGGTCTGGGCTATTCCCAGGCCATTCCAGCAGTGGAATAGGATTATCTTGAAACTCAAAAAAAAAAAGTGGTGTTATTAGTCATCAAACCTCAAAAATACATTTTTCCCAAAAGGTTTCCACCATTTTGGCCACTACTGTAGTGAAGATACTGACTGCATCAGAGTGGACTCGTGTCCATTTTAAATTTAATAATAACTTTCAAGAAGTTGAGATGTTAAAATCAAAGAAAAGCAAAATGGTTTCCATGTGTGATGGCTTCCAATTACTAATGTCAGATAACCATGACCAAACCATCTGCTTGTACATTATTTGAAGGAGAGATGGATTTTTCTTTCCAACATTCAATTAAAGCATTTCTCAGTTTAATAAAATTATATATTATAGCATTTTTATCCCGCTCTTCAGCCAAAAAGGCTTTCAGACGAGCTTGCATATAATCAGATTTGCAAGTTAAAAGCCAGGACATGGAAAGAAAATGAGATAGAGAGAAAAAGGGGTAAAAGCAAATGACGGACTCTGTTCTTAAAGCTAAATACAGGTTTTTAATTACAGTGAATGATGAGTAATGATAGTGGTTAATTTGATACAGATTAGAGACAACCCAAAGGAACTGATTTTCAGCAGGGCTAATGCAATGAATTCATTCGTATTCGGTGGGGGAATACAAAGTGATCCCATATTATGCATTAAATTGAGATGTCCAGAAGAAGACAATGGCAACAATGTTGGTGGTACCATTGCCAAAAATACCTACATGGACCAGTGGTGAAATGTAAAATTTGTTACTACTGGTGGCTTGGTAAGGGGGTGTAATGTGACTGGGTGGGCGTGGCCAACTTTTTTTTTTTAATTTGATTTATATGCCGCCCTTCTCCGGAGACTCAGGGCGGCTTACAATGCGTTAAGCAATAGCCTTCGTCCTTTTGTATATTTATACAAAGTCAGCTTATTGCCCCCACAAACTGGGTCCTCATTTCACCTACCTTAGAAAGGATGGAAGGCTGAGTCAACCTTGAGCCTTGGAGAGATTCGAACCAGCAGTAAATTGCAGGCAGCTATGTTAATAACAGGGTGCGTAGACCACTGTACTATTTTAACTTTTAAAACCATTTTTTGTACAACCTCCTCAGCCGAAGCTTTTAAAAATTAAAAAAATCCTCTGATGATTGCGCCGCTCAGCTGGGCATGGCGGGGGGGAGGGATTTTTGCTATCGGTTCTCCGAACCACCTGCTGCCATCGCTCAGGATCGGGCGAACTGGTCCGAACCAGGAGCATTTCATCCCTGACATGGACCTGTCCATGTAATAGACAGAGTCCAACTCAAAGTGAGCTTCACCATTTAATGGATTGATGTAATTGCTCTTCATGTATCCTGTAGACTTTGGGAAAAGTGCAAAGAAGAGCAACTAAGTTGATTAAAGATCTGGAGACAAAAACATATGAAGAAGGGGTTGCAGGAACTGGGTATGGCCAGTCTAGAGAAAAGAAAGACTAGGGATGACATGATAGTAGTATTCCAGTATTTGAGGGGGTGCCACAAAGAGGAGGGGGTCAACCTATTCTCCAAAGCACCAGAAGGCAAGACAAGAAACAATGAATGGAAACTAATCAAGGAGAGAAGCAACCTGGAAGTAAGGAGAAACTCCTAACAGTGAGGACAATTAACAGTGGAACAGCTTGCCTTCAGAAGTTGTGGGTGCTTCATCAGTGGAGGTTTTTAAGAAGAGACCGAGCAGTCACTTGTCTAAAATGGTATAGGGCAGGGGTGTCAAACTCGTGGTGTCTTGTTGTTGTCATGTGATGTATCACAACTTTTTCCCCTTCTCTAAAACAGGTGGGCGTGGCCAGCACGTGACGCATTGGCCTGCGGGCCGTGAGTTTGACACCCCTGGTATAGGGTCTCCTGCTTGAGCAGGGAGTTGGACTAGAAGACCTCCAAGGTCCCTTCCACATCTATTCTGATTGATCTGTTTTAACATGATGACTACTAATGGGTGGTAGCTAAGAAAGCAGGATGCTCCAGTTGATTTTTTTCCCTCAGTGTTCCTTTATTTTTAAGCAACATTGAATCTTCATGGTCCTTTTTTCCTTTGGTGAATTTAGGCAAAAGATCCCGAGTAGATATCCTATTATGCTATATATTTCATTCGGAAGCATAGGGAATAGGATTAGCCACAACACTCAGCCATTACCATGATTTAATTGGCTGGATTAGCATATTATGGTTTATCTGATAAACTTTAGCACAATGTATGGAACTGCTTAATGTTGGTGATGATGTCCCAACTTGTTGGTTCAGAAGCCAAGAAATGGCACCAGCTGGTGCATCAAAGAGTTTTTCATATGGGGGAAAAATATCACTGAACCAGATTAGAATTGTTTGAGCTTGCTGCATGGATAGATTGTTGTTGTTAGTTGCAAAATCATGTCCAACCAATTGTGACCCCATGGACAACATTCCTCCAGGCCTTCCTGTCCTCTACCATCCTCTGGAGTCCATTTAAGCTCATGCCTTCTGCTTCAGTGACTCCATCCAGCCACCTCGTTCTCTATCGTCCCCTTTTTCTTTTGCCCTCAATCTTTCCCAGCATTTCTCCAGTAAGTCTTTCCTTCTCATTAGGTGGCCAAAGTATTTGAGTTTCATCTTCAGGATCTGGCCTTCTAAAGAGCAGTCAGGGTTGATCTCCTCTAGGACTGACCGGTTTGATCGCCTTGCAGTCATGGGACTTGCAGGAGTCTTCTCCAGCACCAGAGTTCAAAGGCCTCAATTCTTTGGCGCTCAGCCTTTCTTATAGTCCTTATGAATATCTTATGGATAGATTAGCATATGCTAAATAGTTAAAAATGGATATGTTGAAAAAGAGAGAGAGAGAGAAAGTAATGCAATTACATGACTCTTAGAGATCATCACTTCAACCCTGAGAGGTCCAACTCAGGTTCAGTTTGATGAAGTAATTCAGGCTATGGAGATGAACTGATGTCGTTGGCTAAAGCAGGGGTGTCCAATCTTGGTAACTTTAAGACTTGTGGACTTCAACTCCCAGAATTCACCAGTCAGCCATGCTTTAAGGACAAGTCTTAAAGTTGTCAAGATTATACACACTTAGGCTAAAGTGAAGAGATGGCTCAATTAGCCTCAGCATGTGATTGGGGTGATCTTTCATTGCTTTTTCTCATATCCTGAACATATGATGGTTTGTCTAACTTCTCAACATCTTCAGTGAAGGAAAGGCTAGCATTTTTGGGGGGAGTGGGTGGGTAATGCAAAGGTGGGCTTCAAAAATTTTAGCAAGGGGTTCTCTGCCTGGTTGCTGGGTGGGTGTGGCCATGTGGGCGTGGCCTAGTTGGCCTCCTGCACCATGGCAGGAGGGATTTGCCCTCACTGGACTCTGGAGGCTTTCTTCGAGCTTCTGGGAGGGCAAAAATAGCCTCCTCACGCTCCAGAGGCCCTCTGGAGGCTGTAAATGGGCCTGTTTCCGGCCTTCCCAAACTTCCGGTAGGCCCATTTTTCATCCTCCCTGAGCCTCCCTGTATGCCCTGCACTTACCTGCATCCAAAACGGGCTGCATGGGGACTCCAGGGAGGGGAGGGGAGGGGTGGGCAGGGCCAGCCAGGAGTGGGATTTGGGGGTTCTCCGAACTGCACAGAATCTTAGCTAGAGGTTCTCCCGAACCCCTGCGAACTCCCAGCAGCCCAACTGATTTCCCTTTTGAACTGGAATCCATTCTTTCGAGACCTGAACTCTAGATAGACCATGTCTATGTCACATCCTTTCAGGTATTTAAAGAGCGACCATATCGCTCCTCAATCTTATCAAAGTTAAACCTGCCAGCAACATCCATGTCTCTTCGTAGAACTAGGCTTCTCATTCTCAGAACTGCAAAATGTTCACATTTCTCCCCGAAAACTTTTCCCACTTTTAATGTAGCTTATTTGAGCAATTTCATTTCTTTGTTTAACAATTACCAGGTGGGCCAAATGTACCACCAGAAAGTCTTCTCAAGTAAGTGCAACATCTAACAGGGGAACAAAAGAAATAAGGAGGAGAATTCAACACCCTGTACAATCATCTGCTTGTCATTGCTATGGACCTCAATTTATAATGCACCATAATTCAATGCTTGGAAATCTATACGACCTGACATCATAGAAATCCAATAAATAAATAAGGAAACATTCTAATCAACTCCATATAAATCACAAGCCAATGAACAGACTTCAGACAATAAATAATTTGACCCAATAGAGAGTGTGTCCTTTTGAATATCTTATCAATTTCACTGCTGCTGTTTTGTGACTTATCTGATATAGCACCTAGGAAAACAAGATTTATTATGTTTCCCTGTGTTTCTTAATGAGTTATTGCCTTTGTTGGCTATTAAAAGTCATAGGTATCTGAAAGTGACAGGCTAGCAAATTTTAATGAAGAGGTCAAACATTTGCTCATAGTTTCACTTTTAATAGGCTCATTCTAGCTGCTACATCAAAGCAGAACTGCACTTCTATCTGGGGACAACTGAGCTCTGAACTGAAAGTGCTCTTAGTTTCAAAAATGGTTTTCAATTTTAATCTAAAATAAAGAGGAATCTTTGGATGCTGTAGGTTCTGAGTTATATTAATCTAGTCATATCTATCAAGCCATTTATGAATCAGCACGTTAATAGTTTCATTGTAGTAGCATATCCAGTTTTAACTATTTAGCATGTGGTAATCCATCCACGCAGCAAGCCCAAGCAATTCCAATTTGGTCTGGTGACTGTTTTTGCCCATATCAAAAAGGTAGAAAATCATGACTTTGCAATGAGTTTATTGTATCTTGCCCGAGTCAAATAGTCCTTCCAATCAAGAAAGTCCTGATCAGCTTGGATAGGAATTTCAGGGTTGAGTTGAAACAGCATCTGTTCACGCCTTAAATACAGATATTTCAATCCATTCATCCCTGTGGTGAAATCCAATTTTTTTTTTACTACTGGTTCTGTAGGTGTGGCTTGGTGAGCGTGGTGTGGCTTGGTGGGCGTGGCAGGGAAAGGATACTGCAAAAATCTCCATTCCCACCCCACTCCAGGGGAAGGATATTACAAAATCTCCATTCCCACCTCACTCTGGGGCCAGCCAAAGGTGGTATTTGCCGGTTCTCCAAACTGCTCAAAATTTCCGCTACCGGTTCTCCAGAACCTGTCAGAACCTGCTTGATTTCACCCCGATTCATCCTAATGCAGTGATTTTCAAATGGGAAATTCGTGCCATATGAATTTTCCTCAAAAAGAACTAGTCCACGTTAGTTTTAGGGTCTCTTGGCATTTCTAAAAATAAAAGAAAAGGGAGCAGGGTGCAAATTAAATTCATATAAGACAATATTCGCGAGAACTATTTCTTCTAACCTCAGAGAACCTCACATTAAGGACAACCAAATCCGTTCACTTGAAATATTCCCAATTTCCATTTAAAGGAAATCTGTAAAGTTCATTTGCAAACAGACCAAGTTCAATTTGTGGAACTTGAGAACTTTTAATATTTTTTAATTAAAAATTTCCATAGTTTGGTGCCCATTTCTCTAATCATATATGGCTGTGCTTGCAATTTTTCCTAATATTACAATTGTTGCAATCAAAAATATAATATAATGTAATTCAATGCAATGCAATACTGTACTGTACTATATTATACTATACTATACTATAATAATACAATTCAATACAAACAATACAACACTACACAACACAACACAACATAACACAATACCATACATGTTTTGGGATATTGCTATTAATAAGTCTGGCCAGTTCTTTAATATGTTTTTTTTTAATGGTGAAGTGCATTGCAATATTTAGAAAATATTGCAAACATGGGACAATGACTTAAGTTTTTGTTGGAACATTGATTCGAAAATTCAAAGGATAAGAGTTTGCATTCAAACACTAATGAAATCAATTTCTTCCCTGTGCCTACTTTACATCCCCCTTGGCAATACAATGCAAAAGATCATCAGTGCCAACCATTAAAGCAAACTGCCAAACATCTGGGTGAAGATTTCTTAGCTCCATTTTCTTCTCAGCATGATTAGCCTGGTACATTTGTTATTTATGTTTCTCTTTCAATTGTTCTCCCTACACTGCCATCAGATTTTTCCCCCAAATGTATTTTTAAATTTACATTCAACACTGAATATCTGATTTTCCCCTTTGTAAAAGGAATCAAAGAGAAATATGCTCTCGTCAAAAAAAGAATAACTAGATTTTGGATGATGAATAGCAGACGTCTGAGACAGTGGTGGGTTGCTCCCGGTTCGTTCTGGTTCTTGTGAACCAGTAGTAATGGTGTCGGGAGGCTCCGCCCACCCACCTCGACGTCATCACTGATGATCTGTGCATGCCAGAGGTGGGTTTCAGTAGGTTCTGACCAGTTCTGGAGAACCATTTTATGTGCTTTCGAACTGGTAGATAGGCAGAAGCTGGGACAAGTAACGGGTGCTCAACCCGTTACGTGGCACTAGGGATTCGAACCGCTGAACTGCCAAACTTTTGACTGACAAGCTCATTGTCTTAGCCACTGAGCCACCGTGTCCCTCCTATACAGTACATACATAGGCTTATTCTTTGGTTCTTCTGCTAGGGTTCCTCTTACTGAAAGCTCTTTCCCATGTCAGGCTGTTAAGAATGGTTAATAGCCAAGATTATAGTTATTTAGTTCAGTTCCTTATTTGAGATTCAGAGATAGTTCACACAACTACTTTACCTGTATTCCAGCATTTCAGAATAATTCACAAGTTAGTTTTTTCTTCGCAATTTCATTAATGGAACTTTTAAATATACTCCCTCCTTCCTTCCTTCCTTCCTTCCTTCCTTCCTTCCTTCCTTCCTTCCTTCCTTCTTTGAAAATTATAAAGATTTCAGCCAACTTCTAACCCAAGTAAGATAAAGAATGGCAAGGCAAGTGATTGCATCCATTTGTTTTTACCAATCCTCCGGTGGATGCACCAGATAGAAAGGTATAAAATGCATGGGATTCTGCAAACACTTTTGAAGGTGCAGATTTTTGGGATGTGACTTTGTGGCTAAGAATTTCTTATTTTCCCAAATGGCCTATTCTGATGCACATTATTTTCTGGGTTGTGGTCATTGTTAGGTAATTGTGAGAGAGATATCCATTTATAGCGGCCCACATCTCCTCTAAACTGCTACTTTGAAAGAGATATTGTGGGAAATAATAAAAAAATAACAAATGGCACTGTGATGAGCCTTTAAAGAGTTCTAGCAATCCTCATTTCACACACAAAAAAATAACATTTCATTTAATATTGGCAATAGTCTTCCGGAAGAAAACACAAAAGGCTACTAGGAAGAAAAAGAACTATCAGTGCAGCCGATTGGAAAAAATAGTACAGCTAGAACTATATTCAGTGTAAAAGAAGTTAAGTATTTTATCAAAGATTAGAAACAAAGGTAACTTTTCTCAGTGTTGGGCAGGAGGTTTTTCAAAGCTCATTTCTTTTAAAAATCTATGCTTTCTATTCACTCCACAGGTAGTGACATTACAGGTAGTCCTTGACTTATGAGCTCCAACATTTCTGTTGCTAAGTAAGACATTTGTTAAGTGAGTTTGGTCCCATTTTAAAACCTTTCTTGCCACAGTTGTTAAATAAACAGAGAATAGAGATAGTTGGGAGTCTTGTAGCCAGAACAAAATAGTTTCCCCTGAGAACCAAGCAGGAGTGAAATGCTACCGATTCAGACCGGTTCGGCTGAACTGGTAGTAATGGCGGCAGGTGATTCGGAGAACCGGTAGTGATGGCAGCACGAGGCTCCGCCCACCTGCCTGGTCGTCATTACTTCCTGGTTTTAACCTGTTTTTTACCCTCTGAGCATGCGCAGAAGGGTTTGTGCATGCACAGAGGGTCCACGCAGACTTCCAAACTGGTAGGGAAGCTAAGTAGATTTCAGCCCTGGAACCAAGGACATTCCCACAGGTGGCTGAAGAGAGGAGGAGTGAAGTTTCCAAGCAACTGGATGGCACCTTGATTGGACCATGTGACTGATTGTTTTGGGGAGGGGGGAAAACTTTTACTTTTAATTAGGTGAAAACCACGGGAACTTTTAGAGTCGGTTTAATGTCAGGGTTCCAAGTAATACACCTATAGCAAACAGAAGTCTGAGGCAATTTTTTATTGGATATATCATATTGGCACAGACTGGTGAAAACCAACTCTAAAGGTCCCCGTGATTTTCACCTATTTAAAAGCAAAAGTCCCCCCCCCTTCCAAACAATCAGTCACATGGTACAATCAAGGTGCCATCCAGTTGCTTGGAAACTTCACTCATCCTCCCTTCAGCCATCTGTAGGAATGTCCTTGGTTCTCAGGGGGAACTATTTCCTTTTGGCTACAAGACCCCAGCTATCTTTATTCCCCTTTCCCTATCCCTCATCACCACTGTGGCAACACTGAAGCCTCCAAGATGGCCTCAGTCAGGCCAGCTTCTGAGTTGAAAAATGGATGAAAATTAATCAAGGAGAGAAGCAACCTAGAACTAAGGATAAATTTCCTGATAATGAGAACAATTAATAATATAACCAGTAGAACAGCTTGCCTTCAGAAGTTGTGGGTGCTCCATCACTGGAGGTTTTCAAGAAGAGATTGGACAATCATTTGTCTGAAGTGGTACAGGGTTTCCTGTCTGAGCAGGGGGTTGGACTAGAAGACCTCCCAGGTCCCTTTCAACTCTGTTATTCTGTTATTCTATGATTCTGACTGCCCAGTCCACCTCCGATGAGCTATGTCTACCAGATGTTCACCAGACATTACAATAAAGTTTCACCAAAAGTCTAAAGGACAAACTCCAGTCTACATGTTTAAGTAGGACTAACCAAGAACTGCAGTTCTCACCAGCAAGTTCTCATCAGATGCCTTCACATTTCAAAGCTCTTTGGTCATTTCTTGTTCTATGTGATTTGAAGTACTCTTGATAAGACTGACTGTATGCCAGCTATGAGCCCGATTGTTCTGTTATGGAAATTAATGTAAAAACATGCAGAGACTATGGCTCTACTGAGGGTTAATTTAGAAGAAGAGGAAAATGATTGCTATTGCATAGCTCCAAGGATTTCTGCTTATAATGCAAATACAGCCGAATAGCTCAGAAAGACCAACAATTAGCTAGTGACCTAAGAAGGCCGGTGAAGAAAACCATGAATGCTTATTGAAGGAAGGGCCTTGCTCATTAGAGCTTTATCCAGACTGTTTTAGTTGATCCTCCAGTCATTAAGCATAGAATAAAACAAGAAATAGACAATCTATCAAGACAAGATCTTCTTCACTTCTACAACAAGGAATTGACAGCAGGTTCTTGCCTGTTGTTTCTGCTGCTGAATCCAACTTTGATCTGTTTCCCTTGAATCAATAGCTTCCTTTGGGCACAAGGCACCAATTTAGATTCTATTCGTAGTCTGTGGTCAGGATGCATCAAGCACAGGCGACGCCCACCTCAGCTCCTCAAAGGGAAAAAAACGTGGCGATTTGTCACATGATGACAATGTGATGTGATGAGTTTGACACCCGTGGTATAGTGGTTAAGGCATCAGGATGGAGTTATGAGTCCTAGTTTCCACTTTAGACATGAAGCCACATGGGTGACTTTGGGTCAGTCACTTTCTCTCATCACTAGGAAGGAGCCAATTTACAGAATAGCAGAGTTGGAGGAGACCTTGCAGGTGTTCTAGTCCAACCCTCTGCTCAGACAGGAAACCCTATACCCGTGATGGCGAACCTATGGCACGGGTGCCACAGGTGGCATGCATGGTGGGCATGCAAGCTCAGCTCCGGCATGGATGTGCGCGCCGGCCAGCTGATTTTCAGGCCTTCTGGGCCCACCTGCAATATGGAAACAGGCTGTTTCCTACCTCCGGAGGGCCTGGTGGGGATGGGGAAGGCCTGTTTTTTGGTCTCCTCATGCCCCAGAGCTTAGTGAAATAGGTGCCATTCGAGGTCTGGACTGACCATCGAAACCTCACAGCTTTGCAAACACCCAGGAAGTTGTCACCTAAGCAGGTACGCTGGGCCCAATACTTCCAGCGGTTCCACTTTGTACTAAAATATGTGCCGGGGGGAGGAATTTCCTAGCAGACGCCTTGTCCCGAATGCAGCAATTCAACAGTAAATGAGACGAGATAGTGCAGGCTATGATACCGGAAGGAGAGGCAGACAGGAAAGTGGCGGCAACAACTACAGAGAGATGAAAGGAATGGGAGGAACTATTACAGCAGGGTTTAGTTCATGATGACTGGCTAAGCACAACAAACAGTCACTCACATAGAGGGATGGGCTATACTGGAAGGGCGACAAGTTGTATGTGCTGAAAGATGTACGCCATACAGTGTTGCTGCCGGACACTTTGGGTTTCTCAAGACACTTCATTTAACACGGCAACAGTTCTGGTGGCCACATATGCGTAGTGATATAGAGGCGTATGTAAAGAGCTGTTCCACATGTGCAAAAACCAAACCACGGACTGGCAAACCCCTTGGTTTCTTGCAATCAGTGGCAACCCCTAGCCAGCCATGGGATGAGATTGCAGTGGACTTTGTAGTAGATCTCCCAGAAAGTAACGGGAACACGGTCATATGGACCATCATAGACCTGTTTTCCAAGCAGGCCCATTTCATTCCCTGCAGCAGGTTGCCATTGGCCCAAAAGCCTTTCTAGGAGCCTGGGGGGAGGGGCAAAGCAGCCTCCCACCCCGAGGCCCAGACCTCCCAGAAAGTAATGGGAACACAGTCATATGGACCGTCATAGACCTGTTTTCCAAGCAGGCCCATTTCATTCCCTGCAGCGGGTTGCCGTCGGCACGAAAGCCTTTCTAGGAGCCTGGGGGGGGGGACAAAACAGCCTCCCACCCCGAGGCCCTCTGGAAGCCAAAAATGGCCTGTTTGCCAACTTCCGGTCCCACAGGAAGTTGGCAAATGGGCCATTTCTGGCCTCTGTAGGGCCTCCGGGGGTTAGGGAAGGCCATTTTCACCCCCCCCCCCCTTTCCAGGCTCCTAGAAAGGCTCTGAAGCCTGCTGAGAGCAAAAAATGGGCCTACTGGGCCCACTGTGCCAAAAGCTGGGGGCAGCGTGGGGGGTGTTGCAAACACATGCACAGAGATGGGGTGCATAGAATTATGGGAGTGGGCATGCATGCAACACCCCCCCCCCTGTGTTCCCCCCGCTTTTGGCACACGATGGCAAAAAGGTTCACCATCACTACCCTATACCTTTTCAGTCATATGATGGTTCATTCTCTTCCTAAAAACCTCCAGTGTTGGAGCATCCACAACTTCTGGAGGCACGTTGTTCCACTGATTAATTGTTCTCATTGTCAGGAAATTTCTCCTTAGTTCTAAATTGCTTCTCTCCTTGATTAGTTTCCACCCATTGCTTCTTCTCATGCTTTCAGGTGCTTTGGAGAATAAGTTGACCCCCTCTTCCTTGTGGCAGCCGGTACTATCATGTCTTTCTTTTCATTAAACTAGCAATGGCAAAGAAATTCTGAAAAACGTAGCTGAGAAAATAGCAGAGTGTTGTCCAGGCCATCTCTGAGAATCAGAGATAATTGAATGGATTGGGGAGAAAAAGATCCTTGGGAAGAATTGTTGTAATTCTCTTATCAACAGGACTTTATCAACCATTAAAGGCAGAATTGCACAAGAACTGTTTCAGGAAAGAAACCATCTCTCTTCACCCACGTTTCATTACTTGTAATACATAACTTTTCCTCTATCCTGCTTTCTATTTATATTGATTGAATATGTGCCATCAAGTCTTTGTTGATTCTTAGTGACCACACAGATAGATTTTCTCCATAACTATTTATAGCCCAGCCAATAATACAGACTTTCCTGGGTCTGTATTAGGGAAATAGATAGGTGAAGTTCACATAATACATTTAATCATTAAAAAAAAAAAAAAAACACATGACACGTTGAGCTCAAATAAACTCTTTTAGGCAAGATGGGATGGCCCAGTTCTTACAACATGCTAAGACAATGATTTCCATGACATTCTGCACCACCGTCTTATCCTATTTTAGTCTAGTCTAATATGTGTGAGTTAATGTAATTAATCATTCAGCCAGGGTGTAATGATTAATTATGGTAAAGGAAAAACTGAATTGCAAGTGAAACAGTGTGTGCATGTGTGTGTGTTTGTGTATGTGTGAGAAGGCAGGAAGGCAGGAAGTCAGAAAGGGAGGGAGGGAGGGAGGGAGGGAGGGAGGGAGGGAGGGAGGGAGGAAGGAAGGAAGGAAGGAAGGAAGGAAGGAAGGAAGGAAGGAAGGAAGGAAGGAAGGACCCAATGTGACAATTCTGTGCCTCCTAGAATATTTATGTTTCTTAACACTCTGAAAGCTATTCTGCTTTCAGATATATAAACTATATTTCTCAGTTCTGGGTAGGGTTCAGTGACCTTTTCCCCATTTATTTACCTATGAGTTATATCCATACGTTGAAACAACATACCAAAAACATCCATAGGATGCAATTGCTATAATAAAAGCATCATCACAATGCAAGTTCTATCCCTTTCATGTGTTCGCGTGACATAATAACCCATGTTCAAAAGATTTGGAGTGTGGAAGGATGGAAGTCATGATGGTTGGAGATGAGTGGAATATTTGAGGGATTTGGATAGAACATGGTTAACAGGATAACATCTTCTAGTCCAACCCCCTGCTCAGGTAGGAGACCCTATATCCGTGATGGCAAACCTATGGTATGTGTGCCACAGGTGCCACACAGCGCCCTCTCTGTGGGCACTTGAGCTGTCACCCCAGTTCAGCTCTGCCACTCATGCATGTGCCCCTCCCACCAGCCAACTGGGCATTGGGTCTCTGCTGCACATGCATGGGGACTGCAAGCGTATTCATGGGGGTGGGGCACATGTGGGGGGGGCACATGCACATGAGCGGGGCAGCAGGGTACATGCAGGGAGGCAGTGCACACATGCGCAGGCAGTGGGGTGGATGTGGGGGGAGCACATGCATGCGTGGAGGCGGGACGTATGCATGGAGGCCATGCAAGCATTTCATTTTGGAGGTTTGGGAGCAGGCGCGCTTTGGGCACTTGGTCTGGAAAAGGTTAGCCATCAGTACCCTATATCATTCTGTACAAATGGCTGTCCAATTTCTTCTTAAAAACCTGCAGTGATGGAGCATTCTGAAGACAAACTGTTCCACTGATTTATTTTCACACCATCGGGAAATTTCTCTTTAATTCTTGGTTGCTTCTCTCTTTGATTAGTTTCCATCCATTGTTTCTTGTGTTTTGGAGAATAGCTTGACCCCCTCTTCTTTGTGGCAGCCCCTGAGATATTGGAAGACTGCTATCATGTCTCCCCTAGTCCTTCTTTTCATTAAACTAGACATACCCAGTTCCTGCAACCGTTCTTCATCTGTTTTAGCCTCCAGTTCCCTAATCATTTTTGTTGCTCTTCTCTGCACTCTTTCTAGAGTCTCACCATCTTTTTTACATCATGGCAACCAAAACTGGTTGTGGTATTTCAAATGTGGTTTTACCAAGGCATTATAAAATGGTAAAGTTGTCAGAAGGGAGGAGATAGTTGCAAAAGAGTATCAAGATGCCTTTGTCATTTGCACCCCCTTGATCCTTGGGGACACCTCTGCATTATACATGCGGGTTTTCCTAAAACAATAACTTGAGATATAATCAGGGGTGGGCTTCAAAAATTTTAGCAACGGGTTCTCTGCCTAGTTGATGGGTGAGCATGTCTATGATGGGCATGGCCTAGTCAGCCTCCTGCATCATGGCAGGGGTGTGTGTTTTTTCCCTCCCTGGGCTCCAGAGGCTTTCCTCAAGCCTCCGGAAGGGCAAAAATGGCCTCCCCAAGCTCCGGAGGTCCTCCCGAACTTTCAGTAGGCCCATTTTTTGCCCTCCCTGAGCCTCTGTGCGCGCCCTGCACTTACCTGCATCCAAAACAAGCTGTGAGGGGACTCCTGGCAGGGAAGGGATGGGGTGGGTGGGGCCAGCAAGGAGTGGGATTTGGGGATTCTCCAAACTGCACAGAATCTTAGCTAGAGGTTCTCCTGAACCCCTGCGAACCCGAGCAGCCTACCCCTGGATATGATAGAGAGAGTGAGAGTGTGTGTGGAGAGAGAGTGGAAAGAGAGAGTGGAAAGAGAGAGTGGAGTGAGAGAGAGAAACTGGAGAGACAGACTGGAGAGAAAAAGAGAAAGAAAACTTGTAGGTCAAGTGAAAACTTCAAGCTGAGTCTCCTTAGTCCAAGTTCAGCATCTCAAACATTCCATTCCATTGCTCCTCATCTTTACAATTTCTGTCATGCATGACAACCCTTCTGAATGATTTCCATATAAACATGAGGACCAGCCACTATTATTTTTTAAAAAAATAAAATAAAATAAAATGGTCTCCATGATGTCACATTCTGCCTCAGACTCAGAAAACCTGTCCTTGTGTGTGAGGGCTCCAAAATCCTGGATGGACACTGAGTTACTTCTGGGTTTCAGATGCATTTTTCCACGCTGTTCTATCATTTGTTTCACGGGCAAATGAGTAGAAATGAAAGCAGTGTGTTTTCCCTTGAATTTCAAATGAGGCGGAAATGGCCTCTAGCAAGAGGACGGATCATTTTTTATGCTTGATGTATCCTTACAATATCAAGAGCTCTGGAATTGTGAGCGCAAGTCCCAATCAGTAGCTGCTGGCGCTCTTCTCCAATAGAGAATGGAGCAATTGTAACAGCATCTAACGTTTGTCAAGTAGCACACAAACCAGTTGATGTTTTAAAGTGAATAATTACTCTCCTTGTGAACATTTCTGGTGTAATTGCAACAAATGAGCAGCAGACAGAGACGAGCCAAAAAAAAGCCTTCATGAAGGTGGGGGAAAGGGGAATATCTAAGTTAGACGATGAAGCTCTTTGAAAAACGAGAAGCCAATTTTACTTTCGGTATCGGTTCATTGTTCTGTTCTCCACGGAAAGAGAGACACACAGAGAGAAATGCTTCTTGGAATCATTTCAGGACGGTGTTAGGAACACCAGGCATAAAGAGCTGTCTCTGAAAATGGCAATCCCATTTTGATTTCCCCTGTTTTGTAAAACCGAAATTAAAATGTTCCTCATTTCATTAGAGTGGTTTGTCCCATCACTCCACCATGGGATAAGAAAGTGCAATGTATACAACCAGTGGTGGAATGCTGACAGTTTAACAACCAGTTCGTTGATGCACATGTGCGTACCTAAGGTGTTTGTGCACAGCGTTGAAAATGGAGTGCTTAATGGTAAAAATAGATTGGAGACCAGAGGCATGCCTGCTCGGGTCCAAGCCGGAAAATATAAAAAAGGATTTGTGGTATTTGGCTTTACATATCATCACAGCAGCGAGGTTGACATACGCCCAACTCTGGAAAAACCAGAATATCCCAACAGAAGAGGCTATTATTAAAAAAAATCTTAGACTGTGCGGAAGCGGATACATTAACCAAAAAATTAAAGGAGAGAGAGCAATTACAGGGAGGTTTAGTATGGGATAAATTTTATAAATGGCTAGAAAAGAGGAAAGTAAATCCCATTTTAGAGGAGGAATGATATCTGTTGAGAAATCTATCCTATATAAGATAAGTGAGGTCGGACAGACCTAATTGATATATTAAGGCATGTAAGTTGTTTTGTCTTCCCCGGATTATAATGTAGAGATACATTACCGAACATTTATGTATTAAGGTACTGCAAAGAAGCAAGGAAGTATGTATGTTTATTGTTGTTGTTGTTGTTGTTTTGTTATCTTTTTATGATGTGTTGTTTCTATGTTTTTTAACAAAAAATGTAAATAAAGATTATTTTTTTAAAAAAAGAAAATGGAGTGCTTAGAAGCTCAGCTGCTTAACTTCCAAGTCAGCAACGGTAAGTAGAACAGCGAGGGAGGGAAAATCAGCTGTGCCGTGTGATTGAGATGAGCTGCAAAGCAGGAAATAAAGGACAGGATAGAGCGGGATGGGTGGGCGGGGCCAATTGATCGTCGGCGCTACCAGTTCGCTTGAACTTGTCCAAGCCAGGCTGAATACCAGAGCTGTATACCAGCTCTGTTATTTGGTGGCCGTTCAAAGTTACAACGACATTGAAAAAAGTGACTTAGAACCGTTTTTCACACTTACAACCATTGCAGCATCCCAGTAGTCATGTGAACAAAATTTGGATGCTTAGCAATTGATTCATATTTATGATGGTTGCAAGCATCTGTCAAGCAAAGTCAATGGGGAAGCCAGATTTAAATAAAAGCCATGTTACTAATTTAACAACTGCAGTGATTCACGTAGCAACTGTGGCAAGAAATGAGACAGAACTCACTTAACAAATGTCTTTCACTTAGCAACATAAATGTTGGGCTCAATTGTTGTTGTAAGTCGAGGACTACCTGTATTATGGGAATAAATGCAGAATATAGTCCTATTCGGCATGTAACTTTTCTTTCTTGATGTTTATGGTGCTCCTTCAAGCTTTATTACCCCAGGCTTCCACTGTTGTGTAATCTTTTCTTCGCTGGAATTTATATATTGATAAATGAGATTTTTCTCCCACCTTTATTCCTTTATACTCATGGAGGAAAACATACATAATACTCCTTCCTCCTTCTTTTCTTCCCCATAACGACAACCACCACCTTGGGAGGTGAGTTGGAGGAGAGTGCTGTGACCTAGGCCCAGGTAGTTATTACCAGACACAATCAGTCCTATAAACATATTTTATTACAACAGCTGAGAATTACTTCATTCTCAGCTTAGTCTAAATTAAGTCCAAAACAAATTCTTCATAAACAGTCCTTCGGCCTCATCACCAACCTTTGTCTACTTTGGCACCCTGCCAAAACACTGGAGATTTTTTTAAAAAAATTGGACAACAATTTGTCTGGAATGGTATAGAGCAGGGGTGTCAAAGTCACATTGTCACAGCAGCGTCACGTGACGTATCAGGACTTTTCCACCCATTGCTAAACTGGGCGTGGGCATGGCCAGCACATGAGACATCTGGCCCTTAGGCCAGGAATTTGACAGCCCTGGTATAGAGAGTTTCCTGAATGAGCAGAGGGTTGAACCTCCGATGTCCCTTCCAATTCTGTTATTCTGTTATACCTTGTTTCTTTTGTTTTGGCCATGTCCACATGGAATCTTCCATCTACCATGAAATTCTTTAAATCTGACTCTTTCCTTTCTTTCTTTCTTTCTTTCTTTCTTTCTTTCTTTCTTTCTTTCTTTCTTTCTTTCTTTCCTTCCTTCCTTCTTCCTTCCTTCCTTCCGTCCTTCCTTCCTTCCTTCCTTCTTTCTTGTTTGGAGCTCAAGATACAAATTCAACTATTCCAACATTGCACTTTCCTCCTGTATTTCTCTGCTATCTTCTATTTCCTTGACTTTCATCTTACAACTTGTTGCATTCTCTGAAGGAGAAAGTTGTCAACAAATCAAGAATTTCTTGGCAGAATCTTGTCTGGTAGAGTTGGCCTCTTAATAGAAGCTGGTTTCTTTCTTCCAGTTCTTTTTCATTGGAATTAGAGGGTTACTTAGTGAAATTAGAATAGAAGAGATTTAGAAGTGATTATATAAAAGTGCTTCCAAGTTTCATATTTTCAGCAGTTCGTTGGCACAAGAGGATGGCTTTTTATACATAACAAATGGTTGACTACACTGAAAAAGGAACTATGCTGCTTAAAATGGAAACGAACAACAAAAAAGAGTTCTTGGCTTCTTAATTAGCTTGTAGACTGCATAAAATCATCTGCTTGACCACCACAATAAATAAATGAAGTTAGTGGTGGTCTCAATAACTTCTCAAAATTCTCCACCAAAACTGTGAGCAGAAAACACAAAGGTTTTTTTACAAAAGGCAACTAGACTTTGTTTTTCCTTGAAGATGCTTCACTCTTCATCCAAGAAGCTTCTTCAGTTTTGACAAAGTCCAGTCGCCCTTTGAAAAAGCAGCTTTGGGATGAACATGACCTAGATGACTGAGAATCTCCTTAGTCACTGTGAGCAGGAAAAAAAAATCTTTGACTCTTTTCTTTTAATTTCTTCAAAGGAAGAAGAAATTGTCAAAGGCAGAGGACTTCCACTTTGTGATGACAATAGCATCTCTCCTTAAAAAACCTGAGGGGAGTTTCATGACTTAAAGCATCTTGTTTTAGGATTTTTGAAAATGAGGGACCTAGATGGCAGACCACTGGTCATTTTCATATACATCTTTTTGGTCATCTTATCACTATATAATTGCAACTGAAATCCACCTCTCTTTGTATTTGCTTCTTAAGTTTAGGAAGTAAGGATTCCAGGATTGGCCACCAGGATTTTAATATCACATTAATACACATATACAAATGCATGTACAGACAGACAGAGCTCTGTGTCAAAAGATCCTGAAGGAAAATATTAATTTCTGGGGGGAGACATGACCAGCCAAAAATGGCTTTGTAAAAGCAGACCAAACAACTGTGGCAAAGTCTGAAAAAAATGATAAGTAGAGGAGTACTCTCTGGACAAGGAGAGGACAGGAAATCACCCACTTGTGCTCCAGCCATCTGCTCTTCAAAAGGAGACCACAAAGCAGCAATCATCTGCAGGTTTGAATGCAGATTGCCACCACAGTGAGGTATTTTAAGGCATTAAGTTCCCAAGTCTTTCTTTCTAGACACTTTCTGAAATTGTCTATTAATCACCTTAAAGAGACCTTTGGGACAGCAAATCTGAAAATAGCAGGTGAGTTTAACCTTAACTCTGAACAAAAGAAAAATTAATTATGTTTAAGAACTTAAATTTTTTGAAATAAACAGCAAAAAGCTAAATAACATTTTGAACTTAACCGAATTAAGGTCTAGTTAAATTTGGAATATTTAATTTTATTATAATATTTTAGAATTAACTATAAAAATAAATAGCTTCTTATGTGAACCAAATTTATTAATATTTTAAATAAAAGAAATTTGGCTATCTTAAGTTATTGTCACTCATAACAAAGACAAGCAACTTTATGATTTTAGAAACTGAAGACTAAAGGGGATTGAAGATTTTAGGTAGAAGGAAAAAAGACATTACAGATTAACTGAGTTGGAAGGGACCTTGTAGGTCTACTAGTCCAACCCACACTCAAGCAGGAGACCCTACACAATCTCTGACAAATGGCAGTCCAATCTCTTCTTGAAAGTCTCAAGTGATGCCTGCTTTTGTTGTTGGTTAGCACTGGGATTTATAAAATGACACAAAGCATGATAGCATTGGAAATATTAAAGGATATCTTTGAAGAATGGAGCCAAAAATTAGTAGCTACATAACAGGGTCAGTAATGATATCTGACTGTATGGATAGACCATGTCAAAAAATGTTAATAAGAGAATAATAAATGTAGAACACATTTTGTCTAAGAAGACAGAGAAAGTATTGACGGTGGAATTACAGTGACAGAGAATGATTTGTAAAAAGGATGCTTTATTGTGTTCTGTCCCCAACCACACGCACACACACCAACAGACGTTCAAGAGTTAAAGACCAAACCAGCTGGCAAAATCCTTTTCCTTAAGATAATGGAACTTGGCAACAACCTAGTGGCTGCCTGCCAAGAGTTTATTATTTACGAAGAGGAGAGATAACTTCTCCCCACTTCTGATACATCAAAAGAAACAGCTCAATAATTATGGAGTTAATCAAGTCCAGAGATAATCCAGCTAAATCTTATAGCAAAAGTCCGGCAATGTAGAATGGCGTGGAAGCTTTCAGCTTTGTTCATCACAAGGTTTGACTGGCCACCACACTCCCTTTTATATCCTGTGGGGTGTGGTCCAGTGACTCAGCCTAATCTCGGGCACGCCTTTTCTTCTGTTGCACGCACTTATCTTTGTGACGCTGGCGTGGATCCAGCCAAGACTCATTACCCTCATCACTGTCCATCTGTGGCTGCGTGGACGTGCTTGGCCCCGGCCCTATCTTTTGCCCTTCAGCGGACACCGAAGGCATTGCCAGAGAGGAGGGTCCTGGAGAGGGAGGCCTTGCCAAATCCTCTTCTTCACTCTTGGAGTCCTCTCCTGCCGATGACACAGGCTCAGGTAACGGAGCCACAACATATTAGTTATGCAAAAGAAACCACCTGAACTTTAAAAAATTAAAGAGGAAATATAAATGACAAACCAAGAGAAGGATATCAAAAATATTTTCTTGTTGGATCTACAAAAACGGGCTTGTTAAACCCTTGAAGATGTCTATATGATGGGACGAAGAAGAACTGAAGAGAAATCAAATCCTACAACAATATTTGAATGAACTAAAGATTATGGCTGTTAGAAAGAAAAGGAAGAATATAAAATTGATTATTTTATCAAGGTTAAAATATCCTCCTCTTCCTCTTCCTCCTCCTGCTCTTCTCCCCCTCCTTCTCCTTCTCCTCTCCTCCTCCTCCTCCTCCTCCCCTCCTCCTCCTTTGCAGAAAAGTTGATGTTTTATGGATTTACTTACAGATAAGGGATGCGATATCAAGATATTTATCTATAACCTTATGGGTGTGGAGAATTACTAACTTTATTGATTCTTGTGATGAAGATTGAAAGCCATCTCTTTATAAATGTCTTTTCTTTTTCTTTATTATATTCTTTATTTTCTCTTTCTCTTTTCTTTTTTATTCTTGCACTTTTTATTCCTTCTAGTCTCTGTTCTTTAAGTTTAATTTGTACCAGTGTTTATAGTAGTAATCAAAGTCCTTAATAAAAAATTACATACAAGAATCTGAGGGAAAATATTTGCTTCAGAGAAATTTCAGAATACCATGGTCCAAGAACTTATTAATATTAACCTTGTTAATATTCATATTACTTAATTGCTGTTTATACCCATAGTATTGGTAATAAATATTTCAGTGCTTTTAATAACTGAACATTTACTATGTAATTCTGCTTTATAAAAAGAGGTAACGTGCTTTAAGTTCAGAGGGCAAGGAGAACTGTGTAGAGATAACCATAAAGAGTTTGCATATATTGAATTGGTCAAAAATTGGACATTTTTATACTTGGAAATTACTTTTGGACTTTGTGCTCGAGACAGAAAAAAATGAAATTCCGACTTTGGGACTTACTGAACGGATAGATTTGTTCTTATAGAAATGGCTAGTATATATTAAATATGTAACAGTAAAAAGGTGAGGCTCTATTTTATAACTTTTATTCTACTGTGCTGAAAAAAGTTGGAAGTTAATACTATCTCTTCTTCTGTCCTTTATCACACACTCTCCCTCTTTTCCTTCTCCCATTTCCCTCTAACCTTTGCTTATATTTGTATTTTATATAATAGGGGTTTTTTTTTAAAAAAATGGGGGCATTTTCTAACTAAAAATAGCTATAACACAGTTCTACCTAAACAGAAATAAACAAGGAAAGGCAAAAATAAAAGATAACAGATAGGTAAATTAGAGTGATAAATATGCACATGCAAATATGTATTCTTCACAACTAATACTAATGATCTTAACAAAATTCATTTTTGAATACTAAAGGTGCTAAAGGCAACTGGACTTTGTTTTTCCTTGAAGATGTTTCTCTTCTCATCCAAGAAAGCACCTTTGGTACAACCTGGATGACTGAGAATCTTCATAGACATTCATGTTTGCGTGTTCGTGGTATTTCATGGGGTTCTGCCATCCTTGCCAAAATATTGGGAAGGAACCCATCATTCCTCAAGTTTACTGATTTGAGGCTCTGTGTTGTGGTCCACCAGCAGCCTGCAGAGCTGGCAGCAGAGTCGGACAGTGAGGAGGCTAAGGAAGAACATGGGCCAGTCCTGGAGGCTGGGGAAGGCCCGGATGAGGGCTCTGCATCGGAGGCAGAGATGGAGCCAGGGCCATCTGGGAGTGATGTGTAGACTCCGGAGCCTCCAGAGGCTGACAGCAGAGAGGCAGAGGAACAGGAAGACCCTGTTCCTAGTGCACGCATGAGAAGAGCTGCCAGAAGGCAAGAGCAGCTAAAGCAAAAAGGACGACTCAGGAGTAAGGCCAAGAGATGATTGGCCCCTCTCATAAGGCTTAAAAGACCAGCAACGGCTCTTGGGCTCTTTGTCAGAAAACAACATTGATAGATTTGTTTCTTGTCTTGCTGCATTTATTTCTAGTCGGCGTCTTCTGCTTGCCAAGAAAAGCCTATGGCAGTTTGCCACAGAAGACCTAGGTTGGTGATAAGGCTGAAGAACTATGTTATGAAGAATTTGTTTTAAATTAGTTTGGACTACGCTGAGAATGAGTTAATTCTCAGCTGTTCTAATAAAGTCTGTTTGTTTAGAACTGATTGTGTCTAATAATACCTACTTGGGCCTGGGTCACAACACTGTGCCTAAACCATGTTGGCTTATGAAGTCCATCAGTAAGTATAACTTAGTCCACGTTGCATTGATTTTACATGCCTTGGAAAGATCAGAAAGACCTTAGTCTCCTTCACTCTTAAAGGAAGGAGGAGAATATCCAATAATTAGATTTCAGGAAGAGATATGAATCTCACAAAGATGCCCATGTCTCTACTTCTTGAGAAATAAAAATGTTCATGGGTACCACTCTACCCTTAAAGGTAAAGGTTCCCCTCGCACATATCTGCTAGTCATTCCCAACTCTAAGGGGCGGTGCTCATCTCAGTTTCAAAGCTGAAGAGCCAGCGCTGTCTGAAGACATCTCCGTGGTCATGTGGCTGGCATGAATAAATGCCAAAGGCACACAGAATGCTGTTACCTTCCTACCAAAGGTGGTATTTTTCTACTTGCATTTTTAACGTGCTTTCAAACTGCTAGGTTGGCAGAAGGTGGGACAAGTAACGGAAGCTTACCCCGTTACGTGACACTAGGGATTCAAACCGCTGAACTGCCAACCTTTCAATTGACAAGCTCAGCATCTTAGCCACTGAGCCACCACATCCTGAGCCACTGAGCCACCACTGAGCTCAGTGTCTTAGCCACTGAGCCACTCTATCCTTAGGCAATGACATTTATGATCAGGCAAATGACATTTATGATCAATGAAATTTATGATCAGGCAAAGTGTCAGACCTGGAAGCCATGTTTTGCATTGGGCCTTCAGGCCTGCCACATTTCCTACTGTGGGAAATTGGGAGGGGGGATTGTATGGAGCATGGGCATTGTATATAGTCGTAATAACATTCTGTTCGCAGAGTGTCAAGGACATCTTGCCCTGCACCTTAAGGGCTGGAACTGGGAGGTCTCTCCAGTTGGAATGGTGCTGTGATTGGACCACATGATGGACTTGTGGGTGCTGGGCAAGGACTTGGACTTTCTGTTGGGTGGGGAAAACCTGGAAGCTTTCAGATTCGGCTTTTCCCAGATGTGCCAATATGACATCTTGAATAAAATGGAACTTTGAGGAACTTCTAGCCTTGGAGTCTTCTTTCATTGGGGGTGTTACTTGGAACCCTGACACAAAGGTTCAGTCATGAACCATGCCTATCCTAAAGTGACCCTCAAGAAGAAGACTTTGATGTTCTGGCTAGATCTTGCCCATGTCATGAAAAGTATCACAGTTAAGGATGTTTCTCATTTTTGTGGTTCTAGATTAAGGAGAGAAGTAAGCCTAGCTACTATTTTTAGTCAGTGCTTGAAACCTAGAAAGTTCTTTACACTCTAAATTTTATCCTACAGCTTATTTGATATTCCTCTCATCCATATCCCCTCACAAGAAAGGATCAAGAGAACTACAGTAGCAACTCTGGTAAAAGATTGGGATAACTGCCGGAGTTAACGAAAAAGCTTCCTTATTCTAGGGAAGTGTGTAAAAGATTGGGTAGTGCGTTGCATCCAAGACCCATAGCAAATGGTGATTTCACTGTTATTGCACACATGTAGATATTGCTATTTTTAGTGCTCTGTAGCAATATATTATGGCAGTATGGAGAAAGTGGATAATTCAGCTGTTTTCTGTGGTGATCTAATACAAACCAAGAAATTGACGTACATAAATACTCTGATCCTCTTCTGTTATACTCAACCTCGTATTTACTGTATGCATGTAAATAGTACTATTTAATAGTATTATTAGAAGAGTACTCAAATCTTCTGCTTGAAATAAAATTCCCTATATCACCAGGCTTGAAATTTTAGGTCTGGATAGCCATGAACTACATCATCTACCTAGAGGTGGGTTCTACTTACCTTTACTACTGGTCCACAATGGGGTTGTGCGCTCTTCTGCGCATGTGCAGAAGCATTTTGATGACGTCGGGGTTGGTGGACAGAGCCTCTCGCCAGTTTTACTACCCGTTCTATAGAACTGGTGTGAACCAGGGACAACCCATCACTGCTGTCTACCTTCCGACCTATGCTTAGTTCATAAGATTATTTACCAAAAAGTCCTACCTGTAAATGAGTACTTTAATTTCAACCGTAATAACACAAGGGCTATCAATAGATTCAAACTCAATGTAATTCGCTCTAATCTTGATTGTAGGAAATATGACTTCTGCAATAGAGTAGTAAATGTCTGGAACACTCTACCTGATCCTGTTGTTAGTCTCTCTAATCCCCATAAGTGCACCAGCGTGCCTACTGTCCCTGTCCTACTGTCCCCATTTATATGTAATCGTTCTTACGTGTTTATGGCTATGTTTTGCCTATTTATATCCTTTTATTTGTGCTAATTTTTTTCATGTGTCCATGTCTATGTCTATACTGTTACTTGTTTCCTTGTACTTGTTGATAGATAGATAGATAGATAGATAGATAGATAGATAGATAGACAGACAAACAAACAAACAAACAAATATATGATGTTTCTCTTGGATGACTCCCCAGATTCCTTCTTAGATGTCAGTTCAGGGGAGGATGAGCCCATTCCTGGCATGTCAGGACCTTAGTTGGTTGATGGCTATGAACGGCCTTTCAGAAGAGGATACTTTTAGAGGAGACTTCAGTGGGGAAAGCTTGCAGTGGCAGACAGACAGCGAGGAGAAGAAGGAACTGTCTTCAGCAGCTGATCCAAGAACATGCAGGGCAGAGAAAAGGCAGGAGCAGCAGAGGTCAGCCAGAATACTCAAGAGGATAAAGCCCCACCTGTCTTTATGGGCTGCACCAGAAAGCTGGCTATTTATCACAGCAGGCAGATGGAGGCGTTGCTGAGAACAATCTGTGTGTTTTCTAGCTGTGTGTTTTTGATCGTCATGTTTCCTGCTTCACTCTGGATTGAAACCGTGTTTGGAATTGATTCGTGCCTTGGAGGCTCTGGACTTTTTCTGTCTGGTGAGTTCTCTTGTGGGTGGATTTAGATTTGTTTGGTGGAGTTATTTTGTTTAAGCAACTTTCAATTGCTTTGTGGACTATTGGGCCATTGCTCTGTGGACTAATCTTGACCTGCTTATGGCTGGACTTCATTGGGACAGTCCTGAGTTTCGATGATGGGAATTTCTGGGGAATATTAATAAACTCACTAAACCACAGTTATGTATGTGTGTGAGTAAGCGGGGCAGCACAACATATAAGGTACTGCAAATCTCCTTCCAACTGAACCTATTTGCTGGTGAATTTATGGTCATGTCATTTTCTTAGCAAAAATACAGATGTTATTTGCATCTTTAAAAGATTATTTCACCTTCCCAGTCTAAACCCCATCCTTGATTTTACTTCTGATGTCTCCTCTAAATCCTAACCATATCCAGCCCTGTTTCACTTATTTCAGGATCAGCCAAGGTTAGTTAGATGCTGCCACCTAGCTGGACATATACTGCATATGTTTAAATAACCTTAGAGCACAGCCCTGCCCTAGAGTGTCCAATGACCTCTTTCAAAAGTATCCAAAATATTGCCAGCATGAGTTCCCCTGAACTTTCTTATCACTCGTATGTGAGACATTCCTGCAAAAATATTTTACTTCAATTTTGGGTCAGTCAGCCATTACTATTATTGACAAGCAATGAGACCAATGGCCTAACTCTTTATTTTACACATTTAGTACTGCTTGCTTCTGACTCTGGCAATTCTAATTATTTGTTTAATCAATTTAGATGGCAGCTCACCCTCTAACAGCAATGTGGGTAAATAACATAGCATTAAAAATTCAAATGCAGCTAAACAATAATAAGTATGCCTAATGGCAGCAGAAGGCAACAAGAATTGTCAGCAAATGGAACATCAATTTCACAGGCTGATTAATCTCCTGATCACCAAGTTTGTGAAAGCAGCCATGTTTCTAAGACATTTTGAAATGTGAGTACAGGTTGGGTTAACCAGAATTTGGGGTAGGGGGTGGGACAACACACAGTGTTCCAGAAAGTAGATCCTGAAACAGAAAAAAACCCACTTCCTAGGATCTTCCTGATGGCATCCTCTGGCAGGTAGGACCCCAAACATATCCTTTCTGTTGGACCTAATGAGAGGGTTAAGAACAGTTAAGAGCCAGTTTGGAGTAGTGGTTAAATTGTCAGGCTAGAAACTGGGGGAAACTGTGAATTTTAGTCCCACCTTAAGCATGAAAGCAGGCTGGATGAGTTTGAGCCAATCAGCAGGAGACTAGGAGTTCTAGTCCTGCCTTAGGCATGAAAATAGTTGGGTAACTTTGGGCCAATCAGCAGGAGACTGGGAGTTTCAGTCCTGCCTTAGGCATGAAAGCAGCTGGGTAACTTTGGGCCAATCACCAGGAGACTGGGAGTTCCAGTCCTGCCTTAGGCATGAAAGCAGCTGGGTAACTTTGGGTCAATCACCAGGAGACTGGGAGTTCCAGTCCTGCTTTAGGCATGAAAGCAGCTGGGTAACTTTGGGTCAATCACCAGGAGATTGGGAGTTCCAGTCCTGCCTTAGGCATGAAAGCAGCTGGGTAAGTTTTGGTCAATCACCAGGAGACTGGGAGTTCTGGCCCTGCCTTGCGCACAAAGACAGCTGGTTGACTTTGGGCCAGTCCCTTTCTCTAATCTGTAGGAAGTATGCACTTCTGGGGGAAAAAAAACTTGCCAAGAAAACTTCAGAGACTAACCCAGGCAGTTGCCCCAGAGTCAACCCTGACCCAAAGGCACTGCTCAGAAGAAAAAAAACAAAAACAATTTGGGTATTGTCACAAACAGCCTGATGCTATGAATTATCCAAAACCATCTCTTCCTTTATTCCAATTTCTCTCTGAGAGAAAATAGCCAAGAAAACAACAACAACAACAACAACCCCATATAAATCGGTTGCTACAAACTGAACTTCCTCTGGAAGTAGGAAAGCCGGTGAAAAATTATATTTGTCAACATGCTCCTCTGTCTTTCCCCCATTATGACTCTTGAGGGAACACTGAACAGCGGTAGTTGCTCTTACTACCTCAGCAAATGAGATGGTGGGAAATTAAAGAGCAGATTTTATCCACATTCCACATCAGTTCCAGGATGAGATACTGGCTGTACTGCAACAGGTTTTTTTTTGCAAACAACTTGCCCTAATGGGCAGGAAATTTGATCAATTAGTCCCAGTTAATACTCCAATTAATGTTCCCCTAGTTTATTTATTTCTACTTCCTTTAGCCTGGAAGGCAGCCTCACTAGCAGTTACATAAAAACAAATATACAAACAAACAAGTAAGGCAACCACAGAAACACATTTAAATGAACGAAAGCACACAATAATCAAAAGTGAAATCCAGCAGTGACCACCATAGAGATAAACAGCATACACAACCAACATATGGTCACTGAGCAGCTAAAATGCAACCACAGGGAGACAGGAGTGGAGGGATCAAGTTATAAAGGGAAAAGTAATTATGAAAGCAGGAGGTTGAAGAAAACCCAGTGGAAGTAAACAATACATGGGATATAAGTACTTACGGGTCCAGTTCAAGATGCTGTTTGTCACCTTTAAGAAACGACGTGGTTTGGGGCCACATTCAATGAAGGACCATCTTTTCCTAGTTACAACTCACCAGAATGGGGAGGCAGAGTAGGTTACAGAGGAAGGAGTATTATGTATGTTTACTGTCTTGATTAACGACCTTTGTGATCATATTAAAAGCAACTGTGTTCTCTTCGCTGCTGATGTTAAACTATTCAACACCACCGACAATGCAACTAGCCTTCAAAAAGACCTTGACTATGTGTCAGATTGGTCTAACAAGTGGCAACTTCAGATCTCAACCAACAAATGCTCTGTCTTGCACATTGGCAAAAAATAAAAATAAAAACATAAAATACAAATTAGATGGACATGACCTTGTAGATGACCCTCACTCTGTCAAGGA